>JAKOOJ010000001.1:63313292-63645792 GCA_022577455.1 Arizona elegans | reverse complement strand
TTTTTTCTAGCAAAGATTTCAATAAACATTGAAATAAGTGAATATATTTGCAGATAATCAACCTCATGGAAAATATATATTTGAGAATAGATGCCTTATTCCAGTTTTAAGAGCTATGTTTCACCAAGGATTGACAATAACACCATGCATAATGTATATGTTACATTAACCAGTGTGCAATTTTTAATTAAATCACAGCTGAGAATAGTAGAGAAATAAAGATGCTCAGATAAAGACAGAAAATTTCATGGAAGGCAACAAACAATTTCTTCCTATGTCTTCTGGCTATTTTTGTGTCTGAAGAATTGGAAAAATTGAAAAAGAACAATTTATGAAATATTTTTCTTACAAAACGATGAATGTTTAAGTCAAGGTATTTATTACTGTATCACTTTACACAATTACAATGAAAGACAAAGCTGATTGTGAAGTTTCAGGCTGATGGTACATTTATAACCCTATGGAATGAAATCTGAACAGCTGCATAGACTTAATATCTTACACTAAAATTCGGTAGTTTCTGCAAATCGGTTCTATGCAGCAGGTACCATAGTTATTTTCAAGATTTTGTTTTGAAAATGTGTCGATCTTAAAACAAAACAACAACAATAAATCAATTCAACATAAACTACAATAAAGCATTTCTCATCCTTTCATTGTAGTTTGTCCCAAATAGATCCCCCCCCCCACCCCGGTTAGTTAATGACAGCATAGATTCCATTAATATATATCATAAGTGTGTGTGGGGTGGTGGTGGTAGTGTTTGGGATGATTTGTCAATTTTAATTTTTTTTTTTTTTGCATTTTTTGCAGGGTTTCTTTGGGGCACAGCTTTCAAATCAGACAAAACACAAAGCTATTACTGAATAGGCCATAGCTCAGAAAAGATGATAAAAACTTCTTTCTTTCATAGTTAGTGGGAAAGAATACATTATCCACAGTGGTGGGTTGCTCCCAGTTCGGACTGGTTCTCAAGAACCGGTAGTAAAACCGGCGGGAGGGTCCCCCCACTGCCCCAGATATTGTCATAGGTGATGTGCTTGGCGCGCACACAATTGAAGCGAGCACGCATGCGATCGAAGCGAGCGCGCACGTACGATCCTGTTGCAAACTGATAGTAAAGGTAAGTAGAACCTACCCCTGGTTATCCACCATATTCCTTCTTTCTTGCTATGAGTTAATCTGATTGTTGGCAGATACTACTAGCAATGAAGCATGACAGCCATTATAAATGAAATATTAAACTCCCATCCCAGAGGTACCAGTTTTTTGTTTTTTGTTTTTCAGTTCTATCCCTCTCACTTTAGCCAAGACAAAGCTGTTCATAGGCTAAGTGTCTTGGGACGTTCTTCCATGATGGTTTTTCAGCAGTTGCCTTTCTAAGCTAACACTGGCTGGCTGAGAAGCAGAGTCAATTTAATTCTGGTTCTGCATCAGTTTATTTGAAATCAAAATCCCACCCCCCCTCAATTTGAAGTGTTGAAGTTATTCAGAGCTTGTGGGCTATCTGTAACTACAGATAACTGTTTCTCTCTATCTCCTCCCTTCCCTAAATCCCAGAGCTACAGAACAAATTCCTGCCGCCTTTCGGTTTAGAAGACATCTTCCTGCCTTTCTCATTTCAACCACTATCTATTAGCCAAAGCCCCTAGTGGCAAAAAATTCTGACATACTATTATTTTATCTTCACTGCTTAAAATAAACTTTTAAAGGTAAAAGAAGAATGACATAGTTGTAGCCTGCATTCCTTCACAGTGACTGTTATTTGCAAACAACCCAAAAATCACATGTAAGATGAAAGGAAAATATTAGCAAGGAGTGGACTAGTAACTTCATTTGCATTTAAAGTTAATGAGAATGGAGGCTTTCTATAGCTCCAGCATCTGCAGTAACTCAGGGGCCAGACATGATTTGTTGATTGATTGATTAATTAGCACTCTTCTGTTTACTAAAGATGAGTGGTGATTTGACTCAAGGCATTCGCTATGGGTTTTTGGCTTTTGGAACACCCCACGCATCCCATTTTTGCCCTCCAGGAGCACTCTGCACCAAACCCTCTGTGCATCCCATTTTTGTGAAAAACGGGGCTGGTTTTGGCCTCCCAAACTCCCCATGTGTGCCATTTTTGCCTTCTCTGGCCCCCAGGAGCACTCTGAAGGCTTTCTAAACCCTCCAAAATGGGCACAGTACATTTTTCACAAAAATGGAATGTGCAGAGGGTTTGGGAGGCCTGCAGAGTGCCCCTGGGGGCCGGGGAGAGCAAAAACTATTTTTTCTTATTTTTGTCTTTGAAATCTTGGTATGTCTTATACTCGGGTGCATCTTATAGCCTGAAAAATATGGTAAATGTTGAACAGGAGCAGAGACAGTACCGAGCCCTGCAGAACCCCACAAAACAGTGGGCGAGGACTGGATATCTCCCCTCCTATCAACAGTGACTGAGAGTGCCCACAGAGGAAGGAAGTGAACCAGGATAGCACAAGGCCTCCCACTCCCATCCCCCCAAAACCACTCCAGGAGAATACTATGGTTGATGGTATCAAAAGCTGCCGAGAGGTCAAGTAGAGCAAGGATGGATGCACTACCCCCATTCTGCTCCTGCCAGAAATCATCCAAAAGTGTGACCAATGCCATTTCTGACCCAAATCCAGGCCTGAATCCTGACTGGTCGGGGTTGAGATAATCCATTTCATCCAGATAATCCTTCATCCTGGAGCTGCTGCACTCAACAACCTTCCCCAAAAAGGGAAGATTGGAGACAGGTTAGAAATTATCCAACATCTAACTGGGAACGAAATTGAGCGATTTTGTCTTCCAGAAAATCCACAAATTCCTCAGCACGGCCCTTCAGGTGGACTTCAATCTTCTCTTTCCCCAGGAGGAGGCAGCTCACCTTAAAGATGGTCACAGAGCGATTATCTACAGACACAATTCGTGTGGAGAAATATTTACACTTCTATGCAGGATATGGATGTCTTAATAATTAAAAGTGATATACAAACAAGAAATTAAAAGAATGACCTGGATAAATTTCCCATATTGGAATTAAAAGATTAAGATTAAAAGAATTTTATGAGAAAGGACAAAGAAAAAAAATGAAAAGAAATAAAGTTCTTTGAGGAAATTAAAGATCATATTTTTTTAAAAAAATAAAATAAAATAAAGAAGTATAAAGGTTTATTTGATCAAGGATAAAATAGATATGTTGTTATCTCTGTGAACCCTTAATAGACTTTTTCTGACCAGAACTGAACAAGGAACCTATAAAATATGTTTATAGATAAGAGATGAGATATGGGAAGAAGAGTTCATTTATTGTATTTTAAGAGAAAATGATAGGTTTTAAAATAAATAAGATATTTTTTACACTTGTTATGAAGGAAAAATTACTTTTTTATTCTTCTATTATTTTCTTTTTTCTGCACTTCCTTTTTTCCCCTTTTATTCTTTTCCATTTTAAATTAGTTTTTATCTTCCTAATTGCAATGCTTAATAAAATTATTATTGAGAATGACTAACTCAAGGTCACTTAGCTGATTTTGTGCTTAAAGAAGAACTAGAATTCAGTTTCCTATTTTTTAGCTTGATCCTTTAACATTACATCAAACTGATTCTCAGATAAAATTATAGAATATCTTACAAAATATAAAACTGAAACATCAAAGATGACAGTTCATTTTCATTTAGCTGAAGGGAACTTACAATTATATGAATTTTTAGCTGTGTGAAAAGCACTATAGAGAAAAAACTAAAACTTTGCTCAACTGAGAGGTTACCTATATCATCAAGATTTGCACCTTTCCCCCCCAACTCTTACTAATTCATTGTGATATGCCACAGGCTAAGGTTTCAGTGCATTTTTTAAATAGTTGAGTAAATCACACACAAATCAGAAGATTAACATTATTAAATCACTGTGAAATATTAGATAGATAGGTAGTTAGATGGATAGATAGGCTATGTTATACATTTTTCACCCTGAAAGGCTTGGGTTATATAAAATTCCTCAGATGTGATCCAGAATAGAGTTGTTTTCATTCATCGGATGAACACTTCAGAAAAATTATGTGTTGTTTGTATGAAACTTTCTCCAATACGTGAATATTATTGGGTAAACCTGATCCAAGTTATTGAAAGACCAAATCATATACTAGATCTAGTGTTTGTCTCAGAGCAGTGACAATGTGGCCTGGAGGTGAGGGATGATGTCATTAGTCTCTTTCCTGGACCGAAACTCCCTGCTAGCCTTGGAATTTTCTTTGTCTATCCCCCCTCCCCCCAGATCCTGGTGGATTTTAATTTTATTTTTTTTGTTCCACAGAAAACTCAAGATAATTCTCAAAGCTCTGGACATGACTGTGTTGAGTCCTTTGCCACTGTTTGGAAAGAGGAAGTGACAGTGGCCTTGGATTTGAATGTACTTCTTTGGAAGATTTGAATGTGCTTCTTTGGAAGATTTATGCAAATAGATCCTAGAGGATCCCCCAGTTCTCAGAAGAACTCCAAATGAAACAATCTAAGAGATCCTACAACGCAGTGAAAGAAAACTAAGAGATGTTGTCTAGGCAATGATCAGAGAAAAGGGGGAGGATTCCCCAACTGCTTAACAGGTAAAGAAGAGAACTTAAAAAGGATCTGCCCTTATTGACTGTGAAAATTGATGGTGAGAGGCTTATATTTTCAGATGTGCAAGGTTCTGTTAATATAGCCTTATAATCAAGTAGAATTATTTTATCTGGTCATGTTTTCTGTCTGGTTTACCTCACAATACTGACACTCATGCCTAGGTTATCTCCTAGTTGGACTACTACAATGCATTTTATATGAAGCTGCTTTTGAAGAGTGTTCAGTAGTTACAGCTGATCCAAATTGTGGTGTGCTCCATAGTAGGCACATGTTGCACATGGCTAAATGAACTGTGCTGTGAGTAGGCTTCTAGGTAGGATTCAAAATGCTGGTTGTCACGACATGTCATGGGACAATATTACTTCCAAGACAGCCTCTTGGTTACCAATTTTCCCACCACATCAGGCAGTGTAGTTATGCTCCAGGTCCCATTAGAGAAGCATTACCCCTAGACAGTTATTTTCCCTCTGATATCCCAAAAGTGCTTTTTCAAGAGGCAACTGGACTTTCTGGTTTTTCTTTGAAGACGTTTCATTTATCATCCAAGAAGCTTCTTCAGCTCAGTTTTGGATGAGAAGTGAAATGACTTCAAAGAAAAACCAGAAAGTCCAGTTGCCTCTTGAAAAAACACCTTTGGGAGAACCATGGCCTGGATGACTGAGAATCTCCATAGACATTTCTCTCTGATAGTGTTTGTCTTGTGGAATGGTTTCTCCCCTAACATACAGGTAATCAAGCCTGACATTGCTGGACTTGGAGCAATGGAGTCTGGCATAGATGTGGCTATGGATCTTTAATGGATTGTAAATTTGCTTTTGTTTTTGTATACTGCCCAGAGTTCCTTTAGTAGATGGGCAGCCATATAAATATATTAAATAAATAAATAAATAAATAAATAAATAAATCCTCATATTTTTCAGTTAGGGATTCTACTCTAACTATAAAACTTTTAACTGTTGCTATGGAAACAAATGTTCTGTTCCTTCTGAAAGCTTTGTGGCTTTGTTTCTATTGCATAGCCTTACTACCACTACAGACAAGCTCATAAGATGGGAAAAAAATGGAATAATGTCCTTTCAGTCTTAGCTCTAGGTTATTAAAACAAATGAAATGAAGACATAAAACATATTACTTTTATATGGCAGCCCAATTCAGCAGTAGTAATTTCTATGCAAGGAAAGCTGTGCTGAAATCTGTCTTCTAGATTTTTTTTTTTTTTAAAAAAATCGTTTTCATGTGAAAACCTTCTGATTATTTTTTTTGTCTCACTTTAAGGTTGTTTTCAAATTTCCAAATTAAGATCAGTCTTTCTGAATGCAATTCATTATAGCAAAATGTATTTTTTAAAAAATATGGAAGAACACATATCCATATACAGACACCCCTCTGATTTTTCACTTTGGCAGTATGCTATGTGTTGGGACATTTCAGTGTTTTCTGCAAAATTTACGGTTCCCTGGAAGAGATACTTCATTTTAAAGTGGGCATTCATTTTGAAATAGTGAGCCAGCAACTAAGTATGTTATTTAAAAAGAATCCCCTATATTGACCATCATCTCTAATATCAATTCTTATTAACACAATGTGTGAAATGCCCACTCTGGTGGATGCTGAAGTGCATTTTCATGGCTTATACAGCTAATAATATATCATCTTAAGGTCCAGGTTTATTAGAAATGACTGATATACATTACAGGTAAAAAACAAAAACAAAACAAAACCAACTTTCTTGAGTGGTTGGTTTACCAATTGGTGGGGTGAAATTAAAATACATTAAAATTTATACAAAGAGAAGTAAATAGTAGAGAGCTAAGATTAGTTTTGACATTGCTAAATGAACCATTATTGTGTGCTGTGTGATTCATAAAGTAACACAGAAGAAACACGCCATTTCAGATGCTGAGAGGTGGGGAAAAAGCCTGTGATTATTAATTAGATTTTCTGCTTGTTCCCTACATTCTAAGTCAGCAATGCACTTTAGAAAGAAACTGTGGTAAAAGGTTATCTCCGCTGTTGTGGCACATCAGCAAATCCATAGGTTTTAATCAAATGAAACTTTTGATTTGCTCAGCTTTTCTGTAAAGTGCTACCAAACATGTGCTGCCAAAATCCAGAAGAATGCTAAATGATGGCAAACTCTAACTTTTTGATGACACCTGGTGATCTTGGGGACTTTTGCAGTTTTTAACAATTCCTAAATTTCAGACTTTCATGAGCCTGCCAGCTTTTCCCATTTTTATAAAGGCCTCTGTGTTTCATGACTTTCCAAAAGGTAGATAACCATGTAGTTGATTTCAGGATTGTGACTAGAAACAAAGCACTCTGATTGCCATAACTAATCAGGCATTAAAAAGAGATGGTGGGATGATTTGTACTTTCAGACTTCTGAAATTAATGTATTATTTATTATTATTTTTATTATTTATTTGTCAAATACGTATAAGATAACAGATATAAGTATAAACATGGTTATGAATACAGGATAAAGATACAAATAAATGGGGACAGTAGGACAGGGATGGTAGGCACGTTTGTGCACTTATGCACCAGGGGTGGGTTCTAAATTTTTTTACTACCGGTTCTGTGGGCATGGTTTATTTGGTGGGTGTGGCTTGGAGGTCATGTGACTAGGTGGGCATGGCTAGCTGGTCAGAGTCATTTCTGGAAGGTTCTCACACTTATGACCAGTCCTCACACTTACGACCCGACTCATTTGTTTGCTTTTAACACTGATCAGCTGTAGGACAGCCCTTTGAAGCCCCGCGGCAAGAGTTTAAACAGTTTTTTCCCCTCTAGTCATCAGCTGGGACTCAGGAGGCAGCAATAGATTGTGGGTGGGACCAAATAAAAGGTAAGAATAATGTGGGTAGGTGGGGGGGATGGCGGGGGGGAGAATCGGTTCGGAGACGTCATATTGTCACCGCTACCGGCTCAGCCAAACCGGACCGAACCGGGAGGAGCCCACCACTGTTATGCACACCCCTTACAGATCTCTTAGGAATGGGGTGAGGTCAAAGTAGACAGTCTAAGGTTAAAGTTAAGGGGGTTTGGGGAAGTAACCACAGAGACAGGTCATGCATTCTAGGCAGTGGTGGGATTCAGCCAGTTTGCACCACTTTGGGAGAACCGGTTGTTAACTTTCTGAGCAGTTTGGCAAACTGGTTGTTGAAAGAAACCATTAGAGCAGAGAACCGGTTGTTAAATCACTTGAATCCCACCGATTCTAGGCATTGACCACTCTTTGCTGAAGTTGTATTTTCTGCAATCAAGTTTGGAGTGGTTTACCTTAAATTTGTATCTATTGTTTGCTTGTGTATTATTACAATTGAAGCTGAAGTAGTCATTGACAGGTAGGACATTGTAGCAGATAATTTTGTGTACTACGCTTTGGTCAGACTGAAGGCAGCATAGTTCTAAATTGTCTAATCCCAAGATTTCTAGCCTGGTGGCATAAGGTATTCTATTGTGAGCAGAGGAGTGGAGTACTCTTCTCGTGAAATATCTCTGGACTCACTCAATTATATTAATGTCTGATATACAGTGCAGGTTCCAGGCAGGTGAGCTGTATTCAAGAATTGGCCTAGCAAAGGTTTTGTATGCCATAGTTTACAGTACAATATTACCGGAGAAGAAGCTTCGCAAGATTAGGTTAACAACTCTTAATGCCTTTTCGGCAATGTTGTTGCAGTGAGCTCTGGCATTTAAATCATTTGAGATGCATTTGATCAGTGAGCCGTCGATCAGGTCTCTGCCGTGCATGTGCGGGGGGTGTACATGCGGGGGGCCGCATGCACATGCATGGGGGTGAAGCATGTGCGGGGCTGTGTGGAGGGGAGGGGCATGCACAGGGAGCTCATGCACCTGCACAGGGTGCATGCACGTGTGTGGGGGAGGGGCACATGTGGGAAGTACACACACATTACATTTTGGGGGTTTGGGAGCATGTGCACATTTTGGGCACTAGGTCTGGAAAAGGTTAGCCATCACTGACCTATGTAAACCAATTCAATCTATCTAATACCACGGTTGAGTGCAGATGTACATATATGCTTCATTCCTAATTACCAATAGTGGAAGAATATGTTCTTCAAAACTGTGTCAGAAAATTGGAATAAGGGAGAGATGATATGACATAAATTGTCATTTCTCTTTCCATTTTTAATAATTATACTGATCACATCCAGAGCAATATGCTGAAAAAGAAGACTAATTCAAAGGGTTAGGCTGCTAAGTGCATTTTATTATTTATCATCATGAAAAAATAAGAATCCAGTAAATACCCACAGGCAGTAGCCAATTAAATAAATTCAAGACAACCGTCCCAAACCTTTGACCCAACATATTTTCTTTCTGTTTACTTGTGTTGTTCATTCGCTTGATTGTACTTTTATTTGTCAATAACCAAAATAAAGTTTCTGTCTGTTTGTTAACTATATTGAAAAGGTCACCAGGAATAAAATAATATTGTTTTAGGCAATATTATTGAGTGATTCAGTCTCTCAGGATTTCCAATCCAGAGGATTAAGCTAGACAGCTGTGAAACATCACTCAATAACTGATATCTAATCATATTTTACAACATGTTTATTTTTATTTTAAATGTGATTGGTCTTAAATAAGACAACAGTTATTCTTATTTGGCTGTTCGACTTAATGTCAATTTCCAACAGTTGCAGAGGCTAAAGAATATGGTCCCATAGACTGCAATGGAAGCTCCTCGTGTAATATTTTATCACTAGTTTAGTACAGATTAGGAAGTATCATTTGACTGCACCTTCGTCTGAGATCTGAGTCCTGTTAAACAATGTTTAGAACACACTGAAGATGTAGATAGATAGACAAGCAAACAGACAGATTCATATTCTCAATATTAAGTAAATTTGTGTTGAAGTTCTAAAATAGGTTTCTGAGACTTGTTTCAAGGGCACTGCATTATGTTCCTCAGAATATATGGTTGCTTTCAACCTAATTGACTATGTTGGCCAGTTTCCAACAGATAGACTTTTAAACTTTTTTTAAAAAAACTATGGTCAAACAATTTAAAGACTGCAAAGTCTGGCTATAGTCTTTAAGTAGTAATTTTCTTAGTTTTAGTATCAGTTATAAAATTATGCTAAAATGCACAGTAGTGGGATTTTTGGATAATGCTTTAATATTAACATCTTAAGAAGAAATAGCATACTTTTTCTGTGTTAATTTTATCTTTCTTGAATCCTGCAGAGCTGCCAAATGCAGAAGAAAAGCAACTATTAAATATACAGAACAGATTAAGTTTGTATGTGTGTGTCTCTGTGTGTGTTTCCCCTAGAAAATGAAAAAATGAAAACAAATATGCTAAAAAGGATTTTTCTTTTCTTTTAAAAATAGGTAATGGAGATTATCTGTGTGTACGTGTAATATGTGGGTGTAAGCATGCATACATACACCTACATGTAGGACATAAAGATTCAGCTGCAACTACATTTCTATTAAAGATATTATAATGCAGATACATACCCTGTTCCCCCAAAATAAGACATCCCCTGATAATAAGCACTATCGGGCTTTTGAGCACATGGCAGTAAGGCCAAGCGCTTATTTCAGGGTTCAGAAAAATATAAGACAATGTCTTATTTTCAGAGAAACACGGTATATACATAAACACACACACACACACAAACACGTGCCTGTTTGGTATTGTATCGCTGTGTGTATGTGTGTATTTATGTTTAGGTGTTTGTATGAATACTATACACATATCCATACATGCATGCCCACACATTGTGTTGACTCCTGGCAACTGTCCAGATTAGTCCCTGCAGTCAAAGTTTTTTTTGGAAGTGATTTCCTAGGATTGAGAGAGAGGGACTGGTCCCACATCACCATCCAGCTTTGTGCCTAAGACAGAACTAAAACTCACAGTTGTTCGTAGACTGATGCCTTAACCACTGCATCAAACTGTAAAAATCAAGAAGTGGTGCTAGGAGTTTGCTATTACTTGTGGAAGCGCTGCTGTATTTTCACTAGGAAAGACTGAAATAATGGAAGATTTTTTTCTCACGTAACAAATTTAGCATTAATTAAACTATATCCAGACTTATTTCTATGAAGAGTAGAACTTCTGCAATTACTCACTTCAAGAATGATTAAGTGTGAATATAAACAATTACATACAGTTATAAGGTTCACAATACATTGTCTTCTTGGAAGGTGGGGATATTAATATTAGTGGAAAAAATTAGAGACGAACCAATTCATTCTAAAGGAATGTAAAAGATAATTTTAAATTGAGCTCAACTCTTGGGGACTTTGTGGATACCTCTATATATTTTTCTTGGAAATACTATAGAGGTAATTGGGCACAGTCTTCTTTGGGGGGATGTTTTACAATTCCAAATTTAGCCTATAGCTCAAGCACTGTATACTAAATCTTAAATTCAGTGTAAAAAAAAAAAAATTACCCAAGCTATAAACAGAGAGGATGATTTTCACATATTCCCTTTCCCGTATTGTATTTAAGGCTCTCCAAATTTTTCTATAAATGGGGAGGCCATAACCACTGGAAACCAGAAGGGATCTAGCAAAAAAAAAAAAAATCCTCCCAGTTTCTTTAAGTATACTTTTCAATATTGTAGAAGAAAAGCCTTTTCCCCCCAAAGACATTGAGGACATTTGATTTCAGCACTTGTATAAATATTCAATTATTTGCATGGCCCACACAGAAATTTTTTGTCAAAAAAAGAGAAAAAAATTAACTGGATTCCTGGAAATATGACATATTTTTTGTTGTTTTAAATTGCTGATTTTATTTTATTTTATTATTTTATTTATTAATTTATTCATTTTGGTCTTCTGCTTCATATAAAGTCTTGTGACTGAGGCAATTGACAAACAATGTAAATAATTAAAAAAAAACAAACCAGATAATCTTCTTATTGGCACATTTTCTCTAGTCTGGTAGAATCTCTTATGAGATGATATAAGGAAAGAAGAAGAAGCAGCCAAGAGGATGAAGAAGGAGTGCAACATAAGTTCAAAGATATATTTTCATAATGCAATATTTGACAGGGAAAATTTACTTCATAGAATATTAATTTATATCTGAAAATTTAAATTTGGCAATATTGAATATATTTGGCAATATTGAGTATTTCTCCCTTAGCATTTACTGATTGGTGGTGGTTTAGGAAAAAAAAAAAACAATTTCCACTTAATCGGTCTGCAACTTTTGCCTTTAATTTTTAAGATCTCACAGAAGACAAGTGATTCTGTGAAAAGACATATTTTCTATCATTAAATCAATTGAAAAAACAGTTGAAGTAGACATCAGTTTTAAATTTTCCTACCATCTTGAAAAAGATACACAGAGGTGAATTGACCTATGTAGTTACTGCAAGCAGGGGGAAATTTGATAATTTGTATAGATATCAACCATTCAATGAAAACATAAAAGGAGGGGAAAGTCCCTTTGCCAAAATTGCTTTCCCATTTCAATAAACTTCATTAAATGCAATTAGACTTGTATTTGCAAATACAATTAACAGATTAACAGAGTTGGACGGGACTCTACAGGTCATCCAATCCAACCCCCTGCTCAAGCAGGAGACCCTACACCATTTCTGACAAATGGCAGTCCAATCTTTTCTTGAAAGTCTCAAGTGATGTAGCTCCCACAACTTCAGAAAGCAAACTGTTCCATCGGTTGATTGTTCTCACTGTCAGAAAGCTCCTCCTCATTTCTAGGTTGAATCTCTCCTTAGTCAGTTTCCATCCATTATTCCTTGTTTCCCCTTCAGGTGATATTTACAATTGTATTTATGGTAATTGTCCTTAACAATTTAAAGCGCCCTAGCTTTAAGTTTTCTTTGGTCACTGAGAAATCTTCTAGTAGATCAACTATAGTTTGCTAAAGCCTAATTACTACTTTAGAGTTCTAAAGGTTGGCAAATGTGAATTCTGGCAAAAGTTCCTTCACAGGAGAGAACATTCTGAAGGAATACAGTACATGCCTATGGAAATATTGAAACAAGATAGGCATGACATTAATCTGAGATATCTATCTGTTTCTATGTTTCTATTATTCCCTTCTCCCTGTCTCTCTATTTCTCTGCCTCTCTCTCATTATTTTTTCAATTCTTCAATACATTTCAGTCTATTAAAAAAAAAAAAATCATCCAGTCAGCTTTTGGATTTAAAACTGGTTCTGGTGTTCTTGGAAATAAGATTAGTGGATGAAGCAAATTTTTGTAAATGAATCTGTTCCCTAACTCCCCTGTATGAAGAGCACAGCAACAGTAAACTATACTGCATTCAAAAACACAAATGTCATTCCAGTCCAAGCCAATAGCAACAACAGTTGGTTGGTGTATGTATGGCCTTAATTTCAAAGGGCCCAGATAATTCCCGGCTGGTTGAAGTCCTGCTCTTTAGACATGAAATAAAAATATAGTAAAAATAGATTCAAGATCTGAAAGCATAGCTTTGGGAGAAATTCATAGCAGAAACTTGCAATTGTTGGTCCCTTGATTTGCTTCAATAAATGGTACTTTGGTGCAAACATACTGATTCAAACTTAAATTATAAATTGAACTTAATTATTGATACTACCAGTGTGATGCACTAATTCCCCTGATAATACCCTTTTAGGGACTGCATGCAATGAATTACACCATAGTTAACAATAGAATAAAACTTAGTTGGGTCAGAATTAAAAGCAGGTTGGGAAATTATGTTTTTATCTCTTTTAGTCATGTTTTAATTTATTTTACTTTTTTGCAATCTCCCTCTTTCTATTCCTCTCTCCCTCTCTTTATATTCTTCTCCATGCTTTAATGAAAGGAATAAATATACCTATTTTAGAGATGAGCACTTATTTTATGAAGTATTTTCATACCTGAGTACTTTAAGAATTGAAGCCAACATAGGCATTGATGAGACATTACATGAATTGTTTACTAATATAGATGTAGGACTGATAAAATGTAACAGGCTCTTGATCTTTCTGTTACAAAACTGGTGATCATGTTTTGTATCAATTGCATTTTATAAACTACTATCCATAACAGGTACACAGAAAATTTTAGACAATACATAAGCTTTTTTTCCTAGCCAAGTTTATACTCCTGTGAAATTGAGAAATATGTGATTGGGTAGAATTTAGGGGCTCCTCAAGAACCAGATCACTTGTTTTTGGCTCCTTCAACATATTGCTAGACCAAGAAAGGCATAGAAGACTACAGTGAATGGTGTTTAGATAAATTTAATGTAAAGTTCCTTTTCATCTCTTCTTCTTTCTTGCTTACCATAAGGTTCTTATTCTTTCCAATGTTGTTTAGCTCAAAGAGAAAAGACAAGGTGGAAGGAAGTATAGAGGTCATTTCAGGTTTACACAAAAACCTTCAGGTTTTACCTGAGAATGCTAAACCGAACATAATTCAACAGTGTAAATTGCAAGCTATTTGATGTACCCCTGAGGCAGCTTTAGATCTCCTATTGCTTAACTATCCTATGTATTGCCAGATGCTCTGATGAGATATTACATTACCTATTATTTTTCATGAACTGTGATAACTAGAGGCAGCTGGATGAGAATGTTTTAATCTTTTTGTATATCCGTTCATTTTCTGTTAAGGGCATGAAGTGCTAGCAGAGTGAAACTGATAAGAATAACAGTAGTAAGGCTATCCTAAGTTAAACTTCTCTTATTGGCTTGTGCAGAAATATGTAAAAGAAAGACATAGCTTGAAAAGAATGCATTCCCTTTATCTTTCCAACTGAGCATCAGAGAAAACTTAGATGAAACATTTAGGTATACTGTCCTGTGGGCACGCTTGCAAAAATCCCATTACTTTTACACAAGTTACACAAATGCTTTAGGGCAGAGAAAAAGCTCTTCTCCTAATTTAACAGGCAGCTTAACATTTTTATTAAATTACAGTTTCTTTTAAGATAACGGACATAGGATTTGATAGCCAGAATGCTGCACTTCTATACAAGAATTATGGTTGTGAAGAGTATAATCATCCAGAGAATGACATTAGAGAACACAGTATGGTAATACTGCTATAGCTAAAGGGGTGTAGCCATGAAAACTGCCTAGATACTTATAGATACTTATATAGAATAGTTTGAGCATTGTAGGAAAAAGGCTTGTAAAACATCACAACAGAGCCACTATGGTGTGTGATGTTTAATGGTTAAGATGCTGCACTGGGACTCAGAAAATACAGGTTCAAGTCCACCTTCTGTTACAGAAAATCATTGGGTTATAGTACTTTAGATCTCTCTCTCTCTCTCCCTCTCTCCTCCCCCCTCTCTTTCTTTCTCCCTCCCTCGCTCCCTCCTCTCTCTTCCCCCCCCCCAGTTCTAACCAATGTTGCTGCTGTATTGAAAGTAAAAATAGGTATCAAATTCACCTCCTGGGGGCAAGCAGATTATAAACGTATCACATAAATAAATGAAAAAGGGCATTGTCTTACCTGAACGCCCGTTCTGGGGACCGATGTGACAGCGGTCAGGAGAGGGTTAACTACCCTGATCTGGCAAGGATCGAGTCAGGAAGTTAAGCTCCTCCTCCTGCTGCTCCCTCCAGCTTTCGGACAAGGAATGTGAAGTGATGTCCTGACGACGCACTAGCCACCTGAAAGATAAACAAACAGACAAACAACAGGAGTGCTCCCAGCCGAGACGGACCGGCGGAAGGAAGGGCGGGGCTGACCGCTGTCACATCGGTCCCCAGAACGGGCGTTCAGGTAAGACAACGCCCTTTCTAGGGAAGCGATTGTGACAGCAGTCAGGAGAGGGACGTGCCAAAGCCCGTGACCTAATGGGAGGGACCCGCCCGGGACGTGGAGGCCTGGTCCGCGCACACCTGTTGGAGAACCCGGCAACCGAAGGCCGCCTCCGCTGACGCAAAGCTATCAATCCGGTAATGACGGATGAAGGGCGTGGGACACGCCCAAGTGGCGGCCCTGCAAATCTCTAGCAGAGAAGCCTGCGTGGCCCATGCAGCAGAGGTAGCCGCACTGCGTGTGGAATGAGCCGTGATGCGGCGATGAGTAGGGAGAGAAAGCGTCTCGTAGGAAGAGGCAATAGTGGCCCTAAGCCAACGACCCACCGTTTGAGAGGAGACCTTCAGCCCCAAGGAGGAAGGTTGGAAGGAGACAAAGAGAGCCTCTGACCTACGGAAAGAGGACGTTCGGCGAATGTAAATGCGTAGGGCTCGACGAACGTCCAGGGAATGCCAAACCCGTTCACGAGGATGAGACGGGTGTGGGCAGAAATCCAGGAGAACTAGTTCCTGGGACCGATGAAACAGGGAATTAACCTTAGGGAGAAAAGTGGGGTCTAAACGAAGGACCACCCTGTCAGAGTGAAAGGTGCACAGGTCAGCCCTCGTGGAGAGGGCCGCCAGTTCCGAAATTCGCCTAGCAGAAGTAATGGCGACCAAGAATGACACCTTATAGGACAGGAATCGAAGGCCCACGGTACGGAGAGGTTCAAAGGGTGCTCGCGTAAGAGCATCTAATACCTTAGGGAGGTCCCAGGAGGGGTAACGGTGCACGGGGGGAGGGCGGGAGTTGGAAGCCCCTCTGAGGAACAGCCTTATTAAGGGACGATGAGCCAGGGAGTGTCGGGAACCCAAACAAAGAATAGATGACAAAGCGGCTACTTGCCTGCGTAAGGTGTTGGGTGAGAGTCCCGCAGCCAACCCTCATTGAAGAAAAACAAGTACCTGTTCCATAGAGGCCATTTTCGGATCCAGCCCTCTAGAGTCACACCAACCCGCAAAGGATCGCCATGTCGCCCCGTAGATACGTAGCGTGGCCGGGCGACGAGCTGCCAGGATGGTATCGACCACGTCAGTGGGAAGATGAAATTTCGTCAAGAGATGGCACTCAACCGCCAGGCGGTCAGCTGAAGCCAGGTGGCGTCCGGATGTTGGAGTGCGCCCTGCCGGAGGATGACGTCGGCGGGGGGTAGACGCCAAGGAGGACGGACCGACAGAGCCTGGAGGTCGGCAAACCAAGGCCAGTGAGGCCAATGGGGAGCGACGAGGATCAGGTCCGCCTTCTCTTCTAGGAGTTTCCGCACCACCCTGGATAGGAGAGGAAGGGGGGGAAGGCATAAAGGAGGTCCTTGGGCCACCTGCTCAGGAGAGCGTCCGTGGATTCCGCCATCGGGTCCAGAAACCTGGAGAAGAAGCGGTCCGTCTGATGGTTGTTCCTTGTGGCAAACAAGTCTATTACGGGAATCCCGAACCGTTGCGTGATCCTCCGGAACAGAGCCGGGTCGAGATGCCATTCGCCGTGGTCCACCATCGATCGGCTCAGCCAGTCTGCCTGGGTGTTGCTCAGGCCCGAAATGTGGGAGGCCTGGAGAGACCTCAGGTTGGCCTCCGCCCAGGCTCCCAGGCGCTCCGCCTCCTCCATGAGGGGACGAGACCGGGTTCCCCCCATGCGGTTGACATGGGCCTTGGCGGCCACGTTGTCCGTCCGGACAATGACATGCCTGTCCCTCACCATTTCCCTGAACACCCGAAGGGCCAGGTGAATGGCTCGGAGCTCTAGCCAATTTATGTTGCGGCCTTTTTCCTCCGGAGACCAAAGGCCTTGTGCTAGGCGGGACTGGATGTGGGCCCCCCAGCCAGAGAGGCTGGCATCTGTGGTTAAAATGACTGGGTTGGGCTCCCTGAACTCCCTCCCCTTGGATAGTGCCCCGGAAGACCACCAGTGGAGGGACTGGATGACAGAAGAGTTAAGGTTAATCATAATATTGTAGTCCAAATTTCGGGACTTCTGGTACGGGAGAAGAAACCACTGCAGAGCCCTGCAGTGGAGACGGGCCCACGGCACGATGCCAATGCATGAAACCATCTTTCCCAGGAGTTGGAATAGGAGTGCCAGGGAGACAGGAGCTCCCTGAGAACAGAGCTGACCAGAGACCGCAAGCTGGACAGCCACTCCTCGGAAAGGTAGACCCTGCTCTCGACCGTATCAATGATAGTCCCAAGGTGTTGGATGTGGGTCGTGGGTACCAGGTGGCTCTTGGTCCGATTGATGGAGAAACTGTGAGCCTCCAGGACCTGGAGGGTGGTATCCAGGTCCCGACGTGCCCGCACCTCTGAACTCGAAAGGATGAGAAGATCGTCTAAGTAACACTGGATCCGAATTGGTTGAGCTCGGAGGTGCGCCGCAAGAGCGGCCATTAATTTGGTAAAAACCCGAGGGGCAGAGGAAAGGCCGAATGGAAGGGCACGGTACTGGTAATGACGGCCCGCATAACAAAACCGTAGAAATTTGACGTACGCCGGATGAATGGGGACATGGAGATAGGCCTCCGTCAGGTCAATCGACGTCAGGAAGTCCCCGACCCTAATGCCTTCCAGGATGGAGGAGAGAGACTGCATCTTGAACCGCCAGTAGGGGACCCAGCGGTTCAAGGACTTAAGGTCCAGAATGGCTCTCCAGCCCCCCGAGGATTTCTGAACGACAAACAGGCGGGAGTAGAAACCCTGTCCGTGCTGCTCCTGTGGCACCGGCTCAATGGCCCGGATATCAAGGAGGTGTTTGACGGCCGATGTCACAAGGAGCCATTTCTGCCGATCCCTGGAAAGAGGGCATCGGAGAAACCTGTCGGGGGGAGTGGAGAGAAATTCTAGGGAGAGGCCCCACCTAACCGTCTCCCGGACCCAAGCATCTGATGAAGAAGCCTCCCATTGGCTGGCAAAGAGAGCCAGGCGGCCCCCAATGGGAGGGTTGGACGTGCAGCTAGCGGGACCTACGGAAGGGCCGACCGCGGCCCCCGCGGGACTGGCATCTGGAGAAACCCCTCTGGGGCTGGAATCCCTGGCGATCCGGAGGTCGGGATCGCGGGGGGAAACCCCTAGGAGACCGCCCCCCCCCCCCGGGAAGGGATTGTCAAAGGGACGAAAGGAACGCCGGAACTCGGATCTTCTAGAGACACTGGGAAGGATACGTTTCTTGTCCCTTGTTTCTATCAAAAGGGGTTCCAACGGGGCCCCAAAGAGGGAGGGGCCCTCAAAGGGGGAAGAGGCGAGGCGCCACTTTGACCTGGCGTCCGCCTGCCAATTGCGGAGCCAGAAAAGGCGCCGGGCAGTGACAGAGGCACCAATTGCTTTGGCCGTAAAGCGAGACGCATTGAGAGTTGCGTCCGCCGAAAATTATAAAGCGGCCAAGATCTTGTTCAGATCTTGATGGGTCCTGGTGTCCGACACTGGTAGCCTATCCTGTAGTTGTCGGATCCATAGAATAGATGCCCTATTAAAAAAAGATGAAGCCATGGCCGATTTAACTGCCCAGGCTGAGGCCAGATGGGATTTCACTAGGGACTGCTCCAGCCTTCTATCCTCCGGGCGGAGGTTGTCCTCAGGGGGACCAGCAACATTAGCTTGGGCCGTGAGGGCCGCTACCGGGGAGTCAACCGAGGGGACCTGCAGAATTGATGACAAGTCCGGGGCCAAATTATAGAAGCGCCGGTCAAGCTGATTGGGGTTAGGCCCCGATGAAGGGGCCGACCACTGCTTCTTTAGTACATCCTTAAAAAGCCTAGGCCCTGGTATTTCTTCGGTTTCAATTTCTGGAACTTCAAAAAGCGGTAAGGGAGTCCCTGAATCACCCCCTGAGGAGGAGGGGGCAGGGGGATTCCCCAGGCGGGTGGTCACCTTGGCCTTATGTAATAATGACCTGAAAAGCTGTGGCTTAAATAATTCAATGAAGGATGGCTGATCAGGTGCTAAGTCCTCATCCTCGGACAGATCCCTGTCCCTACCATCGTCCTCAGTGACAGATGGATGCACAGAAGGAGCCCCCGACTGGGCATAGGCCCCCGCTGAAGGATGGGCCTCCTCTAATAGGGAACCCTCTAGGTCAGCCCTAGAACCGACAGAACCCGCCACCCAGGAGGAGGTTCTGCGTTGAAGCTCGGCTTGTACCCCTTTTTGTATGGCAGACTGAAAGAACTCCAGAAATTCTGGAGTCAAATTTAAGCCAGCAGGGAGAGGAACTCCCATGGGTTCAGGGGCATCCCTGGGGGTAGAGGAGACTGCAGTTTGTCCCTGGGCTGGAGGGGATTCAGATTGTGGACCGAAAAGGGCCTCACGAACATCCTCTTGTAATGGAGGAAGAGAATGGTCCCCATCAGGAGATAGGGGCTGCAAGGGCTGAGGTTGCTCCCCAGAGGCTTCTGGTGGAGGAGGTTGGGGTGCCAGCGGGGGTTGAGGGGGGGCTGACACCGATGGAGTCGGAGCGTCCCTAATTGAGGCCTCCCTAATGGCCTTCTGGATAGAACGCTCGATCGCCTGATGAAGGCGTAGTTCTTCCTTGGCCTTGTCAGCCGCCTTTTTATCTTCCCTGGAGGAAAGAGTCTTTTTGGCCCTCTTGGAAGGTAAGGCTGAAGAAGGTCCGGCCTCAGGAACTTCAGAGGCCTGGCGTTTAGATGGCTTCGAAGGGCGAGACGCCATCTTGGAAATGAGGGCCTCAAATGGCCACGAGGCAGCAGTAAAATGGCGGCCAAGGGGGCGCTCAAATGGCGGTCAAAGGGAAACTCGCCAGCCGCTGTCCCAAATAGTGGGGTAAAAGCCTCCCACGCTAAGCCCCAGGTCAGGCCCTCAGCCAGGTACAATACCGCCTTCTCCGCTGCAGAAGCAGTCCTATCGGGCTGTCAGTCACACACGCGACGAGCGCAGGCTATTCTCCCAGGCGGCAAAGTTTTGGACGGGAGAATGTGAGAGGCTGCGACTGAGGAGGTGGCTGAGAAGGGCGGCAGAGGGATTACACTGCCGCGAGGTGCCTTCGGGGGCAGGGAAAAGCCCCACTCACCGGAATCCAAGTCGCAATTAAACTTTCGGCCACCAAGCAGCCAGGGTACTGCGACTTTAAGAAAGGAGTTCCCCTCGGCGGGTTTGAGCGTGAGCCATACTCGCCGGTAAGAGGGAGAGGCACGATGAAAAGCCTCAATCCCAAGGGACCGGAATCGTCCCCAGCAGGAGGAGACCGAAGCCTGCCTCGCTGCCTGCACCTCAAACAAGAGCTTTTTACAATTAGAAAAACTCGATCAGGAGAAAAGGCTAAGTGCGTCTGATCTGCACAGATCGAGTCAGAAAGCTGGAGGGAGCAGCAGGAGGAGGAGCTTAACTTCCTGACTCGATCCTTGCCAGATCAGGGTAGTTAACCCTCTCCTGACCGCTGTCACAATCGCTTCCCTAGAATAAGACACTGCGCACAATTCTCATAAGGTTTCCTTCAGGATAGCAACATTATACAAAATGCAGAAACAGGTAACAAAGAAATTGAAACATGTGAAATATAAGAAAGGCACAATGTACTATAGTTTACAAATACAGCTTATTGTTTATAAGACCTTATATAGACATTCTCCAAAATATTCAAATAAGTTTTTATAAGGAGGCCAGATACTATTGCTACCCTTGTTGTGTACAAAACAGATATTGGAGGTGCAAACCTATAAAGGGAAATATTGATGTATTCTAGAGCAACCAGAGAAACAAGAATAACAACAAAAGAAATACAATATTTACATACTTATATACGATCACTGACCCTTCAGTGACTGAATTTGCCTATCATTATAATACCTAGTCATAACAGAGAAATGAGATCTAAGATGCTTCAGTTAGGTAATCAAGTTTGATCATTTCCTGGTATCCAGGAAGCCCTAACCCTATTTAAGTGGTCTAGAAAGTCACCTTGTAGTCCTGGTTTAGCTCAACAGACAGAAGCACTGTAATTTAACACCAGCTGTCTGCAATTAAAGTAAGATCGAATCTCGCCAGGCTCAAGGTTGACTCAGCCTTCCATCCTTTCTAAGGTAGGTAAATTGAGGACCCAGTTTGTGGGGGCAATAAGCTGACTTTGTATAAATATACAAAAGTATGAAGGCTATTGCTTAACGCACTGTAAGCTGCCCTGAGTCTCCGGAGAAGGGCGGCATATAAATCAAATTAAAAAATATATATATATGATAGTTAGCAAAACTCAGATTGCCATTTCGAAGTGATTTCCATTGCTAAATGATGTTGTAAAGAGCCACAGCAACTTAAATAGGGTTGGATATTTATATTCTTTAGACTTAAGAAGTATTACTGGCAAATGTCTCTTGAGAGAGATTTCATTGAGAAAATAACCTCTGCATTGCTTCAAGGACTGTTCTTGTTTATAGAAATGCCTTTTGGATATAATGGGGCACTAGCATAGCTATCTTCCAGAAACTTAGAGGCAGAAGAGAGATAATGTGAAATATGAATAAATAATATTAGCATGGGATTACCAAAATAGGAAAAAAAAATATGGAGCAATGTTGAATATTGCAACTATTCTTTACACTACATACAAGGGAGGTGTACTGTAAGGGGGGGAACACTTTTAGGATTTTAAACCTTCATGGAGGAAAATTCTCTTTACATGATTCAATATGTGACTGCTCTATTTTTAATCAAATAGCAAAATTTCCCCAATTATTATTTGCTTCCATTTCTTAACTTAATTAAATAAAAATGAAACTAGAACTGAAACAGTTGCTTAATTTGCAAATTCAGTTGTCATAGTATACTAAATTTGTGTAGAACATGCTTGATGTTTCCCATGAAAGCACTTACATTCAAAACACACAAAGGCACTGTAGATCCAAGTCAACTCAGCCTTTGATTCAGCATGTGTGGCTTCTATATATTCTCAGTGTGAAGCATTCTGACCTTCAGATGTGGCTTATGCAAAAGACCTGCCTGGTCTTCAAATATATATAAAAATATTATAAAATGCCATCAGGAAGTATACGTTAAATGGGAACATACTTTTGTTTACTCTTGTGGGTAAAACAATAGCAGTACAATTGATAATTCAATATATTCCTTGTATTACTTGATAGCTGTCAATATCCCTTCTAATTGTTAAAGCTTCTCCTGTTTCGGTGTGAGGACTTTGGACTAGCAAAGAAATAAAAGCAACTTCCCTTTCTTCCATTGTAAGATCATAAAAGCTATGCAAAATTATTGAAAAAAGGGAGACAACAATAACAATTTAAAAACGAAGGCCCATTAGTTTTTTGGAAAAGAAAATGGAATGTTACAATTGATATTGGATATTAAAATGGGACATGCAGGCCATAAAATCCTGAGCCAATTCAATGTACGAGGTTATGAAAGGTTTTTTTTTTAATTGTTAGGTACTAATAGGATGATAGGAGGCACTTTAAACAGCTAACAAAGTTATCATGAAACAAAAATTACCAATAAATTTCCCATTTAATCAATCCTACCATTCCTAGTTTGTCATATCCATTCATTTCACATAGTCATGCTAATAAAAAGAAAGTGAAAGAATAGAGAGTAGGTCTAGATATAAATACATCAGACTCTTTAAAATTGATGGGACTTAAATGAATTATGACTAACATAAATCTCACTCATTTCAACAGCTCTATTTGAAATATGACTTAGACCAGATTCAAGATAATGAGAACACTGGAAATGATGAAAAGTGATTCAGACATGGTATAAAAGAAGCTATGTAAATGTTTGAGCTTACATACTTTCAATAAATGTTGCTACTTTCAATAAATGAAATTCAGATAAAAATTAACATACATTTAAAAAATAGGGTAATGATTTATCCATTGGTCTAGTGGACAGCAATAAAAATGCTACTGGGGTGAACCACTTCCATCCCTCTACTTTGCCATGCATTAAGATTATTTGAAATGGTTTGGGTGTAGAGGACAGAGGGTATGGCCTTGAAGGACAGGGAAAAAAGCCACTATTAAGGCAATGGTCAGATAAGAGGGGCTTGAACTTAACAAATTAGCATGACAAGCCCTTTGCTATTCTCAATAGGCAAGCTGAGGAATGGGTTTAAGAACAGACTTGCAAAATTCTATTACTATAGCTGTAGTAAGTAGTAATTAGAACAATTAATCAGTGGAACGGCTTGCCTTCAGAAATTGTGGGTGCTCCATCACTGGAGGTTTTTAAAAAGAGATTGGACAACCATTTGTCTGAAATGGTATACTGTAGAGTCTCTTGCTTGAGCATGGGGTTGGACTAGAACAGGAGTCTCCAACCATGGCAAGTTTAAGACTTGGGGACTTCAACTCCCAGAATTCCTCAACCAGCTTTGCTTTGCTGGCTGAGGAATTCTGGGAGTTGAAGTCCCCAAGTCTTAAACTTGCCAAGGTTGGAGACTCCTGGGCTAGAAGACTTTCAAGGTCCCTTCCAGCTCTGTTATTTTGTTATATTCTGTAATTCTAAGGTGGTACTGCCTTTTTAGTTTAGTCTATCTTGTAAGGATGACAACAGGTGCGGTGGATTTTTCTCATAGCAAGTTGCAGTAGCATATTTTCTGTGACAACCTTTAAATCCAGAGGAAAACATTTTCTCTGACCAAAGACCTTATAATTGCAATTTTTTAGTTGTTGCTTTTATATGTTAATTCAACAAATAAATAAATAAAACCAACCAACCAACCACCCAAACAAACAAACAAATAAATATAGTCAACATGTATCCCTCTCAGTCATTGAACATATTGAACAATAAATTAGCAATAAATATTTTCATACCAGTTACCCGGGCAGCTAATTGGACAGGATGATCTCCACTTCCAGTATTGTTTATTTTAAAATATTACAGAAAGTTCAAAATAAAATCTGAAGTCTTCTAGATCAACCCTGATACCCCAATTTTGCTTCCTAACCATAATACTTTCTCAGAGACTATGTCATAGCCTTTCTCCAAATTGATTGCATAATTCAGGCAATGCATAATAATCTCTTAGCACTCCAAAGTATTCTTCCAATAGAGAAATGATACATTAAAACTGGATTTACCATTAGAGAAACAGCTGCCTCAAGATTTTTACATGATGGAAGGGACACGACTGAGACTCAGAGCACAAAAAAATGAATCTGCTGTGGCTTCATAGATATTCCTTCCATTTTATATGCAACATGGTAAGGGAGAACACAAAAGACATAACATGCAGGCAGAAGAGGTAAGAAGGAATGACACAATATAGCAGGAGCTGCAAGGAAAGAAAAAGGGACAAGCCTCTTATATATATCATTAGCATTTCCAAGAGTCTGGCTTTATTAACACCAGCTTCTTAAAGAGGTTCTTGTTTTCTGTTCCTTACATGAACCCATTTGATGAAATAGATGAAAACAAATCAATTGCTTAGAGGAGTGTTCCTTAACCTCATCAGCTTTAAGATGTGTGATCTTCATGCCAGCTAAAGAAATTCTAGGAGTTGAAGTCCGCAGATCCTAATGATGCCAATGTTGAGAAACATTGGCTTAGAAACAGAAGAATTATTAATAAGAGCCAGCTAGCCCCTTATTATTTTGGTAGACGATGCTATCAGTCTCTTTATTTGTTCCATTCAGATGAGTTTTAAGAGCTGCTATAGCTAGGGGGAAAAAACAGTAGTTGTGAAACAGGCAAGCAAGGGTTATGGTTGACATAATTGTATGAATCAGGCAAATTCAATCTGAATTTTTGATTCACCTTGGGAAATGGGTCCAATTACCCATTTGAATCAATGTGCAAGACTGATCCATTTCAATTTTGGATGTTCAAATTCAATCCCTGAATCAATTTGGATTTTTGGAATTGAATTAGAAGCATTTGCTGAGATGATTTGAGTCAACTTTTTTTTTCTTGATTTGAAAATTTATCTGACTCAGTGATCTGATGGAATTGCCCTTCAAGTAAATCTCTGAATTGAATTTTTGCCCAATACCAATAGATTATTTTGTCTTGAACGTGAGAGTTGCTCGGATTTAATGTGTAATTAGATCCTGAATCTATGAGAATATTATATCCTATATTAATTAAAAATACGTCTCCTCCTCCATTCTCCAAACACACAATAAACTGATAGAATCACTATTATTGGTTACTCATGATGCATTATCATCTACACGCAAAGTATTATATTGTTACAATTAGAAAGTCATACCCTTATACGAATACTGTGAAGTATTTTGATATATCAGTAAATTTAAAAAATGTACATATTGAATGATGCTTTAAACTAATGCTTTCTGCATTATAAAAGACAATTATTGTGAAGATTTCAGGATTACTTGGAGGGACAGAACCCTTATAGTTTACTTCTTGTAATTAATATATGGTATTTTATCCTGAAGGACTTCCTAAATGTCTTTCTACAGAATTTTCTACAAGGGAAAAAAAATGAAGCAATTGTCTGTTTCAGAAAATGTTCTAGGACCTCAGAGATCATGAGAATCTTCAAAACAATAGTTCATTATGTAATTTGCGTGAAGTGCTTATGAACAACACACATATTTCTCAATATTGACTTACATTGCTCTATAGATATTATTTATATCTATGCATTTGCACCAAGGGATCAGTATGGTAAAATCAATATCAGTATTCATTTTATTATTTGCAATAGCTACCTTAGGCTAGTGTTTACACTCTTCTTTTTTTAAGTTAATCTTATCTTGATGTCCTATTCTTTCCCTTAGTGTCAGTTATATAAGGTTGGAGATGTTTATTTAGTTAACATGCTCAGAAGTATTGATTAAACCACATATTCACGAGATTAATCTTGACTATAGGTTATAGAATTGAGTGCTAATATAAATGAATTTCTGCCTTCTGTCTTTCCTAAACCTTGATTATTAATTTTCAGTCAGAGATGTTCAACTCATTACTTTTTAATGAATTTTAATGCATGTTTTGAGTAATTTCTGATTTTACAACCATATCAGGGGTGAAATCCAGCAGGTTTTGACCAGTTCTGGAGAACCGGTAGTGGAAATTTTGAGCATTTCAGAGAACCGGTAGTGGAAATGTTGAGTAGTTTGGAGAACCGGCAAATACGATGTCTGGCTGATCCCAGAGTAGGGTGGGAATGGAGATTTTGCAGTATCTTTCCCTGCCACGCCCACCAAGCCACGCCCAGAGAACCAGTAGTAAAAAAAAAATGGATTTCGCCACTGAACCATATGTCAAATAAATAGATGAGATAAAATATTAGGGTAATAGTTCAAAACTAAGGTAGTAAGCCATCTAAGTGCTTCTGGTATAGCTGCGATCAGACCATCCTAGGTGCCTTAAAATAATTAAATATTTTATCTCATCTATTGTATTTCTGTTTGTACATATAATGTGTTTTATGAATATTGTACATCAGTGATTTCATGACCTCTGTAGATGCCATACACTAAATAAATAAAGAAGTTAATTAAATATTTTGCACTGGCATGAAAGACAGTTAATTACATATTTAATACAGTGTTAGCAACATGAATGTACATTGCACATATACATAATATTGCAGCCTATTAGTGTTAGAAATCCCATTGCCATCACAATATTGCCTGGTACTGGCTTTTCTTTTCCACTCATCCACCCAAGGGCAGGGATGGGCAAATGTGGCTCTTTTACAACCTGTGGACTTCAACTCCCAGAATTCCTAAGACAGCCAAGGTGACTCATGGATTCTGGGAGTTGAAGTCCACAGGTTGTAAAAGAGCCACATTTGCCCACCCCTTCCCTAGGGCATATAGCCTATAAGAATGTAAGAATGGGCTGTTGTTTCACAAGTTCTGAGTTCATTATCATGGCTTGCTCCACATTCCCCCTGATTCTTTATTTCTACCAATAGAATAGAATATTCACAGTTTAGGGTAGAATCATGGGGCCTTCATGCTTTCTGAGCTTGGTTGATTTCCTGAAGACATTTTATTATCTTCTGAGTAAGAACATCATCTTTATTTCTAATTGATATCTCCTAGGTTGGAATTTCTTTTTTCTTTTCTTTTCTTTTTCTTTAGATTCCTTTGAGTTATTGTTGACTCCTGGTGACTGCATGGACAAGTTTTTCTGCCAAGGTTTTTTGCAAGTGGTTTGCTATTGTCCGCTTCCCAGGGCTGACAGAGTGACCGCCCCCAGGCCACCCATTGGCTATATGCCTAAGGTGGAACTAGAAATCACAGTCTTCCATTTTCTAGCCCAGTGCTTAACACTACACAAAGCTGGCTTCCAAAGTTGTATTTTAGTACAAGAAAAAGCTGACAAAACTATTTAAGGATGTTCCTATTTACTTTTATTCTGGAAACAGTTCTTTTACAAATCCAAATTCAACTGATTTCTGTGGTTGATTGAATCTGGAGGCAGAATATTATTTTTATTGTGATTCCTGAGTGTGTAGATGCCCATAACTCAGTTCTGTAGGCACGTAGTTGTATACCAGAAAGTATAGGAAGATATAGAAAGTATCTTCAAGGACAGAAGTTATACTTGTTTGAACAACCAGCCACTATAATCTAATAGGAAGCTGCATTCCAATAAGCAAACAAGGGGATACATAATCTTAGGGCCCACATAGCTCTTTCTAACAATCAAAAGATCCCCAAAGTTGAAATTCAAAAACTTTTTGTGGCAGAGCCCAAATATTGAGCATAATATTTTTTTGAATAAAAATGAAGATAAAATAGGTATGCACAATATTTTTCATTAAAAGAATCTATGAATCACTTCCCAAAGTGAAAGAAAGCTGAATGGCTTAGCTCCACGCAATGTCACTCAATCACCAGTTATGTTGTGCAACACTCAGAGAAAGACAAATACATAATAAAGTATGGCTTTTAGAAGAAAAAAAGTGGTATGCTCTAGGCACAAGTGTCAAACTTGATCACATCACGTGACATCATGTGATGTATCACAACATTTTTTGCCTTTGCAGAAACTGGGTGGCTATGGCATCTGGCCCACAGGCCGCCAGTTTGACACCCCTGCTCTAGGCTAATAGCTGACTCCAGACATAGGAGAGGAAAATATATTACATCTAGATCAGTGGTGGGTTGTCCCAGTTCGGTATGGTTCTATAGAACCGGTAATAAAACTGGTGGGAGACTCCACCCATCCACCATGACATCATCATGGTTGATCTGCACATGTTCAGAAGCTTCTGCGTATGTGCAGAAGCGCACACGCTCCTGTTGCAAACCAGTAGTAAAGGTAAGTAGAACCCATCCCTGATCTAGATGGCTTGATTATGAAAATATTTTCCTTTCTATTATCCAGCTTTCCAGCTGCCTCCTCCATCAAATCTGCCAATATTACACATCTTTCATTTCTCAGGTCTCATGATTCTTCTCTTTAAATCTCTATAAATCTCCAAACCTCTTCTTTATTTTATCCAGAACAAGGGTCTTTTCCCTAATAGCTTTATCTGTTAACTCATATCCCTACCTGTGACCCTTGTTCTGCATTGCCTTCATCTCCATTATCAGAAGAGAGCAGCAATTTGAAAAAAAAACAAAAAAACACAACCCAATCTTTCAATCTATCAGTATATTAGAAGTGTCACCCATAGTATGATGTTGTATCTCTTACACAACTTGCTTGCTCCAGACTTAGAACTCCACCATCAACAATAATTAAGTAGGCTTCTCCATGATCCCTGATATATCTTTCTCCAGCTACGGAAGTGAAATGACTAAACTCACCATATATATTAAGGCTGATTTAAAATGTACACAGCAACTTAACTGCTATATATATAGCAATGCTTGCAGTGATAAATGGGCCAACACAAGAAACAATATGTTACTTTAGAAATAAGGCAAAGTGTCCTTCAAACAGAATGGCTTTTGGTCATAGGTGCCCAAGCAGTTTTCTTGCCAATAAGAAATAGTTTGCATTGACTTCTTCTGAGTTGTTTTTTCAGGTTCCTAATCCAAAGTATAGACTAGTATTTATCACAGTTCTCCCATTCATATTTTGCCTTGTTTAGTTTTTCCAAATCAGCCAGAGTCAGATAAGTGTGGCCACATAACTGGACATTTACATAGGTATGCCAAGGTGGTGCAGTGGTTAGAGTGCAGCACTGCAGGCTACTTCAGCAGTTCGTCAGTTCAAATCTCACCAGCTCAAGGTTGACTCAGCCTTCCAGCCTTTCGAGGTCAGTAAAATGAGGACCCAGATTGTTGGGGGCAATATACTGATTCTATAAACCACTTAGAAAGGGCTGTAAAAGCCCTATGAAGCGGTATATAAGTCTAAGTGCTAGTGTAAAGTTCATGAAATTTAGAAAAAAAAACCTCATAACTGACAGCAATTCTCTGAAACATCTCCACAACTGCAGCTTTCCTCTTTAGGAACATGCATTCCAAAGAAAACTTTGAACATTGGCAGAATTAGGGCAAAACTACAAGTTTAAATCAGCTACATGACTCCATTTGTTTTCTCAACTATTTAACCTGAATCATTCTTCCAGCAACAAAAACCACATGAAGGATATGCATATCCTTTGATATCTTTTCTCTCTGAGATGGCTCTGCTCTTTCACTGAAATATAGTTGAAATGAACAGTGCAGAATTATGTTTGAAAAAGGTGTATTTTTCTTGACTCTGCTGGCCAATTCATTTTATCTTCAAATTTAAAACTGCATAATGATTAATATTATTAGCATTATTAATATGTAATAATTGCAGGGGTGAAATCCAGCATGTTCTGACTGGTAGCGGAAATTTTGAGTAGTTCAAAGAACCGGCCAATAATACCTCTGGCTGGCCCCAAAGTGAGGTGAGAATGGAGATTTTGTAGTATCCTTCCCCTGGAGTGGGGTGGGAATGGAGATTTTTCAGTATCCTTCCCCTGCCATGCCCACCTAGCCACGCCCACCAAGCCATGCCCACAGAACTGGTAGTAAAAAAAAAATTGGATTTCACCACAGAAAAATTGGTATTGTAATACATTGGTATTGATACATCACTAAAAGGTAAATATATAGTAGAAGGCAAAATATATTTAGCTGTTCATTCTATCACCTGAAGACTCGTAATTTTAGTGTTTTCATATTAAATATATGTTCCTGACTGTTCAGGAAACTGTTCAGGGTTGTATGTATTATCCATTTCCTACATTCTCCCTAATATTTTATTAAATACTTCTGGGTTGCCAATTATCAGCATCATTATGGAGAACACATAGCCAACCAACAAATTAAAACACTATGTTGCAGTTAACAAAATCCCAAAGCTCAAATGAATAGGCATGTCTTAACAATGTTAAAATAAAGCCAGTGGCAACAAAGCCAGTCTTTGGAGGAGTACAATGAATTCCAAAATAAGGCTCCCTAGTTAAGAAGGCCTTTTTAATCTCCACATAATATATGGCTTTCAGGAGTGGGACACAAAACAAGCTCACCAGCTGCAGACGTCAGTAAAAAAGTGTAGTGGAGTACAGAAATGGCCTTGAAGAAGGAATGCAACAATCATTAAATAAAGGTCAGTTTAGTACTGGGAAAGAAGAGGGAGTAAAAAAATGCCCCTCAAGATAATTCTCTTTTGATTCTGTTTTGTATAAGAAGGAGCAGAGAGAAATGCTGGCTGACTGGTTTCCAAGATTCTGTTATTATATGTTACAGTATATCACTAAAGTAGAGTTCTTGTGTTACTTGCTTCATGATTTGGCCTACCATGGAGCTGACAGAAAATTGTTGCTTCGGAAAATAAGTTCCCCATGTATTAAGGGCTTTAAATATCAATGCTGTCACTTGGAGTTCAGACCATAAACTAAAAGATGACTGGTCCAGTCTAGCCATTAATTTAGAATGGTTATGTTGTGCGAGGGTTCTGCCTTATGTCCACATAACAAGCTTTCTGAGTTCTGAGTTTATGCAACATAGTCCTCCCTACTACAGATGACAGATGACCTTCCTACTTTAGAGATATTTGAAAACCCAATTATAACAAACTGTTCCATTAGGTGTTTAGCACTTGGGTGGCCTTTGATGCATTAGTTATGAGGATATTTATAAGAGATAGGAGGAGGAGGAATGGAGGGATGTGTATTAGTTAAGGCAGCAAACTAGAAACCAGGATACTGTGAGTTTTAACCCCACTTTTGGCTCCAAGCCAGCTGGAAAATGGATAGATAGATAGATAGATAGATAGATAGATAGATAGATGATGATGATAGATAGATAGATAGATAGAGATAGAGATAGAGATAGAGATAGATAGATGATGATAGATGATGATGATAGAGATAGATAGACAGATATAGATATAGATAGATGATGATAGATGATGATGATAGATAGAAAGATAGATAGATACAGTCAGGTCCAGAAATATTGGGACATCAACACAATTCTAACATCTTTGGCTCTATACACCACCACAATGGAGTTGGAATGAAACAAACACAATGTGCGTTAACTGCAGATTGTCAGCTTTAATTTGAGGGTATGTACATCCAACTCAGGTGAACGGTGTAGGACTTACAGCAGTTTGTATATGTGCCTCCCACTAGTTAAGGGACCAAAAGTAATGGGACAATTGGCTTCTCAGCTGTTCCATGGCCAGGTGTGTGATATTCCTTCATTACCCCAATTACAATGTGCAGATAAAAGGCCCAGAGTTCATTTCAAGTGTGCTATTTGCATTTGGAATCTGTTGCTGTCAACTCTCAAGATGAGATCCAAAGAGCTGTCACTATCAGTGAAGCAAGCCATCATTAGGCTGAAGAAACAAAACAAACCCATCAGAGAGATAGCAAGAACATTAGGCGTGGCCAAAACAACTGTTTGAAACATTCTCAAAAAGAAGGAATGCACTGGTGAGCTCAGCAACACCAAAAGACCTGGGAGACCACGGAAATCAAGTGTGGTGGATGACCGAAGAATTCTTTCCCTGGTGAAGAAAACACCCTTCACAACAGTTGGCCAGATCAAGAACACTCTCCAGGAGGTAGGTGTATGTGTGTCAAAGTCAACAATCAAGAGAAGACTTCACCAGAGTGAATACAGAGGGTTCACCACAAGATGTAAACCATTGGTGAGCCTCAAAAACAGGAAGGCCAGATTAGAGTTTGCCAAACAACATCTAACAAAGCCTTCACAGTTCTGGAACAAGATCCTATGGACAGATGAGACCAAGATCAACTTGTACCAGAGTGATGGGAAGAGAAGAGTATGGAGAAGGAAAGGAATTGCTCATGATCCTAAGCATACCACCTCATCAGTGAAGCATGGTGGTGGTAGTGTCATGGTGTGGGCATGTATGGCTGCCAATGGAACTGGTTCTCTTGTATTTATTGATGATGTGACTGCTGACAAAAGCAGCAGGATGAATTCTGAAGTGTTTCGGGCAATATTATCTGCTCACATTCAGCCAAATGCTGCAGAACTCATTGGACGGCGCTTCACAGTGCAGATGGACAATGACCCAAAGCATACTACAAAAGCAACCAAAGAGTTTTTGAAGGGACAGAAGTGGAATGTTATGCAATGGCCAAGTCAATCACCTGACCTGAATCCCATTGAGCATGCATTTCACTTGCTGAAGACAAAACTGAAGGGAAAATGCCCCAAGAACAAGCAGGAACTGAAGACAGTTGCAGTAGAGACCTGGCAGAGCATCACCAGGGATGAAACCCAGCGTCTGGTGATGTCTATGTGTTCCAGACTTCAGGCTGTGAGTGACTGCAAAGGATTTGCAACCAAGTAATAAGAAGGGAAAGTTTGATTTATGATTATTATTCTGTCCCATTACTTTTGGTCCCTTAACAAGTGGGAGGCACATATGCAAACTTCTGTAAGTCCTACACCGTTCACCTGAGTTGGATGTACATATCATCAAATTAAAACTGACAGTCTGCAGTTAACGCACATTGTGTTTGTTTCATTCCAACTCCATTGTGGTGGTGTATAGAGCCAAAGATGTTAGAATTGTGTCAATGTCCCAATATTTCTGGACCTGACTGTAGATAGATATAGATAGATGATGATAGATGATGATGCTAGATAGATAGATAGATAGATAGATAGATAGATAGATAGATAGATAGATAATGAGAGATGATGATGAGAGAGAGATAGATAGATAGATAGATAGATAGATAGATAGATAGATAGACAGATAGATATAGATATAGGTAGATGATGATAGATGATGATGCTAGTTTGAGGTAGATAGATAGATAGATAGATAGATAGATAGATAGATAGATAGATAGATATAGATAATGATGATGATGATAGTTAGATAGATATAGATAGATATAGATATAGATATAGATATAGATATAGATATAGATATAGATATAGATAGATGATGAGAGATGATGATGAGAGATAGAGAGATAGAGATATAGGCAGACAGACAAAAAATAATATATACTATAATATATACTAAGATACCTTATTCGGTTTTTGGAGCTGGTTTCGTCATTATGCTAGTTATAGATCTGAAGACAACACAATTTGGAAAAAGTCAACTGTGGAATTCAATATTGGGAAAACCCAGGTTGAACTTTAACTCTTTAACTCCTATATACATACTATATAGGAATTTTGCAGAACTGTCATTCAAATACAGACATTTTCTGTTTTGTAACAAGAAGTTCAATCCATTGTGAGTGTCTTTTGCTTATACAATCAAATCATATTGAAGTAAGATTTTCCTGTATTGTGATATCAAATAAATACACCTTCTATTTTTGATTTGCTTCCATTAGCTTAGCAACTAATTGAGTCTATTAAAACACTTATGTTACAGTTTTCTTGGAAACATCATGCAATTTATTTTAAATAACATTTGCATTGATACAAAAATGTTGCAAAGGCTCTTTTTATTTGCCACAGAATCACACATCCTCAGTTCTTAGAAATCTGTTAAATGTCTTTTATATTCTAAACTCCATTAGAAAGTAAGTCACAGAAATAAGCATTATGTTTCATTAAGCAACATTGCAAATGCTTCCTTGTCCCAATATATATTCTGAACACAATTTAAAAATAAAATGTAATAGTTGCCTATAGTTTTTCAAGTGTTTTCATCTGCTATAGCTTAATAAAATCAATGATGGAGATTTTTTAAACCAGTCTATACTAGAATGAATACATGCCCCACTAATTCACATAAATATAGCACATTTAATGACTGTTTCTCTTGTTTGAAAATACAAGAAAAAGGATGAAAGTTGGGAAAAAAACAAGCAAGCATGTTAGTCAACATTATTTCCCAACCAGGTAATTTTCCTTCCTTCCTTCCTTCCTTCCTTCCTTCCTTCCTTCCTTCCTTCCTTCCTTCCTTCCTTCCTTCCCTCCCTCCCTCCCTCCCTCCCTCCCTCCCTCCCTCCCTCCTATATTTAGAAAGAGGCTTGGACAGGTTTCTTTCTCATTCCACTGAATTTGCACCTTATATGCATTTATTTAACTCATTTTTATGCTGCCCAACTCCAGAACAACTGTGAGTGGTTCACAGTATAAAAGAGAAGAGAATACAATAAAATACATACATGCATGCAATAAAGGAATGGCAAGTAACAACTAACATCAACTAACACCAACACATATACAATTTATAATGAACATCTCTATCTAGATGACTTTATTCCACCTGATTGTTTGGGAGAATAATCAGGTCTTTAAGACTTTCCAAACCGGGACTTCCAGTGGCTCTGCTGGCACCGAAAGACGCTCCTTGGTGAGCACCAGCCCCGGAACTCCATTAGAGCTGCTAGAACAGCGGCTCTGTTAGAGCCGCTAGAACAGCGAAAATCAGCTGTCTAGTGGCTTGAAAACTTTTCCCCTGGGAGAAGGGGAGAAAGAGAGCCAACGGGTGTGGGTAGAGCTCCCCAAGAGCCCCAGGTTTCTTTTTAAATCTGGGGCTTAAAGGGTGAGAGCTCCCTGGGAAGCCCGTCATTGCTCCGGGCCCGGGATGTTTCTGCTTCAAGCAGAACCAGACGCTGTGACCACCCCAGCAACTCAATTAAAAAAAAAAAGATTTTGGACTTGAAAGCTGGCAGAGCAAATACAGGAGAAACTAAAATTGGAAGTATTAAACTTTAACTCCGGAAAGTTTATCACTTCCCTCTGAATTTCTATGGGAGAAAGAGAAAGTAAGATGGTGTTTGACTCTAACGGGGCATGAAGAAGTGAAAGTTAGATACAAAGTATTATGCTGTGTTGAAAGCCCCTGTTTAAAAGAAGAGGATTCTATCTTAAAGGAGAAGGATTTAAAAATTATCTCTAAAAAAAAGACTTGTACCACTTAAGGACTGGAATAATTGATTTAGTTGCTGGAAAAGTATAAAGTGAAAGTTTTATTGGGAGGGAAAAAAATGGCTGGCTTTTTTGAAAGTGATGGAGGCTTACCACTATATATATATATATATATCAGTAAATACACAAATACTGACTGTGGATCTCTTTAAAGAAATTTTAGAATCATTTACCTCTGCAATAGTGGAAAGAATGGAAGGGTTTTTCAAGAAGGATTTTATTCAAACTCGTAACAAAGATACAAGAGAAGATACTGTATCGGTATTTCAGATGCCAAATAATAGTGAGTTGCTGAATGAAGAGGTGGGAGAAACAATCCAGTTTAATGTGCCTTTGGAAAACAGAATGGATGTTTTTCAAATTAAGAAGGAAAGGCTGAGAGGTTTGAAGGAGTGTAACCAGGAAATACTGAGAGAGATTTCTCCAGAGGACTTGAAACAGTCAAAGGGAAATTTGTCAGGAGGCGTTGGGATTTTTAATATTTTTAATATAAGAAGGAGGATTCGAAGTGGAACTTTACAATTTCTTTATAAGAATGGACTCCCAATCACAGTTAAAGAGGTGTGTTTACTGAAAGGAACTACTTTGCGAAGAGAACAGGATTGTAAGGTACAGCAACTTCAGCAAATTCAAGAATTTATAAAAACAAAAGAAGGTGGAGGAATAAGACTGAAGAAGAAGGTTCGCAAAAAAGTCAGGAAAAAATGGAGATGGAGAAATTATAATCCTCCTTGTTGGAGAGGATAGTAATAGTGAAAATGAATGACTATACCTGTATTTAGGGATATGATTTGCTTTGAAAACCTATATTATAGTGAAAATGAATGATTTACTTATATTTAGGGACATGATTTGTTCTGAAAAGTTATATTAAGTAATGTTATGTTTGAATTGTTATAGGCCACTGACCAAACTTTCACTTTTGTCTTGAAGTATATTTCAAGGAATGCTTTGTTGAAGAATTTATATAAGCTGATGGGTTAAAAGAAAAATATTGTGGATGTAAAAGTTATGGACAGTGTAGATCACTTAATATAAGTTTATGGGTTAGAAGAAGGCTATTATTTAAACTTTTATACTTTATTTTAAATTACATTAATGTTATATTGAATAATGTTTTGTTGAAGAATAAATATAAACTTGTGGGTTATAAGGAAAATATAAGTGGTGCAAGGGTTGAGGAAAGGTTTTTACAATATTTTTTATAGATATTAAATAGTGAAGATGGTATTTGATTATATGTAGTGGATTTGTAGAGAATAAGATGAATAAGTTTATGCAAAGCTATTAAGTAAGGAATGTTTCCAGGAAGAATTAATATAAGTTTATGGGATAAAAAGTAAAAATAAGGTTTTTACAATATATTTTATTTGAGATTGGTTAAAATATTTTGTTAATGTGTTAATATATGTAAGGGTTGGAGATGTGATGGTTAATTGTAATTGGGCTGATGTGAAATACTGGAAGAAAGAAGACTTGCTTATTATTGAAGAACGGACAAGAAAGAAGGTGGATAGATTACTTTCAAGCAATAATTGGTTTAATTAGTTATATTTAGATTTGAACAAGGAGAGTTAAAGTGCAAGAGGGAGATAAATTTATAGTTAGTTAGCCTATATTTTTTTATGTTTGTTAAATGCTATAACCTATATTGGCTCTGGGAAGTCCAGGGGGAGGGTTGGGGCAGGAGTGGGGAGGAGGGAGGGGAAAATATGTGTAATTTTTTTTTTAAAAAAACAACTTTTCAATTAAAAGAAAAAAAGACTTTCCAGACCAGTATTAGGATAGGAGCTGTCCAGATCCCAGGGTGGATAAAATGACTAAATTAAGCCTGAGCATTCCAGCTGAAGAAGTCTACATGCATGTATTTCCACAAGTGTTGTAACAAAATTTGATGCCAAATCTAGGAGCATGAATTCCTTCCTAAGAGTGATAGAATTCTATACAAATATTCCACATTGAGGTCTCCCTGGCTCTTCAAGGAATTATGTAGTTCCCTCCCACCAATTCACAACTCTTTTATATTCCTAAGCAGAGGGTATATGTTGCTTTTATTCCAGAGAAAACATGTTTCTGCCTTATTAATTAGGAAGAAGAAAATGAAGAAAAACAAGGTTTTTTTCTGTTCTGTTGCTAAGCAGATTTGCTGGAACATGCAATAGGCTAACCAACCTGTTAGTATAAGTACTGATTCAAAAAGAAGATACCAGTCTTTTATTATGTTGATTAAGGTTAAGGCACTATGTGAAAGTCAAAGACAATTGGAGGAGAAAAAAAATTGTAACTGCTGCAGGCTTTAACTCAGCAACCACCCTTCTAGTCAAGAAATGCATCTCTATGTGTATAAGTGCAGACTGAACAAAATTTGCTAAGGTACATTTGAGATACCGTATTTTTCAGAGTATAAGATGCACCTTTCCCCCCCTAAAAGAGGCTGAAAATTTGGGTACATCTTATACTCCAAATGTAGCTTTTTCAAAGCTTTTTTCAGCCCTAACGAAGTGATAACGAGGCAGATATGATGGGCGCAGGGGGCCATATTATGTTCCAGGGGTGCGCACGTGCTGTTTACGAGCGATTGAGCACTCGGGCCCCCAATGCACGACTCGTGTCTTGGGTTGCACAGAGTCTCTGGCCCCGGGTCCTCGGCTGATGTTGTGTAACGCCAGGTCGGTAGTTAATAAAGTCCCCCTCATTTGTGATCTTATATTGGAGGGGGGTGCGGACCTGGCTGGAATTACGGAGACCTGGTTGGGCCAGGAGGGGGGGGTTCCTCTCGTTGAAATGTGCCCACCAGGTTTCCGTGCATTTCATCAGCCGAGAGCTCAGGGGAGGGGTGGGGGACTGGCGGCGATTATTAGGGAAAGTCTTTGTCCGAGGGAGACCAATGTTCCTCAGATAGCCAGATGTGAGTGCCTTTTTGTGAAGTGGGGTCGTGGGGTGCAAATGGGTTTGCTGACTGCGTACCTGGCTCCCTGCCACGAAGTGGCAACCCTGCCCGAGCTACTCAATGTTATTGCCGGGGTGGCGGTTGACACCCCCAGACTTATTGTCATGGGGGATTTCAACCTGCCATCTGTCGGCGAGGCGTCAGAGGTGGCTTGGGAGTTCATGGCTTCCATGGCAGCCATGGACCTGACCCAGTTAGTTCAAGGCCCCACTCACACAGGAGGACACACTCCGGACTTGATTTTCATTTCTGGTCAGTGGTTGAATGATCTTGGTAGAGGGAACTTAAACATTAAACCCTTGTAATGGACAGATCATTTGCTCCTTCACTTGGACTTTCCAGCTACTTCCCCCCGCAGCAGGGAGATGGAACCGACCAGGTGGTTCTGTCCCAGGTGCCTGATGGACCCTGAAAAGTTCCTGACAGAGCTTGGGCCGTTTCCTGAGACTCTGGCACACGACTCTACTGAAGAGCTGGTGGCCGCCTGGGATAGTGCGGGCGCCAGAGCTTTGGACCGCGTTGTGCCTTTGCGGCCTCTGACCCGATGCCGATCTCAATTGGCACCTTGGTTTTCCAAGGAGCTGAGAGAGAAGCATCGGAAAAGACACCTAGAGAGCATCTGGAGGACTAGTCAATCTGATTCTGACCGAACACTGGTGAGTTCTTATATCATGACCTACCTAGTGGCGATAAAAGCAGAAAAATTTAATTATATTTCTGCTCTTATCACATCTGCAGAGAACTGCCCAGCTGCTCTGTTCAGGATGACCCACTCCCTTCTTCGGGGGAGTGCGGGAAGATCCCTTGTAGGGTCGAGCTGAGGATTTTGTGCAATTCCTGCATGATAAAGTCGCTCAGATTCGGGAAGGCTTGGACTCCGACTGGGTGAGTCCAGGGGAGGAGATGGGGGTAGGTCTTAAGAATATTATCTGGGAAGAGTTTGATCCTGTGGCTCCCGAGGACGTGGACAGGATTCTGGGTAGGATTAGTGCTGCCACATGTTTATTGGACCTGTGTCCCTCCTGGTTGGTACTGGCCTCCCGGGAGGTTACACGGGGCTGGCTCCAGGGGATTATAAATGCTTCTTTGGGTGAGGGTGCCTTTCCCGACGCCTTGAAAAAGGCAGTGGTGAGGCCGCTCCTCAAGAAGCCATCCCTGGACCTGGCTATATTAGCTAACTACCGTCTGGTCTCCAACCTTTGCTTTGTGGCGAAGGTTGGTGAGAGTGTGGTGGCATGATAACTTCCCCGGTACCTGGATGAAGCTACCTATCTGGACTTGTACCAGTCGGAAACGGCATTGGTCGCATTGGTGGATGATGTCTGGAGGGCTCGGGACAGGGGTTGCTCCTCTGTCCTGGTCCTATTAGATCTCTTAGTGGCTTTCGATACCATCGACCATGGTATCATGCTGCAGCGGTTGAGGGGGTTAGGAATAGGAGGCACCGTGCTACGGTGGTTCTCCTCCTTCTTCTCCGACTGTTCGCAGTTTGTGTTGGCAGGGGGGCAGAGGTCAACCTCGAGACGCCTCGCGTGGGGGGTGCCGCAAAGGTCAGTCCTCTCGCCCTTTCTGTTCAACATTTATGTGAAGCCGCTGGATGAGATCATTCGTGGTTTTGGGGTGAGAGTCCAAACTAATATGCTGAAGCTGACCAGACTAAGGACACTAGCTAGATGTATACCTGGCAGGCAGATTTTTTCCCCCTATTTTCCTATCTAAAAACTAAGCTGTGTCTTATACTCTGGTGCATCTTACTGTATACTCTGAAAAATACAATAATTTTATTTACATAACTTGAAAGACATTTTGCTTAAGTACTGTGCTGTGTTAAATGTTATTTTCAGATTCTGGCTGCACATAAGGTAATAATTGTTTTGATATGGGGATCCCAATGGGTCATTCATTTGATAAATAGACTGTCTCTTACCTTCTTATATAAGCATCAAATAGGGCATGAGCCAGGTCTTCTACCTCTACCGCTCCACAAATGCAGAGACGTTCATTGCCTCTGCAATGAGCAATTATATCCTCATAATTTATAGAATAACTTATAATTTTGTTACAGTAGTTTTGGATAGCACAAGTATAGGAATTACCCAAGGAAGATGATGAAATCTGAAGGATAGCTGCTTAAGGACAGCTACCATATTTTTTAGTATTCATTGCCACATGATAAGCACAATTATATGTCCTACCCAAGTCCAGTTAAGTTCCTAATAAGGACACCCATCTCCTGGTCTGTCTCATTGTGCAAAGCTCTTTGCTGAAAAACCAAGAAGTTTAGGATTGACAGAGCAGAAGTAATTTTATGTAGTATGATAATTTCTAGTTTACAGTTCCTGGCATTTGATTTGGATTGTTAGGACTTCTGTTTAGTGAATGATACAGATCTTTAAGCATTCAAAAGCTAATTGCATTGTGTTTATGTGTGTGTGTGTAAGATTACAGACTTATTGCCAATTTGGCCTTTCTCATCCTGATTAATAGAATTCTGAGATATTATATTACGTTGAAAATAACATAACTGGTTAGTAGTCAAGGAATGAAAGTTTAACAGTTGACAAACTGTAATTAGAAGCAGATCTGTTCACAGGAGTACTAGATAATCCCCTTTCCATAACCGATTCTGTTAATAAAGTTTTGCCTTTATGATGCAAAGCTTACCTGAGCCTTGGTGGTGCAGTGGTTAGAGTGCAGTACTGCAGGCTAGTTCTGCTGACTGCCAGCTGCCTGCAATTTGGCAGTTCAAATCTCATATCAAATTTGTTTGGAGCAATATGCTGATTCTGTAAACTGCTTAGAGAGGGCTGTAAAGCACTGTGAAGTGGCATATACATCTAAGTGCTCTTGCTGTTGCTACATGAACATATAAACAAGATGGAACTGGAACTAGATTATCAAGTAGACAGTGCCAGAAACATGCATTGAGAAGAACAAAGGCTGGAAATATAGAGCATCTAGTATTTATTGCAATACTATGTCAATTTATCTAAAATACAGGAGGGCAATATTTTAGTTGTGAAGAGGAACACTTACTATTTTGTAAGATTTTGAGTAAAGAAGCTGGTTGTTTTAACACTGATACACCTATTTGGGGTATTTGTGTTTTGGAAGAAAATTAAAAATTGGATCGAAGAAATAATCCAGAAGGATTCGAGGGAAAACCTGAACAGTTTCTATTCTGCTGGTTTTCTGTAACATAGAGGGGACGCTGAGTCAAAAAAGGACCTGGAGCAATATGCAATTTAGATGCCCCTCCCTGAACTAAAAATTAAAGATAAGAGAATAAAAACCTATCTCTGATAGAATCTAGGGCTATGTCCCATATAGCTGGTCCATCAAGTATTGCTTAAGGTGGCTTATTTATTTATTTTCCGTATATGCTACTTCAATCCCAAAACACTGAGTAGTTTACAAAATACTGTATACAGCGAAGGATTGTTAGTTCTGCAAAGGCAGACCAGACCAAAAATTAAATTCCATGAAAGCCTACAAATATTGCAGTTCAGATTGATTTAGTAATATAATCTTGCAGAACTGATTGTACTTCCATCTCTCCATTTTTCATGCTCATGTGAATTAAGGAGATGCCCATCTGAGACATAATCCACCCCATCTTCTGGACTCAAGCAACACTTCCCTCTTTGCTGCTTTGGTAACATAGCTTTCCTTTTCTTTATCAAGGTTGTCCTCTTTATTCTTTATAAGTATTAAATAACAGTAGAACACGAGAAACAAAAAAAGCAACACTGAGAATTGGTCCAACTGCATCACATACACACACAAAAAAAACCATCTACACCTTGGGGGATACTACAGCTGTCCTTATAAGCCCTCGAAAAGATCCAGATTTTTGCCAATCTTTGTAAACTAAATAGACAGAAGGCAATTGAAATATCACAATAGGATTATGCTTGCAATAGCATCCCAGGATGTGATTTTGGCATCTTTACAGAACTTAGATATGCCAAATATTGAATTTGAGAACTTGTTATTCCAACGTTTTAGAGAAAAATATTCTTGTTATCTTTCCTTGAGCCCTAAAGAACATCAAGAAAGCAATGGTTACCCAAATTTCAGAAGTATATTTAATGCCATTTAGGGATAAATGCAGTTTTGGAAAGTGTGATAGGAATTTTCTGCCACATTTATGCTGAGGGTAGAGTCTCTTCAAGAGATTTGAAATGCTACTTCTCTATTTGGCTAAATTGTCATAGTCAATGAACTCATCCACTAATTATGGATTGTTTGGTCTATGAAGCCTTCCATTCCTTTTCCAGCTTCCCTGTAATTTCTCATACTTTTAGGAATTTTGAGGTGCTCTATAAATCTCTATGTCCTTGCTTCCTGTAATAGTGCAATGCTATGCATCATCACAGTGCTGGAGAATATGTGACATACTGTATCTACCAAAGCAGTTTTATTCCAATTGTTGTCCTTTTATATTTCAAGGACTCTTTGATATATATTCCATTATTTCCAACAGAGTGAAATTATACCAAGGTAATCTGTGGATGCATCATCATCATCATCATCATCATCATCATCATCATCATCATCATCATAACAACAACAACAACCAAGACAATATAGATATCACATAGGAAAATGAAGTTGCTAAAAATATTGGTAAGATTGGTTTTAACAATGCTCTGTAAATTTCCCCCTGATTTTTCTTCTTCTTAGACAAGCAAATTGAAACTGATAGGGATCTAGTTGAGCATAAATACATCATCAGGCACTAGGGTGGCATATGGGCACATAAATTATCCTATATTCATTAGATAAATTAAATATCTCTGTCAGGACTATAACTTGAAAACATTGGAGTGCAATCAAGATAAATAAACAGGATGTTTGTGGGAGGGAAGCAACATAGCAAAATAGTTCTTGCACATCTGTTTGATGGGGATAAGACTGAAACACAGATTTAATAAAATAATTGGTAAATGTAGGAATAGCTGGATCTACTCATGGTTGAAATCTATAAGAGATTCATCATATGTGGGTTTTTTTAATTCTCCAACTAAATTATAAATACCTATTTTACCAGGAAAATCTTCCACTGCATTTCCCCAAAGCATTTGTGTTAGTCAGAAGAGTTTACAACAATTTGGTAAATAAAATAACCTTATAAAACAAATGAAGCATCCACATAAAATGGAAGCAGGCTAGATAGAAACACAAGATACATGAGATATTAGCAGTTACATGTTCCAGAATTTTAGCAAGATCTGAATAGTAAAGTGTAAAATTAATATAAACACATCCCCTATTTCTCAGGTACTTGGGGTGCCATGCAAGAGAGCATATCATTTGAACTTAGATAAGAAGATATGAAGATATGTGGAAGACAAAAGTAAAACCCACAGAGCAAATCTGAAATTGAACACTAAAGATAAAACGAACCTAGAATCAAAGGTTTCTATTTATTTATTAATTAAATCCATATGCTGCCCATCTCCCTATCCAAAGGGACTCTAAAGCAAACATTATATATAAACACCTCGAAAAAAATGTAACAATTGTATTCCAAAGAAAAACAAAATAAGGAAGGAGCTAGTCTTTTTAATTATATTTATTTATTTATTTAATTTATTTAATTGGATTTATATGCCGCCCTATCTCCACAGGACTCAGGGAGGCTCACAACAATAACCAAAACAAACAGACTGTTAAAACAAAGTCCATGATAAAATTTGACAAAAAATCCAATAAAACCCCATTAAGTTTTATTAAAAACCCCATCAGTCTAGGGCGGCTAGATGAAATAGCCATGTTACAATATATACCTATTGTAAACGAATACCTGTATGTAGTAGATAATAAGTCTTGCTTCTGCAGACTTTGAGGCATGTAACATAACTTTCAATTATTATTATTATTTTTTTCTTAAGTGAAAATTTAACCTTAAGTCTCCATCTTAAATGGCATATCTTGTATGGATGGCAAGGACAAACATTTTTTTATTGTAGCCGTTATTAGAATAGTTTGTCACACAGTCAGATGTTCAAACTGGATTTGGCATTTTTATCCACCTATTGTGTCCTTCCCAAGGACCTGGCATAGGCAGATGTTGATGTTTGATGGTGTTAAAGGTATCGTCACGGGATGTAAGCTGTTCCAAATAAAGCTGCCCTTTGCAATTGACTGATGGTGATCCTGTCTTCAAATGTGCAGTGTAAAAAGACATGTCTCAGAAAGGAAAAGGAGAAGATATCATCTTCAGGAACATTAGAAAAACATCATCCTCTCACAAATGTGGCTTTTGGGAGTTTATCCCCAGTTATTAGAAATTAAGAGATGACCCCTATGTGAAAGATCCATAGTAAGTAAGCAGAAGACCATTGAGAGATTCATAGGTATCTAAGTATCCAGATAAATTAGATTATGGATGACAAAAAATCATCATAGCTTTTTCTAGGTCAGATAACATGAAGATTATCACCCTGGAAGAACCATGCTTTTTTATTGGCATCCATGTGTTTGATACGATTTAAATTCATGGTTAAGTAGGTTTCAGTGTGCTCATCTGACTAAGTAACAGCAGGGTTGATATTATTATTATTATTATTATTATTATTATTATTATTATTATTATTATTATTATTTAATCTTTAGTGAGATTCACAGCCTTTGAGGCTGGTTAATAGCTCAGCAGCTCGAGTCCTAACCAAGGACCTAGGAACTGTTAAGGTATCATCGGAGGATATAAGCTGTTCCGAGTAAGGTGGTTTTTTGTAGAGTCAAAATGTTCAAGTCCGGCAAATTTAGAATTTCTAAATAGCGGGGTAGCCCTTTGGGTATTGCTCCAAGGGCTCCAATTACAATCGGGACAACACACAATTTCTTTTTCCACAGTCGCTCAACTTCAATTTGCAAATACGGTCATGGTGTTGTAGATAGTCAGTTTGTGAAATTTTGCTGCACCCACTGATCAGGTGGTCGACTATCTCCTCTTTCTCATTGCAGAGGCGGCATTTGCTGTTGGTGGTAACATGTTGAATTTTTGCCTTCATACAGTTTGTGGCTAGGGCTTGTTCTTGAGCTGCCAAAATAAAGCTTTCTGTTTCTTTTTTCAGTACTCCTGATCTTATCCAGTTCCAAGTTAGTTTCTGGTCAGCTTTGCCTTCAATACTTTTCAAGTATTGGCCATGCAGAGCTTTGTGTTTCCAATTTTCAGCTCGCTGCTCAGTTACTTCTTTCTTATATTCTGCTTTTGTTTTAGTTGTCTTTAAAAGGCCTCCTTTATTTACTTCCTTAATCATTTTTTATTGGCATCCATGTGTTTGATACGATTTAAATTCATGGCTAAGTAGGTTTCAGTGTGCTCATCTGACTAAGTAACAGCAGGGTTGATATTATTATTATTATTATTATTATTATTATTATTATTATTATTATTATTATTATTATTATTATTTGGATTTATATGCCACCCTCTCTTCGAAGGACTCAGGGCATCTTACATCAAACGAACCAATCCCAATAAATACAAATTAAAACAGACTAAAACAGACTAAAAACCAATTTAAAACAGTAGACCCCATCAGTCCTGGCTAGGGCATTTAAACAGCCAGGTCTTAAACTCACGGCGGAAGGTACGAAGGTCGGGGGCCAGCTGAAGACCCACGGGAAGTTGATTCCAAAGGGTGGGCGTGGCCACAGAGAAGGCTCTACCCCTGGGGGTCGCCAGCTGACATTGTCTAGCTGACGGCACCCTGAGTAGACCCTCTCTATGGGAACGCACCGGGCAATGGGAAGTCGATGCTGGTTGCAGGTGGTTCGACAGATATCCTGGGCCTAAGCCATGAAGGGTTTTATAGGTTAACACCAGCACCTTGAATCTCACCCAGAGGGCAACCGGCAACCAATGCAAGTCGCGGAGGAGAAGTGTAACATGGGAGTATTGGGATCCTCCCATTACAACCTGTGCGGCCGCATTCTGCACCAGCTGAAGCCTCCGAGTGGTCTTCAAGGGCAGCCCCAGGTAGAGAGCATTGCAGTAGTCAATCCGGGAGGTGACTAACACATGAGTGACTGTGCATAGGGCATCACGGTCCAAACATGGGCACAACTGGCACACCAGGTGAACCTGGGCAAACGCTGCCATGGTCACGGCTGTTATATGCTCCTCCAAACCTAGCCGTGAATCCAGAAGGACATCCAAGTTGTGTGCCCTGTCTACAGGGGCCAACACCTCACCCCCTATAGTCAGAGATGAAACCTCTTGTTCGGACTGTGATGCCGGTATCCACAGCCACTCGGTCTTGGTCGGGTTGAGCTGAAGCCTGTTCCTCCCCATGCAGACCCGTACCACTTCCAGGCACCAGGCCATCATGTCGAGGGCATCACTGGGCTGGTTTGGGGAGGCTATAAAAAGTTGGATATCATCAGCGTACTGGTGATACCCACCCCAAAACCACGGATGATCTCTCCTAGCGGCTTCATGTAAATGTTGAACAGAAGGGGCGAGAGGACCGACCCCTGAGGCACCCCAAAAGTGAGAGGCCTCAAGGCTGACCTCTGCCCTCCTGCCAACACCGCTTGCATACGACCCAAGAGGTAGGAGGCGAACCACTGTAAAACAGTACCTCCCACTCCTAACCCATCAAGGCGTTGCAGCAAAATACCATGGTCAATGGTATCAAAGGCGGCCGAAAGATCTAATAGGACCAGAACAGAGGAATAACCTCTGTCCCGAGCCCTCCAGAGATCATCCACCAGTGCGACCAATGCCATCTCCATGCTGTATCCGGGCCTGAAACCCGATTGGTACAGATCTAGATAATCCACTTCATCCAGGGCCACTGTGAACTGACATGCCACCACGCTCTCAACAACCTTCGCCACAAAGCGGAGGTTGGAGACCGGACGAAAGTTGCCTAAAACGATCAGATCCAAGGCAGGTTTCTTGAGGAGGGGCCTAACCACTGCCTCCTTCAAGGCAGAGGAAAAGCTCCCCTCATCCAAAGATGCAGTTATCACTGCCTGGATCCAGCCATGTGTCATCTCCCGCGCTGAATAGACCAGCCAGGAGGGGCACGGGTCCAGCAAGCAAGTGGTCGCACTCAGTTTCCTCATGATCCTGTCCACTTCCTCAGGAGTAACAGGGTTGAACTCTTCCCAGACCCCAAGACCAGATGCCTCCCCACCGTCTGACCCTGCCCAGTTGGAGTTCAAGCCGTCCCGAATCTGAGCAATCTTGTCCGACAGATGTTGACTAAACTCCTTGGCTCGCCCTCACAAAGGGTCCTCCCCTGCCCTCTGGTTCAGGAGGGAGCAGGAGACCCTAAACAGGGTAGCCGGGCGATTATCTGCAGACGTGATGAGGGTGGAGAAGTAACGACGCTTCACCGCCGCCATCTCCACCAGGTAAGAACGCGTAAACATTCTTAGCTGTGCACGGTCAGATTCAGAACAACTGGCCCTCCAACAGCTCTCTAGGCCTCTCCTCTGACGCTTCATCCCCTTGAGCTCCTCAGTAAACCAAGGGGCCAACCGAGATCTGCGTCGAGTGAGAGGCCGCATAGGAATGACACAATCAAGAGCCCCGGCAGCTGCCTCATCCCAGGCTTCCACCAGGGTCTCAATCGAGGCATGGGAGAGAGAGAGAGGAATCATCCCAAGCTCCGTCTGGAACCTGTCTGGGTCCATCAGGCACCTGGGGTGGAACCAGATGGTAGGTTCCGCATCCCAGCGAGGAGAGGTGGCATACTGGAAGCCCAGCCACAGGAGATAGTGATCGGACTATGACAGGGGACAAATAGCAGGTAATCTCCCCCCGAACTCACCATGCCACTGTTCAGAGATTAAAACAAGATCGGGTGCATGCCCTCCTTCATGAGTAGGGCCCTGGATAATCTGAGTCAGGTCCATGGCTGCCATGGAAGCCATGAACTCCCGAGCCACCCCCGAACCTCTGCCCGGGAATGGCAGATTAAAGTCCTCCAGCACAATAAGTCTGGGGAATTCCACCTCCAGCCTGACAGAGCGCCGAGCAGGCCGTGCAAGGCCATTGCTATGCAGCTGGGAGACAGGTACATAATCAACAGGCCCAACTGTCCCTGAGGGCCCCATCTCATGAGAAGGGTTTCACATCCGTCTGTATAGTGACCTCCTGCGGTCTTAGGGTCTCCCTAACAACAACCGCCACCCTCCTCTCCTCCCCTGGGCCCTTGGCCGGTGCAGCACACAGAAACCTGGTGGGCAAAGTTCAATCAGAGGGACACCTCCCTCCGGACCCAACCAGGTTTCCGTAATGCAAGCCAGGTCTGTGTTTTCCTCCTCGATCAAATCCCGAATGAGTGGAGCTTTGTTGACCACTAACCTAGCGTTAAAATGGACCAGTCGGAGCCCAGAGAGCCTCCCTTACATGATATACCCTGTAATCATGGCTAAGTAGTTTTCAGCATCTGCAAGCTGGCAACTGTCCTTCTTCATGATATGCTAACACTCTCATTAAGCTTCTGTTAAAACAGCAGTAAATTGGTGTACAGACTGAATGAAAAGTATCATAGTCTGCTGTTCACAATTGTAAATGTGTTCTGTTACTATTTAATAATGCTGAAATGTTGGCTGCATTTGTATGTGAGTAAATCTATATTTAAAACCCATAATATTCAGTTTAGTTTCAATATCAGGACATCTAGTTCTACCCTTATTCAATTAGTTCATTAATTAAATTTCAAAGATAAGCTTAGGCAACAGAGAAGAGTTATGTTCATCCACACCTTACTGTTGTGACATATTATTACACTACCTGAATGGATGATGGTGGTGGGCTCACCCTCTCAGAGATCTATCTTTCCTGGTTTCAGAAAGCTACACTGACAAAGGGTACAATGAATGGAAATAAAGTTTAGAGGCAGATTAGTTCTGATTTGTTGTCCTGAGACCTCCAGTTAAGAGCTAAATGTCCTTTTTGCAGGGGAATGATGCTGTGATGAAGATCAGTGCTGGATGCAAGACACTGTTTACTCTTTTGCTAGCTATAACAATATAACAGGACTTTAAAAGCTGGATACTAGAAGAATCTATAGGCTAACACAAGAATGTAATGAAATATAACAGTAAGCTATTTAATAGAAATCTATCAAAAATTATGAAATGACAAATGGTTTTTGAGACTCTTACAAATGATTGATAAATAGATCATTAATGTTGCAATATAAGATAACTTGGATATATTTAAAATTAACCTATACATTTTATTAGTGGTCCTGTTTGGAAATCAATACAGCGTGAATTGGACTGTAGGGAGAACCTGGGGCTGTTGTTCACATCCTACTCTCAATAGGAGTCTATCCTGAGTGGTTGGGTTAATTTTTGAGTTTGTGTTTTTGCTGGTTATTATAGCTTGGCTATTTCAACCTCCATATAATGAGAGGGGGTGAGAAAAGGCTCATGATTTCAAAGCTTTCATGCAGTGGTGGGTTTCTATTGGTTTACCCCGGTTCGAGCGAACCTGTAGTAGTAGTGGCAGGAGGTTCTGCCCACCCGCCTAGATGTTATCACAGATGCTCTGAGCATGCGCAAAAGCACCGCACATGAGCGAAGTAAGCACATGCATGCACACACTCACAGTTCCGAACCGGTAGCAATGGTAAGTGGAACCCACTACTGCTTTCATTACATCCACAGACCCTACCACAAGTAATCTCAGGCCACACAGACAGATATATTAATTATATTCTTTTGAATCATTTGCCTTGATGGGGACTGGATACACTCCTATAATGGTTCTGCTTCAGGTGGCTCTTTGATAGAGGAGAACAGCACAAAGACCTGGAGGATGGAGTTAAATGTGTCATCAGTTTAGAGTTCTTGCATTGCCACAAGTGATTCAAGTCCAGTCCTCCCTGCATTCTGTTGGCTCTTATCTAGCAGAAACTTAGTGTTAACTGTTAGTTCACCAGGTTTTTGTGTATAGGCATGAATAATAATTATTCCTGAATTATAACTCAACCTAAGGTCCTGCTCTTTTGTGCCTGTCACTAATGAGGGAAGAGTTGTCAGGGCATATCCATATGAACCCAAACAAAACAAAATTCATGATTATCCATAGACCAAATTATTCTCTGTCTACTCTGGTGATTATTCTTCATAGGGAACATTTCTTTGAATGTTTTGTCCTTCTGGACTCACAGCTGGATGGATAGGTAACAACTGGTGGACTTTCACCCAGATTTGATAAACGCTATCAACATTTAATTTACCAGTTGCAATATATGGAATGAATTGCAATTCAGTAAAAAAATGTTTAGGCTTTGGGCCACAATTCTTAGGCCCAGTTGCATGAAATTTCCTTTTTCCAGGTTTCCACTGAAGATACACTGAATAAACTCTTACCGTTCACTCTCTCTAAATCTCATGTAAGAACCTTGGTTGGCCACTCAAAATTAAGAATCATCCTAGTCTACTGCACCAAGTAATAATAAATCATGTTCAAGTGGTTTAGAGACATTTGAAAGAAGATTCTCTTCCATCCTGCAGCATAACAAAATGTGAAATAAGAAAGGTATAATACAATGTGTATTATCTAAATAAAAAGATTACATCTAGAGGTCAGCTGCACATCTTAACAGTAACCTTTAATACAAAGAGAGTAAAATAATTTTCCAAGTGGATTTATAAAACCATAAATCCATAGATAATCTTGGAAAAAATTGTGCCATAGGTTCAGTAACATAGAAGTTTAGAACTTTTATATTATTTAAATAAGCATTGTATCTAAAAGGGATAGCCAATATTTCAATAATATTAAACCATGTGGAAATTTTCTATAGTTATTTTTTTAAAAAAAAATTGATTTATATGCCGCCCTTCTCCGGAGACTCAGGGCGGCTTACAATGCTTTAAGCAATAGCCTTCATACTTTTGTATATTTATACAAAGTCATCTTATTGCCCCCACAAACTGGGTCCTCAATTTACCCACCTTAGAAAGGATGGACCTTGAGCCTGGTGAGAATTGAACTCGCAGTAATTGCAGGCAGTTGGATGTTAAATGCTGCCTTAGGAGGCATTAGCCTCCTACGCCATTCAGGCTCCTAGTTAACCCAAAACTGTATGGTCTAGTAAAGTTGAATAATCTGGCTATGATATCAGAGCACATAATGAAAAACTTCCCTATATATTATAGAATGGGACATGGAAGTTTTATTTTATTTTATTTATTTATTTGTCAAGCATATTTATTTATTTATTTAATTTGATTTATATGTCGCCCTTCTCCGGAGACTCAGGGCGGCTTACAATGTGTTAAGCAACAGCCTTCATTCTTTTGTATATTTTATACAAAGTCAGCTTATTGCCCCCACAAACTGGGTCCTCATTTCACCTACCTTAGAAAGGATGGAAGGCTGAGTCAACCTTGAGCCTTGGAGAGATTCGAACCATATATAAGATAACAGGTAAAAGTATAAACATAATTTGAATACATGAAAAGAGTAAGTAAAAAGGAATATTAGGACAGGGACGGTAGGCACACTGGTGCACTTACAGATCTCTTAGGAATGGGGTGAAGTCAACAGTAGACAGTTTAAGGTTAAAGTTTTGGGGGTTTGGGGAAGAAACTATAGAGTCAGGTAGTGTAGTCCAGGCATTGACCACTCTGTTACTGAAGTCATATTTTCTATCTATTATTTGCTCGTGTATTGTTGTAGTTGAAGCTGAAGTATTCATTCACAGGAAAGACATTGTGGCAGATAATTTTATGTACTATGTTTAGGTCAGACTGAAGTCAGCATAGTTCTAAATTGTCTAAGCCTAAAATTTGGAGTCTGGTGGCATAAGGTATTTTATTGTGGTTAGAAGAATGGAGGACTCTTCTCATAAAATATCTCTGAACTCTCTCAATTGTATTTATGTTTGATATGCAATGTGGATTCCAGACATAAGTTCCATATAGGGATACCATTTGTGGCAACAACATAGTGTGTGTCTCTAAAACATTGCAGTGCATGTCAATGTCTGTTAAGCACTATAAATGTAGTAGGACAATAGAAAAAATTCTGTTTCTGTTAAGTCAAGATAAAGGATGTTTTCAGGGGAGGCTGTGGTATCATTCTTTTCCCCTGAGTCGTTTTGGAATACATATGAAATATGGGATATTCGTATAAAATCAGATTTAAGTTGAAAACTTCAGAAGCTTATACATTATGATATATTAAGGTACCATTTGTAAGTCTGGCTTAAAGCTGATGCGGAGTGACACATTTTATCAAACATAAATTCCCTAGCTGCCACACCATGCTGGTACTATTCTTTTCTTCTACAGAAAAACTTACAAAGTGAAGACAGCATCTCAGTGGCTTTGAAGCAACAGAGTCCTTGATATGTCTAACAAAGGGTGCAGGAAGTTGGAGTGGGGTGCAATGGGAGGGAAAAGTGTCTACGTCTGTGTGTTTAAGCTCCAGGAAAGGCAAGCTGGACTTCAATAAAGAGAAGTGCAAAGGAAACTGTGATGGCCTGCTTTAATTTAAAACACAGGGAGACATCAACTTCAAGCTGTGTTCTCTCTCCAAGAAATACTATGGCTAATGTGTGTCAGAGCGGTCTTTGCTACTTTTGTGGCTGTGATTTTCACAGTTCCGCAAAGCCTTTTGACCCTTGTGTGGAGGTTTTCTTTACCAACATGCACATCCACACTTACTGCTCTGATGGAAAATTATATGGGGGATGATATGTCACAAAAAAAGGAAAGAAAAAATAAAGAAGCAGCCAGGTCATTCAGACATCACTCTTTCACTGTTTGTAAAAGCGTCAGAAATTGAAAGACAGTGTTTCAGTGCCATTACAGACAGTTGCTTTCCCCAATCCCTCTAACTAAGACTGCAGGCTGTTGGAGAGGGAGAGTTAAATGCAGAGTCCAGAGGCCTATAAAGCAAAGGTGAGTCTCAGTGATAGCAGATAGAAATTAAAGAGCTAAGCTTGCTTGAGCCCTGGCAGTAAGGAAATGCAAACTTCCCACAGCCTATTCTTTTCTGATTCTGTTCCACTCCTGATGGCTGGCACTAGGCAGGCTGTGTCCTATCACTGTGTTATGTGTTTGTCAGCCGAGCGTCCATTCTGAGCGTTATGGTAGCCTGACAGAGAACTTTATCACGTATCTATAGCAACAGAGATAAGACTAGTCTTGTGACACTTTTGAGCTACTGCACATGTCTACATTCTTTCTTTTCTAACTTCCTGATTTATACTTCCTTTGTTCGTCTATGAGATCTGCTGCCAGTAAAATATAGTTAGCTAGTTTTTTCGATTTTTATAATAAAATCCTTATTAGAATATATATTTCGGTTTTCTTTCTTTAAAGTATACAGCATGGAAAACAAGTTCCATCCGTCTCTAATTAAGTGCAATTACCAGAAACAAACAGAAGCAGTTGCTACCATTTAATATTGGCAATGTTAATACAGGGAGGTAATTGGGTTTGAACATACCAATTCTGAGCTAGAACTGAATTGGCTCCAATCTGCATCCCATCTAACCAGATATCTGAACAGATAAAGAGTTTTTCAGTAGGGATAGACAGTGGGTGGAGGGCACTGCCGTGATGCTCCCTACCTATGGCATTATGTGAAAGTGGTACAAATATGTAATGGTATGTGCGAGTGACCTTCCAAGACAGGAGGAAGAGCCACAGGATACACAACCATCATACAGAAATTTATCTCAGTCCATAGAAATAGAGCTGATATGAGAAGTATTTTAGAAGAAACTTCCTCTAGTTTTCCAGAGTGTAAAAGGAAAGGAAGGAAGAAACACTTGCAAGCTTCTATTAATGTAATCTTACAATAAAAATAGTTAGTAACCATAGCTGTGCTTCTTGTCTAGACTACCTCAAAGGGTTAACATCCATCTTATAAATCTCAAAGTCTCCTTTCTTTATACTTTCCAGGAAATCAGGGAAGGCTTCTCACATTTCCTCTGTTTTTTGTGGGTTAAAATACCTTTTGCATGACAATAATCTAGCCAGCAGCTCCTCCTTCTGTCTCCCAAGACCATTTCTGCATACTGTTACAAATTCTCATTCTAAAGTGTAGTCTAAACATGATCTGGTAATGTTGTAAGAGCAAGGAATTTTTTATATAGCTTGTTTTGCATAGGTTATAAGAGTAATAATATGTATTATTATATTATATGTATTACAGTAAACTAATAATATGTTTACTTTTTTAGCCTATACATATAACTTAAAAAGTAAAAAAAAAAAAGCATTTATACTGTCAAAGAACAGAAGCTGGAAAAATGATTTTTATTTATATACTTCTCTAATTCCCTTTGCATTAACGGTTGCAGAGACAGTAAATCAAGGATACTGAAGCTGTGATAAAATGTAACACAAAGTTAAGGATCTATTTTCTCCTTTCTTCCTTTCAGCAGTATTTGGCCATATTCCCATTAATCTCTGGGTTATTATTAGATAAAACATTCACTCTGCCTTTTCACCATTCTCACCAGCCACAGGCATCACCTTAAATACACTGCAATTGAACATGACATTTAATGTCAAGCTCGAAAGTACTAATGCAATTGCAATTGTCTCTGGGACAACCTGTAGCATGACCTTCCCTCTGATACCTGTGAGCCACATATTCCCCTTCCCTTTCTTTTATCTTCCTAAATTACTGATTCAGCCATTCTGTTCAGGTAGCACTGACAAATTCTGCACACTACCTCCTTCAAATTAATTTGATCCAATATCTGCTTTGCTGGCTACCATACTTTAGACAGAAATAGACTTTTATGTGTGGCCTCTGATGGGAGTGAAAAACACCTACAGGATGCCCTGCCATATTCCATTAGAACATGCAAGAATAAAATTTATCTCGCCACAGTAACTACACTGAAAATGTTTGGTTTGGTTGATTAGAATTATCTTAAAAAGGTGATACACCAACACTGTGTCTTCTTTCCTTCCTTCCTTCCTTCCTTCCTTCCTTCCTTCCTTCCATCCATCATTCATTCATTCATTCATTCATTCCTCCTTCCCTCCATCTCCTTCCTTCCTTTCTTCCTTCCTTCCCTCCCCCAGACATGGTAAATGAATATTCTGCAGCTCCACAATCAAGTAATCTTAGTGGGATATGAATAGCTTTTTATTACAAATAGGAAGTTAAAGTTAATGCTTAATCATAATCATCAACAGCATGTAATAGGATATGTAAATGTAAGAAACAAACAAAACAGATCTGGGTCAGAATGATAGAAGGAAAACAATACATAGTTTTTGTAATAATGTTTTGGGATTTGTTTATTTACTCTAAATTTCTACTTATCTCATGTACATGACTCTAGTTGACTTACAATTAAAACACAACAAAAATAACCAGGATTAAAAATAACAATAATGTTATAAAAATAGTAGCCGAGAAGCCTCTCAACCATTCAAATAATCTATGACACAGAGCCATCCATGCTATCAGGGCAGAAGGTATTAATGTTGTTATTATTATGGTTGCTCACACAGCCATCCAGATGTTAAAACATGAATAGCAGCTATTGTTGTTTGATGGTGTTATAGGTATTGTCCCAGAATATAAGATGCTCCAAGTAAAACTGGCTTTTACAATTGATTAATACTGATTTTTATTGACATTTATGTGGTGCTCTAAATGTTTTGAGATTGCACCCAAAGTACCTACCGTATTAGAACTAATATTATATTTGTTTTCTGATTTTTGTTTTTAATAACATTATTTTTTCTTTGTTTTCAGTCTTTGTACATTTGTGATGGGTAAACAACTTTTCTTCCAGTAATCCTACAGTTGCAGGCCCTGGTTGCTCAGCTAACAGTCCTGAATCCTACAGGCCATTTTTCACCACCAACACCTACATCTAACACAATTCTTGTGGACCCAGGCAATGAATGAAAAATGAACCAGTTTGGGTTTCAGTAAATTATGCCTCATTACATTATTTATGACACTTTTTCTGGCTTCTCTGATGAGACCTGTCCAGTATGCTTGAACCTCTAGCATAGCTCTCATCTTTCACAGAGCACACATCCCACAACCACATCAAGCTATTGCCACACTTGAGATTGTAATTATTACTGTTCCACATCTTTTTATTTTTATCACTGATTTTTCCCATCTTTCCATTGATTTTTACACTGAAGGAGGCCTGCAACCGTAAATCAATGCAATAAGATCAAAACCAAAATTAAAACCAATAATTTAAATACTTAACAATTACATAATGAACAAATAAAATGGATGTGTGTTTATGATCATCCTAAATAGTGGGAGAAAGTAACCACATGTACCTCCTTAAGAAGCATATTCCATACCTTGAGTATCACAGAAGTGACAACCTTTTCCTATTTTCCTAGTAGCCAATCTTCTGAATGCAGAGGTCTTTTCATAAGAGCCTTTCCTCCTGATTTCAATAACTAGATAAGTTTAATGCAGAACAGGCAGCCCCATAGATAAACATATCCCAAGCCATTTACTTGAAAAGTACCGTATTTCTCCCCCCAAAAAAGTGGATGAAAATTGGGGTGCGTCTTATACATCAAATGTTGCCAAAGCCCCACCCACCCATTGGCCCCAACCCATCGGCCATTTTCGGTCTCCACGCATCACGTTTTTAGCCTCCGCGCATTGTATTTTCGGCCTCTGCACACCATCGTATTTTTGGCTTCTGCACACTCTGTGCGTCACATTTTTGGCTGGTTCCAGGTGGTGGGGATTGGCAGCAGTGGCAGCATCAATCCCCATCACCCAGAACCAGATGAAAATGCAATGCACAGAGAACAAAATTGGGGCATGTGGTGGCTGAAAATGTGATGCGTGGAGGCTGAAAATGTGATGCGCAGAGGCAGCAATTGGCGGCAATGTGCTTGGCAATCCCCGCAGCCTGGAATGGGTCTAAAATGGAGCATGCAAAGGCCAAAAACACAATGCACGGAGGCCAAAAATGCAATGCACGGAGGCAGCAATGGGCTCTGGCGATCCCCACAGCCTGGAACAGCTGATTGGCAGTATTCCGGGAGGCCGATCCAACCACCAATCAGCTGTTTTTGCTAAATCAGGCTACAATAACGTGCTGAAGCTAACCAGGCTATTTGTTTGTTGCAAGGACACTAGCCAGATTAATACCAATGGATGCTGGTAGGCAGAGGCAAAAAATTTTTTTTCTTGTTTTCCTCCCCAAAAACTCCATTTTATATTCCGGAGTGTCTTATACTCCAAAAAATACGGTAAATACTTGGTCCATTAATAGTGCCCAATAGGCAACTAATACTCAGTTTTAATGTTCTTTCAGTTGCTGTAGACTTGAAATTAAAAAAAAAAAAGTCCACTACTTAAGAGAAAGAATATGGCAGATCTAGATAAAATATTAACAGTGACATGCCACTGACAACCGAGATATATATTTTCATACTCATGATTTTCATAGCTATGATTAATGGTTCTAAAAGCTGGACTCAGAAAGACTGAACAAAGAAAATCTGGTGCCTCTGTATTGTAATTTTGGAGTAAATTATTGAGAATAACTTCAACTCCAAGAAAAAATCATTCAGTACCAGAAAGGTAAAAATCAGACTGCTAATTGGAAGCACTAATCATGAAGCAAAAGCTTAAATATCTTGGATATCAAACGTGAAAACCTGATGCTTGGAAAATCAAAGACAGTTTAAAAAACAGTGAATGGAAAACATGGATGCCTATATATTATCCATATTGACACAAACATGAGTTTACACAAACTCAGAGAAGCAGTTACTGACAAGCAATTCTGATGAAATGAAGTGTCTGAATGTTGGAACAAGAACAATAGTGAGAATACATGAAAGATGAACTATGAGTCCCACTTAAAGCATACTACAGACAGAGGAAAAAGGATTTGTTCTGGAATATTTCAGTCTGCAAAAGATGTTATGGACTTTAAAGAAGATATCTTTAAAAAGCAAAGGCAACAGTTCTCAGAATAGCAAAGAATGTAAACAGTTTGTTATATGCATTTTAGAAATTGAATTGTCAAACAGCTACAAGGTTATGTTTACAACAAAAGTCTGTGCAATGCTAATGTAAAGAACTGTGGGACATTGTTGAAAAAAAGCAGAGCAAGAGAATTGTAATTAAATCTGTACACATCAGAGCAAATATGCATGAAAATATGCATAATCTTCATAAACATATTTTCTGATGAAAAATTGAAAATATGGGACAAAAAGATGTTATGATTGACGAAATAAGAAACTGGGTGAAAAAAGTTTACAATGTTTTTTTTTCTTTGCCTTTTTACCCATGCATCCATTGAATGCATAGAAATATGTGTGTGTGTGTGTGTGTGTATTAAGAATTGTCCTAAAGATGCGAGTTCCAGGTATAGTTATAGAAGAGGCGATAGACATCACGATTTCCAGAACGTTTAAAAGTTTAAATAAAGCACAAGTTTTAAAATAAAATAAAAAAAAAACTTTTAAACGCTCCGGAGATCGTGATGTCGAAACGTCGCCAAGACACTTCCAATTTTACGTGGGAGAAGACCCGAATAACCAAAGACCTACACACACACACACACACACACACACATACACATGGCAAGTTGGTGTAAATAATACATGCATATAAATCCATTGATATAACAGCTGCACTTCCCTGACATAAATACCTAGATTATTGGTTCTGAATAGTTTCATTTTATTAAATCTATAGAAATTCTGCCACCAAGGGGTTAAGTTACAAAAGGTTTATAGCATAGGCTATTTTGAATAGGTTTGGCAGCAGGTACTGTTTTCTATAGAATGACAGGGAAAAACGAGGTGTTGGACTCTGACAAAGAAATTCTAATGTAATGAGAAACTGACAATGGTCAAATAAATCTCCTGGCTCTGGTTTCCAAAGAATAACTTGACAAGACCCTCAGTGTGATTTGGACTCTTAAAATGACCTTTCTGTTCTAGGGAAAATGTTCTTGAAATGTCTTTCTCAGGAAAGGAAAGGAAAGGAAAGGAAAGGAAAGGAAAGGAAAGGAAAGGAAAGGAAAGGAAAGGAAAGGAAAGGAAAGGAAAGGAAAGGAAAGGAAATTTCTATTGTAGCTGCAATTATTTGGTACTTTTGAGTCCAAATGTAGCTCAATAATGTCACTATTTTTTTAAAAAAATCGTTCAATCAAATTGCCTTAGCAAAAATTGAACAAATAATAATAATTATATTATTAATTATATTATTATTAATAAGAAAAAAATTATATGAAATTGTCCATCCAGGCAATTAATTGGTCTGGGCTTTTAAGATTTTTTTTTTCTTCTGTTCAATTGTATCCAATCCTCAGAGGTTTCCTGAAGAAGTTTCTGCAGCTTTCTTGGCAAGCATTTTGTTTTTGGAAGTGGTTTGCTACTCACCTGGCCCAAGGTCATCCAGCTGGCATAAAGCTAGCTTAAAAATACAGTTGGTATTCATGTGTACACTTCTACATGTCAGCAGAATGAACGAAGTGAAGCGGGGTGGGTGGGTGGGGAGGAAACACCTTTGTGGTTTTACTTGGCCCCTGAGATCTGATGACATAAAGACTCATCCAAGTTTTGGCAGCTGGGAAGAATGTAGTCATTTGAATTTTATGTTAATACTTGTTCGAAAATCAAGCAAAGAAAATATCATTTGTGTGATGTTTTAAAAAGAGTATAAAATGTAAAACTAGTTCACTATAATTGATTTAAGAATAGTCTGTATCAACCAAAGCAGCTTGTAACTGTCAGAAAGAACCTGTTAGCAAGATGTCTAAATAGGCTCATAGTCTGCAATATGCAGCTAAAATTATTGGAATATTTTCTTCAGAATTGACATCTGGTTCTTCAACTGTTGGTGTGTCTGAAAAAAAGAGAACCTACCCTGTTTTCCCGAAAACAAGACATCCTCTGATAATAATCCCAATTGGGCTTTTGAGCACATGCACTAAAATAAGCTTCCCCCTGGAAATAAGCCCTCCCCGAAAATATTTAAATGCAGCTGGAAATCAGGTAAGACAGCAAGAGGAGCCCCATCTTACTCCATGTGTCCCAAAATAATAAGACCTCCCTGAAAATAAGGCCAGGTGTTTATTTCGGGGTTCAACAAAATATAAGACAGGGTCTTATTTTGGGGAAAACACAGTAGACTAAGTGAATTATTATGATAGTTAAATTCAAACTGGAAATTCTCAAAACTTCTCATCTGGAAATTGGACGCTGAAAAGTGAAAGACTGAAAAGTGAAAGACTGAATGACTAAGTTTTGGTGATTGTCCAAATGATTAGTTTCTTCATCTGCCAATCTTGTGTGAGTGAGTTTAAAATGCTCCTGAATTGAACTGAGCTGTCTTAATTATACCTTATATTCAGACATCAAGATGTCATGAACATGAGCATGATCTGAATCTAGCATTTACAAAAACCACCAACCAATCATTGTTAGTCTTTTCACTCAATATTTAGAACCTATGTGTCAAATTTTATTGTGGGGCATATTCTTTTCTGTAGATTCTCGGAAGGAATGAGAACAGCACAGTTCTAATGCTTACCCTCCCCCCATCTCTGTATTATTATTGTTCTCCAATATCAGACATTTCTCTGTAAATTTCTTTGAACATGATTAGAAACTTTTTGTGATCAGGATACTTACATGTATCCTTACAAGAATTAACCAGCAAAGCTAACATACAAAATTCCATTGTTCCTTCTAAGCAGTTTGACCAAATATCTGAGCAAGTCCAACATCTATAGCATTCTTTAAAAAAATATAATTTCTTGGTGGGTCAATAAGGGCAAATGATAATCTTGTCATACATCTCAATATTGTATTGAGTTCTATGTCATCACCAGAAGATTTCTCAAGTCACAGCTGATTTGGTCAACAAGTAGTTATATTAATTAATTGTTATTTCTATAGCCTTCTCCTCTAGGAGCGCCTCAATATAACATATATACTACTGTAATCCCATTTTCTCCATAGCAATAACCTAGAGAGGCATATTAGCCTAAAGGAGTATGGCTGGCTCCAAATCTAGAGAATTTTCATGGGTGAATGCAGACTAATCCTAGTCTAACAGACATAATTAAAAATATTATTAATTAATCCTGGAATGAAATGATCTTCGAATTCCATGTGATGTCACTTGAAACAAGTGAAAAATATAATCCTTCTCATTTCATTTCTTTTCTCTTACCATATAGTTTGGCTTAAGAGCTGGATGAGTTGTTTACGATCTTTGAATAATCAATAGGGCAGCTCATTAAAGAATATAAATAGCTAACCAAAACACTCAGGTTATTTCTGCTCCAGTATTCTGTCTAGAATTCTGCTGTGGCAGAACACAATGATCTGTCTTTTTTTTAAAAAAATGTTAGTGTGACATGATAATAGGATTGAAAGTTATCCCAATTCATATCATGGTCATCTGCAGCATGGGAGACAAGGGGAACAAATATACGTATGCATTGTAACACTGTAATGCCAACTCTGCCCTTCTGTACTTGTGTTGCAACATTGCAACAATTATTCATTTCACAGCAAATCAGATGCTGAAATCTAATTTTGCTTTTAGCTAAGTCTGAGTCCTATTCATCCAAATGTATCCCAGAGTTTGCGGCAAGGATCAACTGCTTGGAATACTCCACTAATTAAAAAATAACAACAACAAAAAAAAAAAAAAAAAAAAACCCTCAGAATGATCTCTAATGTCATCTAATGTGAGATTTCAGATCCATATATCATGTGTTTAAAATAAGATTATAAATTCTATTACCCTATCCTAATTCTTCTAATATCAAAATCAAGATTAGGAAAACTAGTGATTACGTCTTATCAAGCTTATTGATGTTTCACTCCCACTCCACATAAGCATAGTAGAGTAAGGAGAATAACTCTATTATTCTTGTGGATTGATTGATTGACTGCCTGCCTGCCTGATTTATTTATTTATTTGATAGTTCAGACTAATATAGGGACTGCAGTCCTAACCTTTAGCAAAAAGTTGAGTGTTTTCAGATAAACTTGCCTGAATAGAAATGCTTCTTTGTCATCATCTAAGACCCATGCTGGTTCAGATATTCAAAAGTACAACATGGTGCATATATTTTATTCAAGTTTATAAGTGTAAGTGTATCCTCAGCCATTTTGAAATACTTAGAACACTCTATATGACACATAATTGTTAGATTGGTTGTAAATGGTCAATACTGTTATTACCATATACACAGCATTAGTTATAATAATGCCATTAATTCTTGAAATTTCAGGTAATTTAAGATATTCTATGCAGAAAACGTATTCACTGCTGAATATTGTTCATTGTGGGAAAGCAGGACAAAATGGTATAATTTGTGCTGCTTTTAACTGAAGCTGGACAGAATTTTGTCACAGTCTGACAGGATGCTTTCATTGGAAATTCCTTACAATGGTGTCCACAGTTATTTTCTATAGTTTGTCAAAGAAACTTTAAACAAAACATTTTTTGATTTTTTTTACTATACTTACAGTCTATTTCTAACTCTAATGTTAACTGACAATATTCTTCTGCTGTTCATCTGGAACATCTCTGCTGTTCATAAATGGAAGTATATAAATTGGCCTTTTTGTATTGGCTCTATGCATGTTTAAAGGGGCCCATCCAATAGGAACTGATGTGAAAGCAAGATCTTTTAACTAAAATTGGTTTAAAAACCATCATTCCTAGAACAAATACAGACCTGAAAAAAGGGAGACACGTGCCTCAGAGGACAGAGTTGGATTTTAGATGGAAACAACACAAGGAAATCACTGGGAATTGTCATTTAAGCAGTACTGACCAAGGAATAATCCTTGATACTAATGATGGAACTACATACTACATTTTAAAGGAGCTATCAAGTCCAGTGCATGCGCTACACAAGCATTCGCCTTTTAATGTCAAAAAAGACACAGACTTCAAAAAATTGTAGAAAGAGGAAAGGGGCCTCTATCAATAGCTGCTTATTAGTACTTTGACTGAAGTCAGCTCAGAAAGCTACTTGCCTTCCTAAGTCCACTGGAACTAGGGGTCATTTCAAAGGATCAGCATTAACCTATCACTCCTTCACCTGAACTTTTCAGGCTTCCTGGCTTGAACTCAGCAGAGACTTCCCAGACATTTGATACAGTGTGGTTAGATGAGGCTGTTTACTGCATGCTAGGATTGAGCCATTTGAAACAGCTGACTGGATTTCCCACTGCATTTCAGACATTAACACAATCGAACATGTCCAGAAATATTTCACAATAAGAGTCTTCCACTCCTCCGCTTGCAACACAATACCTTATGCCACCAGACTTAAAATTTTGGGCTTAGAAAATTTAGAACTACGCCACCTTGGGTATGACCTAAACATAGCTCATAAAATCATCTGCTACAATGTCCTACCTGTCAATGACTACTTCAGCTTCAACCACAACAATACACGAGCACACAATAGATACAAACTTAAAGTGAACCGCTCCAGACTTGATTGCAGAAAATATGACTTCAGCAACAGAGTGGCCAATGCCTGACTCTGTGGTTTCATCCCCAAACCCCTCCAAATTTTAACCTTAGACTGGCTACTGTTGACCTCATCCCATTCCTAAGAGCGTGCCTACCATCCCTGTCCTAATGTTCCCTTTAATTGTATTCATTTTATGTATTCAATTCATGCTTATTCTTATATATATATTATCTAATACGTACTTGATAAATAAATAAATAAAATAAAAATAAAACATGAAGTGAAGAGGAGCCTGGATAGCTCAACAGACAGAGCTCTGTAATTTAACATCAGCTGTCTGCAATTAAAGTAAGATCGAATCTTGCCAGGCTCAAGGTTGACTCAGCCTTCCATCCTTTCAAAGGTAGGTGAAATGAGGACCCAGATTGTGGGGGCAATAAGCTGACTTTGTATAAATATACAAAAGTATGAAGGCTATTGCTTAACGCACTGTAAGCCGCCCTGAGTCTTCGGAGAAGGGCGGCATATAAATCAAATTAAAAAAAAAAAGACAATTCATATATCTGTGGAGGAACCTTTAGAGGCCGTGTGAAGGAGGCAACATACTGCACGGACTAAGTTCAGCTCTTGAAAGGCCAGCAGTTTCCTAAGAGATATAACTGGAAGTCCCTAGGAGGCTTTTGCTTGCTTCATGATCATAATGCCTAGGGCTCAAGTCTGATCTGTTAAGGAGATCTGGACTCAGATTGCTCAAAGAGCTTCTCTGGGATAAGCAAAGGCTTTGAAGTAAGGTTGCAACAGTTTTCCATGAATGACATTAGCTAAAAATGCAATGAAAGCCTTAAAACGATGTTTCTGTAGAGGACAAGCAAAACTTTTAAAGAATAGAATGCTAAAAGCTGGCCATCAGGCTCTCTGCAGTTTCCCTAAACTAAGTCAAGATGGAGAAAATGACTCAGAATAAAAAGGGAACCTAGACTAAGTGAATTATTATGATAGTTAAATTCAGATTGTAAATTCAAATATGTCCATCTGGAAGCTAATGAGAAAAAAAAAAGCTGATTTTCTTGTTTGTGTCACTGCCCAGTTTGGCAACCTGTCTTGATAATCTGAAAGGCCATGTATGAATGTTCACATATGCTGTCCTTCACACTGAGATCAAAGTGTAATTATTGCTATTATTATGGTTGGTTGGTTGGTCAGCAGGTGTCTAGACTTTGATATTTGCATCCACCTATCAAGTCCTTCCCTAAGATGTGGGATGACAGATGCTGTTTGGTAATGATAACAATGATGATGATTTAAAATATTTAAAAGATTCAATGGTATCTTCTGGAGATCCCAAAGTAGGCACATAACTAAATAAATAAGATGAATGTGCAATGCAACACAAACTCTCCCTTCTGCTTATGTGAATCATTGGGTTATGGTACTTTGACTCTCTCCCTCTCCCTCTCTCTCCCTCCCTCCCTCTCCCCTCCCTCCCTGCCTCCCTCTCTCTCCCTCTCTCCCTCTCTCTCTTCTTTAGTTGGCTCCAATTTTTTTTTCTTCAATATTTGCAAAATCAAACTTGCCTAATTCCACTATGGGCCACTGATTATAGAGCAGGAAGGTACTTTATTCCTTTATCAACTTGAAGTCCACTGCAAATTGGCAGATTCCATCCATCTTTTTATTTTTATGCATCTTTCTATGCATCAAAAGCATATTCTGACTTCTGCTGGTTCAAGTAATACCATCTGATTTATTTGCATTGCTTCATTTCATTGCAGGCAAACCCTTCCTTCCAGTTGGTTACTGTGAACTATGACAGAAACAACCATTTTCTTCTGATCACTGATCATTCTCCTCCATGACCATTTTACTTTTTTTACCAGTTTACCACTGGAATGGTGATTTTATTTCTTACAAAGTTCACTGATGAAACAATAACCAAAAAGATGGATTCCTAAAGGTGAAGTTAACAAAAATTATATCACTTCCCCCTCTTAATCCAGTTGACATTAAAAAAAAATAATGATAAAGGTTTGGTCTTGTTAATCCTTCAAAAGGTGTAAAGAAGTAGGGAAACCCAAAGACAGATGAAGCAGAGAAAGAATTGAAATCTGGAATGAGATATCTTAATCAGATTTTATTTCCAATGAGTCTACACCTTGAAGTCAAGGTATTTAAGGCTGCAATTGGAAAACGTTTTGTGTGCCCAATGTGGATTATTCAGGGGCAAGTTCATGAAACTTCCCACTTGTCCATTCATTGTGATTGACATTCATATTAATGTAATTCGATTAAAGTTTCAAAACAGTATCAGTGTCCTTGAACCATCTCTCTGCAATGGAAGCTTAACTCCACAGACAGCATTGGAAATGGATGGAGGAGTAAGATAAGAGATTGTATGAAAACATTGCCCTGTAACCTCAGATCTTCTGGTCAATAGTGAGTCCCTCGGGACAAGCACAAGGGATGAGGATTTCTGTTCAGTCCCAGAAGCTTCATCACATTATGCAGAAATACACCTGCTGAATTCTATGATCTTCATCTCAGTAATATACACAGAATTATGACATGCTTAGCTTATGGAATTCTCTTCCTGGGAGATTTGCCAAGGCATAATGGAAGCATTGCCTTGGGAACATTAGACTACAGAAGCACAGAGTTTGAAGCTTTATAACCACTTGAACTTTGTCCTTTTTGAGATGGATTTTGTTGGTAAGAGATCCAGCTCAATCTATCACATTTAATAATGTAACATTTATTTGACATTTTCTTTGATCCAATGTTTCAGTCTCTCTCCAACTCTCTCCAACTCCAAGCTTACAATGGATCTGGAGTCCATGACATCATGGGACATATTATTTCTCTAGTGCATTTTACATTTATTTTTGCAACTAACAAAACAACTGCTACTTCATATCTACAGTATCTGCTGGCTTCTTTTATTTGAATCCCACAGTGCTCAAGGTTATTTTGTATGATATGATTATCCTAATATAATTTTTGATCTTTTTATTACTTGTTAGGGTTAAGGTTTATATTTATTCTCAACTGGAAAATATAATCTCTAAGGCTAAAAAAAAATCATGTGCTGCTGATTCCTTATAAAAAATATAAATAGAAAACAACTGTCCTTGAATATTGACCACACAATAGAAAAGTGGGGAGATTTCCCAGGACTTCAATGGTACCCAAGGCTACTAATGTAATCTAAACTGATTAGAAATTTAATTGCCAAATTTCCTGAGGGAAATTCAGGCTGAGTTGAATTAAGTTGAGTTAGGTAGAGATGTGATAGTCACTTCAAGAAAAAGAGAAGACTTAGCCAAATGAAGAAGTGGAACAGCAGCTTGCCAAAAAGAATTGTAGGAAAGTATTTTGAGCCTGAGCCTGAGTGGCGCAGCAGACTAATGCTATTATTAAAAGGTAGTATTTAGCTTCCAGCTGCCTGCAATTACTGTGAGTTCAATTCTCACCAGGCTCAAGGTTGACTCAGCCTTCCATCCTTTCTAAGGTAGGTAAAATGAGGACCCGGTTTGTGGGGGCAATAAGCTGACTTTGTATAAAATATACAAAAAGTATGAAGGCTATTGCTTAACGCCTTGTAAGCCGCCCTGAGTCTTTGGAGAAGTGCGGCATATACATCAAAATAAAGAAAGAAAGAAAAGAGCTATATGTTAATAATAGTGCTAATCCTATTAAAGAACACATTTCAGAAGTAAAAGCAGCAACAATAATTAGAGTGGTTGGACAGCTGGGCAGCCATTCATGTTTTGCTGTGGGATAATCTGTATCAAGGGAGCAGCAGCCTTTCCAACATTTTACCCTGTCCAGTTTCTAGAAGACTATCTTGGCCTGTCATGTGGAAGATCCTTCATCTACTGCATCTTCAGTTTATTCTAGCCAGAAGTATCAGATGAAATAGACTGAGGTTCTAGTGAGATTTATGGGGCTGGTTTTTTTTCCCTCATCTCTTTCTCTTGCCACTGAGCTTTTATCTAATTTTTGATGTCTAAATTATTTTTTAACCTTTGTTCTGTTGATCATTGTTCTGATTTCTTTCTCTATCCTTTAAAACTTTAGGTGAATATATAACAATCAATGTATTATAATAATACATATTAGACTGGAAGTATTACATACTATGAAGTTGTTTCACTACTTACTTGTCAAAAAGACTAATTTCACTAATTGATAGGTCTTTTATATTTATTCTATGTGAATAATTCAGGCAATGTTGTGAGAAACCAAAATAAAAAGAATAATAATATAAATACAATAGGAAATGATCATCTTTCATATCTTTGCACCAAGAACTATTCATAACATCTTGCTGTAATATTTTTTTTTCTAACTGGCCTGAGGGTTTATTCCATGCTGTTATTTTAATGATTCTACTACGAAATTTTTTTAAATTGTATTTTTCTATCCCCCCCCCCCCTAAAATTTCAGAACATGCTTTGGTGTACTTAATGGAGAAGGAGAAATTTTCTAAAATAAAAGTATAATATTATAGAATATAATAGAATTCTTTATTGGCCAAGTGTGATTGGACACTCAAGGGATTTGTATTGATGCATATGCTTTCAGTGTACATAAAAGAAAAGATACATTCGTCAAAAATCATAAGGTACAACACTTAATGACAGTCATAGGAACAAATAAGCAATCAAATCATATTAGGAAACAGTCAATATAAATCTTAAGGATACTAGCAACAATGTTACAGTCATGCAGTCATAAGTGGGAGGAGATGGGTGATAGGAATGATGAGAAGTTTAATAGTAATGCAGACTTAATAACTAGTTTGACAGTGTTGAGGGAATTATTTGTTTAGCAGAGTGATGGCGTTCGGGAAAAAACTGTTCTTGTGTCTAGTTGTTCTGGTGTGCAGTGCTCTATAGAGTCGTTTTGAGGGTAGGAGCTGAAACAGTTTATGTCCAGGATGTGAGGGGTCTGTAATATTTTCACAGCCCTCTTTTTGACTCGTGTAGTATACAGATCCTCAACAGAAGGCAAGTTGGTAGCAATTGTTTTTTCTGCAATTCTTTATTCTTTATTTATTTATTCTTTCAAAATGGAGGGAGAAAAAAATCCCATCTGGACCAGACAGTCACTAGCTTTGAGATTTCTTGGGGGCAGTCAGAGCAATCAACTCTAGGTATCTAGGAGAGTGATTTTGAAATGTAGACCCTGGCTTTTTACAGTCATGAGTGCTTGTGCCTTATAGGATATAATTGTTAGGGCTTATGAGTTTTGTAGGATTCATATTAAAGAGATGTTTGCAATTGCATTCCACGTTTTTAAATCCTAGGACAGTTCTTGTCAACCTCAGCAACTTTAGAATGTGTGGATTGAAGAATTGTTGACTGGGGAATTTTGGGAATTATGTTCCACAACTTAAAGTTGTTGAGGTTGAGAGACATTATTCAAGGGATATGGAGGGCTTTGAAAGAGTGTGCATGGTCTGAGGACAGTGAAGTGGCCCTCAAACCTTCAAAATGAAGGAGACTCCCTATTTCAAGCAACAGAGGGAAAAGGGTACACTGCTTCATATTGGTTGACAAAAGTGATTTCTTTGTAGACACATAGGTCATTCTTATCCAGTTGACATTCCTGGTTAAAACGCATCAGCCCTGCTTCAGTTTCAAGAAACAGGGCATGCTATCTTAAGCATGCAATAAGCTTCAAGGAGAAAGCTTTACAGGGAGATATAGATTCCTCTATTTTTATTTTTAAAAGGTGTATTTGTCTCGGCTACATTTTGGAGGTAGTTCTTCTTATTGCATTCAAACTGTCAAAAAATCACTTTGTGTAGATTGGATGCTGATGCCAAAATGCAAGGAAATTATGATTGATGTTGCAAAACATGCCAAAAGAATTAATGATTTGCTTCTCATGGTGAAACCCAATTCAGTCCAGGCATGAAACATTTGCAGAACTGACAACTACTGTGCAATAGTTGATGTTTCCTTGTCTGGCAAAAAGGAGAAGGTGATTAAAAGTGTGTGTGTATGTGTGTGTTAAAAACAGAACCATCAAGTAAGATTGTCTACTACATTCACAAACCCCATATATTCAGAGTGATCTGCATATTGGTAAAGACAAATTAACATATTATGCAGATCAAAAGGCTCTGGGCCAGAAAATGTTCTGAGGAGGGAGGTTTAGAATAAAATCAGGAACGCAGAATTTATATACCGTTTCTTCTTGTGTGCAAAGAGTGTGAGAAATTTTGCATCCGAAAATATCTTATATACTGATTTTGCCATCTGTTTCTGCAAACACTTTCCTCATGGTACATTGCTTTTCTCAAAATCTGCAAAGTTTCAAACAGGCAAAATACCTGAAACAAAACACGTGCACAGAAACAAAAAGAAGCCAACTTAGAATGCCGAAACATATTTTCTGTCCACTGATTGTTAAGCCAGCAATCAACCCTTCCAAACAGTTGAGAAAAGCTTCTAAAACAGACACCTGGAATTACTGCCATGTGGATGAGTCTTGCCAATTTGAAATTTGTCAAAGGAAAGTGACAGCAAAAGATCAGCGGCCTTTAGGGTCCCTTCCAAAAATTGTGACAGTCAGGCTTCAAGCAAACATATTCAATAATTTATAGAAAAGTATATGTAGTACATTAGTTAGCTTTTATTTTTCATTCCATCCTAAAGCTTCCTAAATCATATGGCCAAAATGTTTTAGACAGACATATATGATTGTTTATTAGTTTGTTTGTTTATAACTTAAATGCATAAGAGCCATGGTGGCACAGTGGTTAAAATTAGTGGTGGGATTCACATTTTTTTACTACCGGTTCTATGGGTGTGGCTTGGTGGGCTTAGCAGGAGAAGGATACTGTAAAGGCTCCATTCCCACCCCACTCCAGGGGAAGATTACTGCAAAATCCCCATTTCCCACCGATCAGCTGGGACTCGGGAGTCAGAGAATAGATGGGGGCAGGGCCAGTCAGAAGTGGTATTTACTGGTTCTCCAAACTACTCAAAATTTCCATTTACCGGTTCTCCAGAACTGGTCAGAACCTGCTGAATACCACCTCTGGTTAGAATGCAGTATTGCAGGCTAATTCTGTTGACTGCAGACTGCCAGCAGTTCGGCAGTTCGATTCTCACCAACTCAAAGTTAATTCAGCCTTCCATCCTTCCGAGGTCAGTAAAATGAGGACACAAATTGTTGGGGGCAATATGCTGACTCTCTAAACTGCTTAGAGAGGGCTGGAAAGCACTGTGAAACAATATATAAATGTAAGTACTATTGCTATAAGGCCATCCAACTCAGCATTGACTTTGAGTGGTACATAAGTGAAAAATAGACACACTGTCTACAAACAATAAAAAAATAAACATTTCCCAAAGGTATGTGGAAAAAAAAGAGAATTTAAAAGAAGAAAAAACCTATTTAGGGCAGTCAGAATCTCTAGGATGAGGTAATGGCAAACATAAAGCAGACTTTATCTGCTTCATGTTTATAATATTCCTCACAGGAGGTTACATTAATAGAATTTTCCAAACCTGAAAGTAACCCAACATTATTCACTTTTATTCTCCTGAAAACAAGGGAGGTCCCTTCTGAGATGTTTTCCCCCCACATACATCTTTGAATTCAAATTTTCTTTATCCGATCATTATTGTCTAGATTGTGGTTCTTCTTCCTCTCTCCCACGTTTGTTCCCACATAGTATTATAGGCTGAAACTGCCTCCTGGGAATCAGTATAAAAGTCAAAGTCTTTTGTTTGCTTGCTTGCTTTCTCCCTCCCCTCCTCCCCTCCCCCCCTCCCTCCCCCCTCTCCTCCTCCTCCTCCTCCTCCTCCTCCTCCTCCTCCTCCTCCTCTTCTTCTTCTTCTTCTTCTTCTTCTTCTTCTTCTTCTTCTTCTTCCTCCTCCTCCTCCTCCTCCTCCTCCTCCTTCTCCTCCTCCTCATCATCTCTTTCTCTCTCTCTCGTTTGCCATATCCAAAATTGGGATTTTATACAGGTACTTCCCAAGTTATGGCCACAATTAAGCCCACATTTCTGTTGCTATGTGAGACAGTTCTTAAATATGTTTTGCCTCATTTTACAACCTTTGTGGCCAGCAGGTGTTACATGAATCACTTGTTTCAGTTGTTGAGTTGTTTAGTAAATCTGGCTTCCCCATTGACTTTGCTTGTCAAAGGTTGCAACAGGTAGTGACATGACCCCGGGACATGGCAACCATCATAAATATGTGTCAGTTGCCAAGCATCCAAAGTTTCATTACAAGACCATAGGGATGCTGTAACAATCGTAAGTGTGAAAAACAGTCATAAGTCACTTTTTTCACTGTCATTGTAACTTCTAATAGTCATTAAATGAACTGTTGTAAGTGTAGAACTACCTGTAGATGTTCCTTAATTTTTTTTTGTTTGTTTTTTTGGTCTTCCAATTGACTTTCTTTCCCCTATTCTATCTCTGTTCCATTGCATGTTTTAGTAAAACGTAAAGTAAAACCTGGTATTGCATGTTTCAACAATCTTCCTATCCCTTCTCCAAATCTGGACCTTCATTTACCCAACTAAGCATCTCAGAAGATTCTGATTCTTGGATCCTGCAATCTTCCTGCTACCTATTTATTTAGCCTGCAACTTGAATCTTTTCCACCTTCTGGAGGACCAGAACAAAAATATTGAAGGGCTTTTCCTCAACTTGTTAGGATATTAGTGGATTACGAAAATACAGGAGGAGGGATTTTGATAAGATTGTAATAGCTTAGACACCTGTTCCAGGAAAGTTAATCCCTGATTTATTCAAAAACCCTATCTTTCTGTTAATGATTTTATTGAATTTTAAGCAATGAGGAGGACTTCAGGTGATGATGTGGGAAAGGTGATGTGCCTTTATTAGGGTGATTTCAGAGCATTGGAGAGCTTTTCTTGAAAATCGGCAATAGTTTGGTCATTTTGTTTTCATGAGCAAATTATATTCAGGATGCATTACTGGGTTAAAAGAAGAGATGATCAACATGGGTCTCATGCAGGGGTGGTATTTGACTGGTTTGGCCCTTTTTGGGTGAACCAATAGGGGCGATTTGAATTGGTTCATCGAACTGGTAAAAACCACCCATGGTTGGCCCCGCCCACCCTCACCCAAACGCAGTGGAGGTGGCCCATTTGAGAAGCGGAGTAGATGGAGGTTGGTATTTTTTTTTTTTTTTTTTTGCTGCAAGAAGCCTGCAGCCACTATCTCTTTTTTGGTGCAAGTAGTGTCTAGCCGCACCAAAAAAAAAGAGGTGGCAGCTGCAGGCATCTTGTAACAAGGAGATGCGGCTGGCGGAGACCCCAGCTCTGATTTGCCATCCCCTCTGCCTGCCACCAGTCGCCATGGGAGGAAGATAAGCCCAAAGAAAAAGGTGGTTGTGGGGGAGGAAGTGGGGCTGGGCCGGGGCCTCTGAAGGAGGGGAAATGGAATGGCAAAGGGAGAGCAGGATGCCTTTGACAGACTAGGTCAGGTTTGGACAGAAAATAGGTAGGTAGAAATGCAATTTTTTTCCCTACTGGGTTTTGTGAGCATGGCTTGGTGGAAGGTGCCATGTGACTGACGGGGCGTGGCCATGAATGACATCAAGTTGGCCATGCCCACTCAGTCACAGCCCCCCCCCTCACAAAGCCATGCCCACAGAACTGGTAGGGAAAAAAATTGAATTTCACCACTGGTCTCATGCTGCTTCTCTTGGGTAGACATCTATATTGTAGAAAATTCAATTGTAAAAATTCAGAATGACCATGAATTGACAGTAAGGAAATACAGAATAATCTGTTTGCTCCCATCTTGTGATCATCTAGATTTTTGCTGTTATGATACATCTAGGTGTTGTTTTCTACTTTGCACTTAGAACAATACCATGTCATAATGGAACATTATTCAGGGAATGATTGGAGGAGAACATTGCTCTCAAGACACTGGAGTGCTGCAGGAAAAAAAGAAAAAGAACTGGACAAAGGAAAACTTACAATTTCTGCTTTTCAGATAAAACTACCATCTCTAAATTTAATGTATACACTGCCCCTTTGGAAAGTGTAAAAAATATTCTAGTTTTCTTGCTTTTTTGATGGATATACTTAGTAGAAACTTATTTGTGATACAGCAAAATGGCAGAATAAAAGTGTTAAAATTACTGGATGCAGAAAGGATACAAATTGAACATAATTTTACAAGGCAATAAGGATGATTTTATGACATGTTCTGCAACCGTCCTAAAGTACGGTCAATGATGTCACTTTTAAAATTTTACCTAGTGAGAGACAGGGCAGCATAGGGCCTGCTGACTGCCAGAAGAGAAAAAAAAAAAAGCCCAGAATAGCCGAAAACACCAGCCTGAAGATGACGAATGAGACTTTGTCGAAACGTCGCCAAGACACTTCCAATTTTACACGGGAGAAAACCCGAATAACCAAAGACCTACACACACACACACACACACAAAATTAATATGTATGTATGTATGTATGTATGTATGTACGTACTGTATATCAACAGATGCCTATGGGAAACCCAACATTGTAACCTAATAAAGTTTCCTCTGATGAAATGTTTAGAGGCACTGGAGAGGAGAATGACAAAATACATTTGCATAGTTTGTGTTGCTGATTTTATTTAATTTAAGATGACTGACCTGTGAGGTTTAAGGCATTGTTAAGAGCTGTAAATATAAAGAGCCTTTTGATATTTCTTAATGCAAAGCAAGTGCTAAATAAAAGAACTGAAGCCAAAGTAATGAAGTCAAGCTTTACATTCTTTAGTATAAATCTGTGGAGAGATGCTGTGACTTGAATAAACTATGGAGCTCTGGATAAAGTATATCAACTGAGTCATTAAAAAAGGAACAAGTCATTTAGTTAATTTTGCTCTTGACTACACAAATCCAATTTCAAGATATAATTCATTCACAATGTACAGGAGTCACTTCTCTTTAGGTATAAAATAGGCACGTCAATGCTTCATTTTTTCTGCTAAAAGTGAAACCTATTTATTCTAGTAAATATATTAATGGAATACTTATGTATATGACTCATAAGAAAAGCAACAATAATTTGCTGGATCAGATGTAGCATAATGGGATTTTCAATTATATTGTTTTTGCAGACGTGATGCTTGTTATTATTATTTTTAGCTACTAATATACTGGGGGGGAAGTCCATGATTTTTGCATATACAGATATATCAATATTCCTTCTGGGCATTCTAAAAAATATTGAATGTTCACAACAAAGCTGAAACATAATAACAACAAAAATAGGCATCTTGGGTATAAATTCAAAACATCTGGAGTACCACTTCAACACTATCACCATTGACAAAATCACCATCAGTCAATTGCAAGAAGCAGCTTACATCCTGAGATGATATTTTTAACACTATTAAACAATAAATCTGCCTATCCTAGGTGCCTGGGAAAGAATTATCAGGTGAATAAAAATGTCAATCCAATCTAAACATCTGGCTGACTGTGTGACTAACCATAATATAGTGAGAGAGCTCAATAATGTAAGATATTGGAAGGATGAGAATGAACTGGAATTTAACAAAAATATTTCGTAGAAATCCCTCCATTTGTGTAATTTTATTACTGAGATTAGAAATCTGGTGGGGAAAAACTGGATAGGCTGAACAATGTGCAATGAAAGAAAGTAATGGATAAATCATATCATCTCTAGAATACCCAGTGTCTATTGTAAGAAATACCAGGAACACAAAAGATAGCTCAGGGATTACATGATGATGCTCTAAGGAATGGCAGATGATGTGAGCAGTAGCATGCAGAGATTACATGACCATGCTGTTCACCATAGTTTCTATCACCTCCTTTTCCATTCTGTTGAAAATTAACAAATTATGCACTATTTGAATTTTTCTCATGTAGATTATTAACCTTTGTCCATGCCCAGGATCACATATGTATGAATGGACATATAGAGAAAACAAAGTGATGGTGGTGTGGCCCGCCAGCTGCCAGAGGAACTGGTGGCAGACTCGGATGATAAAGAGGTTGGGGAGGAACTTGGGCCAGTCCTGGAGTCTGGGGAAGGCTCTGATGGATGCTCTGCATTGGAAACAGAGATAGAGCCAGGTCCGTCTGACATTTCCCAGCTGCCTTCGGAGTTGGAGATAAGTGTGGAAGAAGAACAGCTGGGGCCTGTTCCAGATGCATGTAAGCGCAGAGCTGTCAGGAGGGGAGAACAACTGAGGAACAGGGACCGACTCAAGAAGAAAGACACATGTGGACGCTGAATGGCCCCTCCCTGGCTGGGGAATAAATAGTAGCAAAGGGGAAGTGGTGGTTGTAGGAGAAAACAGTTCCTGAGACTTCTTGCCAGGAATTAATTTACAGCTTTGCGACTGGAAGCTCTCAGACTGACAATTATCCAAGGACTGATAAGGTCTATTATTGCAATTAACCTTTGGAACTTCTCTGTGTATGAATGCCATGAATTCACAGTAGCTAAATAAAGAGGGGTTTTTCGGGACAAGGATTCTGCTTCTTGGTTCTGCTAAGGCTGGGTCAGAACAGATGGACTGAAGACCAATAGACAGATTACAGGAATTCTGAACTGTGTTCTTTTTCCAAATCTCATTCTAGAATTGGACATCCACTTTGTGGACCAATCCCCAATGAAGTAGAACATTTCTCAAATTTTAGATCAGGTAACAGATGAGAATTGTGGTCTCTACCATCTATACCAATAACAACTGATAATAAAAATACATTCTAGATCTTTAAAATTATTCTATTATTTCTTTACAAAATAGCAGACTGAATTATATGTTCCCTGTGCATGTCTTGTATAATAAGGGGCAACATATTTAGTCATAACTCATTCTGGATGCACTAGTATGTACATTTGTAAAGTCGTCTGACTATGACATATCAGAGATACAGAATCTCCTATTGTGTGCAGTAGAATGAGGCATTTCAAATAAAAAGGAGAAAAAGACAGAACAAACAAATCAATTTCAAACCCCACTTCTTCACTGGAGTGAAAATGAAATTGCTCTAGTTTTGAAAAAAAAAAACATCAGCTGTTTGACTGTCACAAGTCTCATAAATGTTTAGCTAAAGGCGTGTTTTCTTTGTGCCTCAAAAAGTTCTGCAGGAACAGATCCTTCACTACCTGTTTGCAAATTACATAATTCTCACTGAAACTGGGATCTGACCCTGAGCTAAAAAGAAGCAGTCAGTGTATTCTTAGATCAATAAATCTGCATGGCATGGTATAGAATAGGAGGAAGAAAAAGAGAAAGGATAAAAAAGATGAGTGAAATACTAGGAAAGCCCTTATTATCTCCATTGCAGGGACTGGGGGTAGACTTGTGAAAGAAAAGATTTGCTGTCATTCTGGAAACCTGGAAGGATTAGGGATCTCAGGGCTATATCTCTCCCACTTTCCATTAATTACCCTATTATAAATTTAAAATTATGTAATATCCCTTTCCCACTAAAACTCCAAATTTTCTTAATTGATTTTTTTTTAAATTTTCATTTTAGTGTTTAGGTATTCAAATATTGTGTTTGTGTATGAGAGAGGAGGAGAAGGATATACACTTAGTCCTCAATTTACAACAATTTGTTTAGTGACCATTCAAAGTTACAAAGGCACTGAAAAAAAAGTGACTTATGGCTGTTATTCACACACACAACCATTGCAGCTTCCAAAAAACATAGCAGAAAGAGGCAAAAGGCACCCAGAAAGGAAAGTTTAGTAGACACACACACACACAAAAATTAAAAAGAGATACGAGATTCCAAGAGAAAGAGATAAAAGACCGACCAAAAAAACCAATAAACGATGGAATTTTAGAAAGACTAAGAGATGATAGATAATGAGAAACTATATTAATAAAATGGGAAAATACCATAAACCCGATAGGTTTTTAGGTTAGTAGAAGGTAATTTAAAACTAGACAATTTAACTGAGGTACTAATAGTAACACTGTGTTTTAAGATATTGTGAATTTAAAATATTAAGAATTAGAAATGGTGGGGACTTTGAGATATACTTCTATGATGGATTGAATATTGTTAATAATTGGTGTTATTTGTAATCCTATACATTTGGAATATTGATGTTATGGTGGAATAATGAGTGATTTTTAAAATATTAAATGACAATGTTTACTAAAGGGTAATAAACACAGGGGGCAAAGAAATGTTATTTATGCTTAAATGAATTAAAGGGAAAATGTAAAAGGAATATGAAATAAGACTAATATTGTTTGAAATTGGAAGATTAGAATTCCACATACTATTTTACTATTATTGTTAACATGGTGTAAAAAAGACCTGACCCAATCAATGTACTGTCCATAAAACATGTATGTTTATATTAGAAAAAAAAAAACTTAATTAAAAAAACCCATTGCAGCATTCCTATGGACACGTAATCAAAAAATTCAGATGCTTCGCAACTGACTCATATTTATTATAGTTGCAGTGTTCTGGGGTCATGTGATCATATTTTGTGACCTTCTGGAAAGCAAAATCAATGGAAAAGCACTTGAGATTCACTTAACAATCATGTTACTAACTAACATGATACTGTCAGTAACTAACTAACTACACTGATTCACTTAACACTTATGGCAAGAAAGGTTGTAAAATGGGGAAAAATACTTAACAGCTGTCTCACTTAGCAACATAAATTTTGGGCTGAATTGTGGTCGTACATCAAGGACAACCTGTAGTTTCAGAATTCAGAAAGGTTGCAATAAAGGAATAAAAGCACTGAAGCGATCCTATTTCTGAACAAGCAGAGACCTTCGCTATAATCTTAGTCTGGAATCACAAGTTATTTTTCCAAAACACAAATATTTCTAGCCATCAAAAATAAATTTAAAAGTGTGTTCTTCCACTTCTTTATATTCTCCCAAATTTTATCTGATCTGCATAAGAGTCAGGAGTGATTCCTGTCTCCTTCATTTCAAAAAGATTGTAATAGTGCTAGTATATTGTTTTAGATTTTGTGAACTACCATATTTTCAGACAAATAAAATTGTAATTGTCTTAAGTGAGGAAGACACCATTGAGCTTTCATAAGAATCAGTGGAATCCTGTAAAAGTTGGCATGATTCTTAATATAGTTCTATTTTGATATTTAATGGTACAGAGGAACAGGAAAGAAAGCAGTGTCGGATTTATATTGTGCATAATTGTTTATTTTCCTGTACTGCACATAGTTATAAGAGCACACTAATTACTTCTACTGCTACTGCTATGTACTATTACTATGTACTATACTGCTATATAAGTATTATTCACCTTTTCAGATAAAATTATAAAGTTCATGAATTGGAAAAAAGGAAAGATTAATTGTACCTTTTGTCCTACTTTGTGCCATAGACAGTGAAATTATATAAAACACTTAGACTATACTTTAAAATTCAGAATATTTATGTATGATCTAGAGAGCATAAAAATTCATACATAGTGACAAGAGTTTTGTTTACACAATTTTCTGTAGGAAAACATGGTCTTTTCAGTTATCGCCAGGGGAATGATTAAGCTAATGGTCTACCTCATTTAGGAAAGAGAACATTACTAACTTACTTCTGAGTGCTTTCACTATTATATTCATTTATGACTTAAGCAATGCGGTTTGACAAAGCATTTTATCTCAAGTAGCATCTCTCAAGAGATTAATGTGCTATTAGACCAAATGAACTAAATGAACATTTAAAAAGTTTTAACTGTGTGCCAGTTACTTTTAATTAAATCACAGAAAACATGAGGAAATTACCCAGAAAGACCTGGAATACTACAGAGGGAAAGATTCCATAGACAAGAAGTTGTCAGGCATTATACAACTTCCAGTACCCCAAGACAATTATAATTCATAGATAATAGTTTTTACTAAGAGTCCTAAGGTATGAAGGGTTTATGTACCCATAATTTGCTTTAGTAGTTTTGATCAACTCTGTGCTGGGGAGAAAAATGACTTTCCTCCAATCACTATATAGGTCTTAGTGATGCAAAATGCAGTGCTTTCTCAAAATTCTGGTACTGTATTAAGTAGGTCCAGCAGAATTTCAATATGTCAACAATCCATCCAGAGTTATTTCCTACAAACTGGTTTGTTGTATTTCTGCTTGAAGCTTACTAATCTTAAGACAATATCTTGAAAATGAATGGCATATTTATATTTGGAAAATCACTGGATATTCAGGTAGTCCACAACTTACAACAGTTCATTTAGTGACCATTCAAAGTAAGAATGGCACTGAAAAAAAGTGATGTATGACCATTTTCACACTTTCAACCATTGCAGCATTCCCATGGTCACATGAGCAAAATTGAGATGGTTGACAACCAACTCATATTTTTGTCAGTTTCAGCGTCCCAGGGTCATGTGATAATTTTTTGCAAGCAAAGTCAACAGGGACATCAGATTCACTTAACTGTTTTACTAACTTAACCACTAGAATGATTAGCTTAACAACTGTGGCAAGAAAGGTTATAAAATGGAGTAAAACTCAATTAACAACTGTCTTGCTTAGCAACAGAAATTTTGGGTTCAATTGTGGTCATAAGTTGAGGACTATCTGTAGTTGTGACTGAAAAGAACTTGCTCAAAACTGTAGAGTCACTGTTCATTCTGTAAACTGATTAATTTCAACTAATATTCCACAGATTTTAGTGTTTACTATTAATTATAGATTTGGACATATTTTGCACCTATGAGCAATTGTCACTTAATAATAAATATGCAGACATAAAATATAGCATGTGAACTATTGTTCATTTTATACGTTTTCTAAAATTGCACTGGACAAAGGAATTATTTTTATTACTATTGTATTGAAAATGAAAACAGATTTAGGTGACTTTTCTTGAAGCAAAATGAAGTGGAATAGGGAATCTTAACTACACTTCCAGGGTCAATGACCTATTTTAAATATTAATAGTTATAAAATGACTTAAACACTTTGATTACAATTTATAATGGACCAGTGGGAGGATATGTGTTTGAAAGGACTGAAATTTGCACTGTGTAATATAGTGGTACCTTGATATTCGATTGATTCAAAACTCATTGAATTAGGTATTTGACGCATGAAAATGTTGTCCCAGTACTTGACATTTGTTTAGTATTTGATGCACTCTGATAGGAAGAAAGGAACAGCTGAAGAGAATACTCAGGAAGTCAGCCATGCTGGGAAGTTTGCTGCAAAAGAGGGGGACAACCACAGAGGGAGGACAGGAAGTCAGCTATGCTGGGAAGGTTCTTTATATAGGAAAAGGGAGAGACAGAAAGTTCTTCCCAGCCAAAACAAAGGTAAGTCATGTAATTTGTTTGGAACCTGTCCTTTTCAGTACTCATGTCACCTCCAAGAACGAATAAACACTGAATACTGAGGTACCACTGTAGTCTTAAAGATATTTTTTATTAAATGACGCATTGTTGGTACCCTGGAAAATCTATCTAGAATGCATAAAGGGTCTTCAAACCTGTGATGGGAATGTAATGAACAAGAAGGGACATTTTATCATGCTTGCTGGACATGTAAAAAAGCCAGAAAATTTGGACTGAATAATATACAATAATACAGAAGACTTTAAAGACTCATATACAATTGAAAACAGGGACTTTTCCTTTGGGATTGACAGATAAGTACCTGGAAAATAAAATATGTTTTCCATGCAAACTGTGCAAGGTTGAAAGATCTGACTTTACCCATAATGGAAGAATGGATAGTGAACATGATGGAACTTGCTGACATGGCTGAATTGATGGCTTTAATTAAAGATAGGACAGTATCTAAATTTAATGATGATTGGAAATCACTTATTGACTTTTTTGTGGGAATTAGAAAAAAATAACGTTATGATTATGGTTTTGAGGATTAGAATAAACATTATAAAGAAAATTTAAATAATAAATGTTACCATTTTACATACCTCTATTGGCTATGGAAGTAATATAATTCCTAGAATAAATTGATGAGAATTCCAAGGTGAGAATGTCTAATATTTTCAGACCTCATAAAGTTCTAATGAAATGATTCTACTTCAGAAACACAAATGATGGATATTGAAAAGTTTAGTACAGATGCTGCTGCTTTGCCTCTTGACATTTTTGTATAATAAATTTTATCATTTATGTTCTACTGAATAACAAAGAAAGGTTGCAGATGGAAGTTGCTGGTAATCAGTTATTAGGAGTTTACACTTGCATTGCTGGTATATATACAGGCAAACAATCAATACAAACTCGAGGTAAACCGCTCCAAACTCAAATGCAGAAAATACAACTTCAGCAACAGAGTGGTCAACACCTGGAATGCTCTACCCGACTCCATTGTTACATCCTCAAACCCTCACAGCTTCAATTTAAATTGTCTACTATGGACCTCATCCCATTCTTAAGAGGTCCGTAAAGGGGGCGTGTATAAGCGCACCAGCATGCCTACCATCCCTGTCTTACTGTCCCTTTATCTGTATTCACTTCCTTTTTTTCATGCTTATGTTCATACTTATACTTGGTACTTTGTATATGTTTGACAAACAAATAAAATAAATAAATAAATAAAAATATACAGTGCCATTTATAAAGTCACAGTGCATCAAGAGAAAGTCTACCAGATGTATCTTCAGAAAACAAAAAGTCTGTTCAAACTATGAAGTCCACATATCTTCTGGATAAAGTACATTGACCAATTTACAGAATTGTTATGAAAGTGACCAGTTAAAATTGCTTCAAAATCTAGGCAAACTTGAAAGAAAGTAAATTTGTCAGTTCTCTGAGAGGCAAGAATACAGACTGAAACGGAGGTTTCTCTTATTGTGACACGGAGACCACTGAGTCTCTCGTGTATGAGAGATAAATACCATATAAACAATTAGATCTCTCTGTTTTCCCTCTTTTTCAAGCAGGAAGAACAATTCAAGAATTTGGCAGTGCAACCCAAAATGAGCTCCAGTGAGGTGTTCGGTGAGAAAAAGGACCAATTATTTTTAAAAGATTTCTTTAAAAACAAAAATCAGTGGAAGTGTATTTTTCCCTTTTCATGCTCCATCATGTCTCTTTGCTTTGCTCTGCCTGGGAAAAGAACGAGGTCATGTGTCATTTACAAGCTTGTGAGACAGGAAAGGAGCACAGCCCAAGGTGATGAATGCATTGGCAGAAAACCGATTATGCTGCTGTCAGCATTTAGTTAGCTAGCTGTCAGTAATTCTAGCCATGACTGCTCTTGTTCCTAGCACCCCAAGACAGAATGCTCTCACTCTATTAAGAACATGTGAAATAAGGTAAGTTTCTTAGAGATACGTACACCAACTGGACTGAGCAAATCCTTCAAAAGAAGTGTTTTGGAAAGTGTGAGAGTAAACATGTGCTCTAAAGTGCCTGTGCGAGACTGGAAGATGCTCAGGGTTTAATGTTTCCAAAAAGAAGATCTGCAGAGCTTTAAGAACCAGATTAGCTGTTCCTGAAGATGCATAAACCAACAAATACAACTGTACAAATGCTTGCTGGATTTGCCACTAAGAGATACTTAACCGTATTCTAAAAGAAAGTGAAAATGTTTCTATTCTGGGAAAAAAAGGTAGTTGCAATAAGGTTGACAAGTTCCCCCCCTCCCCCGCTGGTAATTCTCTAGCTAAGTTAGTCCTCAGTGATAACAGAAGGACCTGGTTTCCTAGGTAGAGATAAAGTGACTCCCAACACAATCACCTGTCTATCTACAAGGCCATTCAAAGCTTCAAGGGGGTGCTTTGCTTTGATGAAGTTTCAACGAAAGTATCCCGTCTATCCAGAGAAGTGGAAAAGAAATAGCTTTTAAGTGTGCCAAAAAGCCCTAATGTTGAATCAAAGTAGCAATGGAGATAAACGAACCCTGTCTCACTCCATCCTAACTCTACAAATTATCAGGACAGGCCATATAGCTGGGTATGCATATTGGTGATCCTTAGGCATTTTATGAACATTAAAGTTGGATCATCACCCTGATTTAACATAGATATGTAAGATACAACAAGGGTTTGCTTCAAATTAGGGTCTAGGTGTTCTAGCACAGTTGGTTTATTTCAACTTGATTATTTTCCACAGTTAAAAAAATAACCCTCCATCTATTCGTATTTGCATTTCCATTTGCAGAGAAAGAGAGAGAGAGAAAAACCTAGCTTACATTTACTCAGGCTAAGCTAAGGAGACATTAAATGTTTTGAAAAAAGGGATACTACATGCTATAGAATAACTTTACAGAATTATATCATATTGTATTCCTCTTTTCAAAACAATTCATTATAAGCTATCTGTTGGAGTGTTAAGCTAAATTGTGAGTATTCCTTTCTTTTTTTAAAAAAAAATAGATTGCATTTTTGTCGGTATTGCTACTTTCAAATTATTTCCCACCACAGAAGTTTAATAAAAGATTCTTCTTACATTTCAGTGTAATAGAACACAGTTGGGAAAGATAAACAAAATATATTGGATAAGGTTTTTTTAAGGGGAAAATCCCCCAAATCTATGACCCTGCAATTGCATGTTCAGATATGGCTTGCTATCATTGTTTTCATAGGCCTTACATATGCAACCCACATATGGTAGTACAGTGGTTTAAAGCACCCTGTTATTAACACAGCTGCCTACAATTACTGCAGGTTTGAATCTTACCAGGCTCAAGGTTGACTCAGCCTTCCATCCTTTCTAAGGTAGGTTAAATGAGGACCCAGTTTGTGGGGGCAATAAGCTGACTTTGTATAAATATACAAAAGTATGAAGGCTATTGCTTAACGCATTGTAAGCCGCCCTGAGTCTCCAGAGAAGGGCGGCATATAAATCAAATTAAAAATAAAATAAAAATAAAACATATGCACAAGCCAAAATATGGTACTGTTGTGTGGAAATTTCAGGAATTTCAAAGGCAAAATTGAGCTTAAGCTGATTCCCTCAATACGGGTGCTACACTCATCTGTCTTTGCAGCATAGTCTTTAATAAGATGCATAAATCCACGGTCAGACCTCGAGGATGGAAGCTGCAAACCGCTATCTTAAGGAGATAAGAGTGCATAGAAAATAAAGCCAAATTTAATACAAATTTATTAAAATTAAAGGTGGAGAAAAGATTGATGTGCTCACGGCAGATGGCCAATCAAATATGGAATACAGCCTTATGGTAGCAGACAAGAAAACATTAAGCTGGTGTGTTATGCTGTGTATTACTTAGTGTATCTGCAGAAGCATAAATCATCTTAAAGTATATTAGTATAATTTAATAATACATTTTTATCTCATTTTCTATTCGCACCGTAAATTAGCCCAGCAGTATGATTTCAAGGGGCCTATCTGGAAGAACAGTAATTCCATTTGTTGAAAAATGGTGGATAGAAAACACACCGAGGCAGGCAGGGAATTGGTTTGCTTAAAACCAGGACATCATTCCATTAATTAAGCAATATACTATGATTGCACTGGCACCTTTCCCAATGCACAAGTGAGTTTAATTTGCGGCATTGCTACATGGAAGGTGTGCCAATATGAATCTTGAATTTTAATGGAAAACATTTTGAATAATTTTCAACACAGAGCATGGAAATTAATGAAGCGCACATTCGCTAGACGGCTTCCAGAAGGCAGAGAGTGCATGTCTCCGTGTGATGGGCTGAGCAATTCAGAAAATGAATGACCCTCATGTGGACAGAAGTAAGTCCTAGTGTATTAGTGATTCCAGCACAAGACAGCATGCATGGATTTATTGTGAACCTGAGGCTTTTCTCTTCACTGCCAAGCAATACCCAATACTCCAAAGAAAGCAGGAACTTGAAGTCTGGTGTGTTTGTTCAGCAGGTGCAAAATACCAGCCATTACACACTGAATCCATTGACTTTTTAGTTAGTTAATTCAGTACTGATGGATGCAGCTCCAGATATTGAACTGACAGATGGGTAAACAGAGTGACAGTACAGAGACACAGTCAGACTAGACTACCTTGCTCACAACTTCATTTGAAATCTATCATTAGAATTACACCAGCCAAACTGATTTAAACACATACTGATTATTTTCTGCTATTAATGCATACTAAGAAGAGATGGAAATCTCTGATGTGGCTAATCAGGTATTCTCTTGAAAACACAGAGAGTCCAAGCATATTCAGATATCCTCCAACCATAGAGTACACAGCCCTCAAATCTCAATCAATCAATCAGAATAGAGCCAGAAGGGACCTTGGAGGCCTTCTAGTCCAACCCTCTGCTCAAGCAGAGGACCCTATACCATTTCAGATAGGTGGTTATCCAGTCTTTTCTTAAAAACCTCCAGTGATAAAGCACCTACAACTTCTGAAGGCAAGCTATTCTTACTGGTTAATTGCCTCCACTGTTAGGAAGTTTCTCTTTAATTCCAGGTTGCTTCTCTCCTTGATTAGTTTCATCCATAGTTTCTTGTCTTGCTTTCTGGTTCTTTGGAAAATAAATTGACCCCCTCTTCTCCAGACATCTCTCCAGCTTCACAAAATTTGGAGACTACAGAACAAGGAGATGGATCTTTGAAACTGCAGAGAATGAAGTTGATCACACTGCAGATTTTTTACTTTCCATTTAGGTTCATGCTTGGTTTTGGATTAACATTCAATATGAAGTCAGTCAACTCTGATTGTTGAATAATTTGAAAGGATATATAAAAATTTGGCAGTAGAAAAGAAAGAGAAAAGTTAAACTGGTGTTAAAACTGTCTAGTTTTGCTGCATGCTCAGCAAAACAGCATTGGATTAGAACAAATGTCTACAAGCTGCCCCCCAGTTGCCTTATCCCTACTATGGAGTTGGAAAGTAAGAATTTTTAGTTAGAAATTTGATCTTTATGCTTGAATAATGTTTCTTGTGACAGTAGACAAAAGGCATACTGAATTAAGGCAAGGTTGGTATGCAGGATGCCTTTCGATAGCATGATTTATTCATTATATGTCATTATGTTGGTATCAATTTTTAGTGATTGCTTAAATAGATTTTCTTCATGACAATCTGTCCTAACTTCATCCATCAAATTTTCCAATGGTGCACACTTTACCACTGTAACTGAATCTAGCCACCTTTACTCCTCTTCTTTTCTTTCAACTTTCCAGCAATACAGTTCTCTTCAGATGCCGTCACGTAATATGTCCAAAGTAGAATAATTTGAACATTCATTCATTCATTCATTCATTTATTCATTCATTCATTTTATTTAATTTTATTTATTTATTTATTTGTCAAACACGTATAAAATAACAGATATAAGTACAAACATGATTATGAATATAGGATAAGGATACAAATAAATGGGGACAGTAGGACAAGGATGGTAGGCACGTTGGTGCACTTATGCACGCCCCTTACAGACCTCTTAGGAATGGGGTGAGGTCAACAGTAGATAGTCTAAGGTTAAAGTTATGGGGGTTTGGGGAAGTAACCACAGAGTCAGGTAGTGCATTCCAGGCATTGACCACTCTGTTGCTGAAGTTCTATTTTCTGCAATCAAGTCTGGAGCGGTTTACCTTAAGTTTGTATCTATTGTGTGCTCGCGTCACTCTTGTCACTCTGGATTGATTTGCTCAATGATCCGCCCCCCACTTTTTTTAAAAAGCTGTTCATGGTATTTTCATGAGATTTTGACCAATACCACATTTCTATGCTGCTTTTTCAAAATCCAATTTCTTCTTTCAGAAATACCAAGGGAACACCAAAGCTCCCATGATTCTGAACTTTGTTGGTATATATGGGCATGTCATGCCATCTGAATATATTTTTCTTTGATATTATAACTTAGTTTAAAATGACTATGATGAAGGAAGAAGAAGCCAGATAAAGAAGTGTAAAAATGTTAGTTAAAGAGTAGTGTAAAACGATAAAAGTGAGACTATGGTTCCAGACTCATGATCTGGATTTAAGTGATTATTATAAATATAAAATTAGGAAAATTTCTTACCCATGAAAATTTTATCAATAATTTTTGATTGTTCAAATAGCTTTTCTACATCTTACATAATCATTTGTCAAACTATTGTCAGGGTTGTCAGCCAGTTTGGCTAGGAGCCCAGTGATCATTGTTCAGAGGTGGGTTTCAGCAGGTTCTGACCAGTTCTGGAGAACCGGTAGCAGAAATTTTGAGTAGTTCCGAGAACTGGTAGTAAAAATTCTGACTGACCCCGCCTCCATCTATTCTCTGCCTCCCAAGTCCCAACTGATCAGGAGGAAATGGGGATTTTGCAGTAACCTTCCCTTGGAGTAGGGTGGGAATGGAGATTTTACAGTATTCTTTCCCTGCCACGCCCACCAAGCCACACCCACAGATCTGGTAGTAAAAAAAATTTGAAATCCACCACTGTCATTGTTATAGGGTAGTTTAGAAACTTTGTTTCAGAGCTTCATTGCTTTGGATAATATTCTAGTGAATTGTTTTTTCTCCATGACACTATCTAGGCCAGCTTCAATACATATGTCTTTCTTAAGGTGAAGGGGATAGATATAGATGGATGGATGAATGGATGGATAAATGGATGATGGACGGATAGAGAGACAGACAGACAATAGACACAGACAGACAGACAGACAAATAGACAGACAGACAGACAGACAGACAGATAGACACTAACTTAGTACAAGAAAACTTATTCTTGAATTCTGCATAGGGATATCCTTGAGAACACCGTGAATTTATGAATTGCTGTTCTATTTTAAGCAGAGGAAAATCACAACAATAGGAACCCATTTGGTTGAAAATATGTATCTTTGTATGTGTGTGTTGGTATATATGTGCAAACATATATGGAGACAAGTATGAAAATGCTAAGTTATTAGCCTGGGTATGCCATGCTTTTCAGATCATTGTTAGATATGCTCAAGAAAAACATAGTTAATGTTCTATAGCAAAGTATAAGTGACAGTAATGACCAAGAGACAGTCATGGACCTTAAGAGACTTAAAGGTCCATGAGCTCAAAATGTCAAATATAATGGAAGTTGACATTACTTCAGATTTTTGATTGCATGAGTTTCTTGATTTCCTGTAAATCCAGAACAATGGATTTAAAACATATGTTGGCATAGCACTCATTTCCCAGTGTAAATTGCTGGAAAAGATCAATAGCACTCATCATTTGTGTGAAAAACACTTCTTCCTTATGAAAAAGGAAAAGCATTCACATGAAAAGCATTCATCTGGAGGTATAATAAACTACTAAAAAATGCACCATTTGCAAAATGCAATTGCACTGAGAAATTTATCACAACATTGTACTCTTTACATTAAAACTAGTTTTTCTCTTTCCTTTCTTAACTTGTTTTTGGACATAGTATGGCTTTCAATTTATTGGCATACGTTATTTGTCTGTTTTCAAACGTTCATATTTGACCATAACTCTTATTAGAAAAAGAGCTACCCATATAAATATTTGAGTACAATTGGAGTTACTCCCATATAAGTAGGTATAGGTTTACAGTCTTAATATGGCAGTCTTTATTTTTACTTACTTCCAATTTCTAAATATGAACACATTCTGTAATCACCTATACGTTGAGCAAATAAATTAATCCATATCAATAAAAACTTCTTTTAACTTATATACTATTGTTTTTACCCAACTGATGATCAATCAGAGTAAATAGCTTCATATCAGAAATTAGAGTACATTAAAGATTTGAGAGTACAATTCAATATTACTACTTAGAATGTCAAAAAGACATTTAATTATATTTTTTTAAAAAAGACAGTAGGTAGTTCCCCATGAAAGGTATGTAATACTTTCACATATGATTACCCTTGATTCAAAACATCCAGGTATCATGTCAAATTATTGTCATTTGTATAGCATTATGCAATTCGGTTTTCTTTTGGTTTTCCAAAAGAAATATTGAAAAGAGAAACTGCTCTAAAATACTGAGAAATAAGTAGACCAAAGGACAATCAAAGCCTTTAGGAAAACTGTTCACCGCTGATTCTTATGATCATTCTGACAACGACCTCTAGAAGACTGGGCACGAATGCAAAAGTAAATGCAGGCAACCACATTTGCTATTCAATATTTGCCCTGAGTCTTCTCAGTCTGAGTCACTGACCTGTCATTCTAGGCAGCGCATAAGACAGCTATTCAGCTCCTCTTTCATTCTCACTGAAGAAGGAAAATGTTTTTGACTTGATGTCAGGGCCCACAAAATGCAGAAAAAGAGTGATGACATCAGCATGAAAGCTTTCCTTTACGCTAACTAGGAAAGACGGCATTTTTGTCTTGCCTTCAAATTCACACTCTGACTGAAAGTGACCTGTATGAAAAAGAGGACAGTACTTCTCCAGTTCTTCAAAGGACTTGGGAGCCTGTGTAAAATCCAGTGGACAGCATGTCTTCCTCTTTTTTATATAATAAAGGAATAACTCCTCCCGAGCTGAATACACAAGGCATTTTACTAGAAGTGTTTTCATGAAACTAAAATACTCTCATTCTCTTTTGTCCCACACTGAAAGTACTTGCTGCATATCCTGCAGTTTAATACTCCACAGGCTATATATTGGTTTTGCAGAATTTATCTACTGGAAGAGTCTGCTCAGCAGAACAACAACAAAAAAACCATACACAGAGCCTCTTTTTTTTTTTTAAGGGGAAAAAAAACCCCTTTTTTGCTGAACTTGAAAAACAGCTTGCCACGGAATAAGCATTTGTCAGGGCTTTTGGTTTATCAGTGTGTTCCAAGAACAAGTGCAATAAATCTGAGCTTGGATTAAGAAGGCAAACCCTTTCGACTAAGAATTCTTATTTGCAGTATCATTGCTTGACTTCTCCTGGGTGATGTAATTTAGAGACTTAGCATAATGGATGTCATGCCATGACAACACATGTTCAGAGATTGCTTCTTTTGAGCTATTGGGCAATTTCCTACAGTTAGATTGTGATCAAAGTACCTGTCGTAGAGATATATAACCATCTCCTAACGGTATCATCTTATTTTTTTTTAACTTTGTCAACTCAGATAACAATGTCAGAGAAATCATTCCAACACTCAAGCATTTCCCAAATTTAATAATTATTGTGTCTCCATAAAACACCAAAATAGAAAAGTCTCTAAAAGTTTTTTTGATATATGCACACTGAATTTCTGGTCAACCTATCAGCTGGTTCTTAAGTCTTACAGTGCTTTACATTTTCAAGCTATATGGAATGATCACTTGAAGAAATGTTTATATGAGCTGCAAAAAACATGGCCTCTAATATCCCTCCATGATAACATGTACTGAGTATAGTAGAATACAGGGAAGAGGGAGAGAGAAAGGAAGTGCTAATAAATAGCACACTCTATGGTATACCACAATGATGCCATCATGTCTGTCAAAAGTACCTAGGTTATGTCATTTACATGGTTAAATGTAGTTATCTAAATTCCTAGATATTTTATTTTTTAATATAAAAATGTAGTTATCCAAATTCCTAGATATTTTATTTTTTTAATAACCTGTAGATCCAGCATTTCTTTTATTTCTTTTCTTTTATTTTATTTTTCAATTTATATACCACCCTTCTCCCTAAGGACTCAGGGCGATGCACAGCCAGAATTAAGAACATGAACTACAAATATTAAGAACAATTAAAATATATATAAATTTGGCCCAGAAATTTAAAAATCACAAACCAATTAAAACATTTAAAAATTTTAAAAATTTCTTCTTAAGCCAGCCCGGCTTGCTGGAAAAAGTCTATCTCTTTCTTCCGTACCTTGGTTACATTCTTGGTTAATATTTTGGTTTTGGTTTTATTCAGTTTAAAGCCTGCCATCTCTCCGTATTTGCCCAATTCCTCTAGCACTTTTCTTCCAGATTCTATTAGGTCCTCTAGGATTAGGGCTACATCGTCCGCAAATGATTGCATTTTGTAAACCTCTTTCCTAATCTTTAAGCCTTTAATTTCCTCATTATTTCTGATTCTTTGTAGCAGGACTTCTGGAGCCAAAATGAATAATAATGGTGATAGGGAGCATCCTTGTCTTACCCACTTCCTGATCTGGAATGTTTTTGTCCTATCTCCATTTACTAAAATGCTCGCCCTTTGGTTATCATAAATAGTTTTTATCATCTTTTTAAAATTTGTTCCGAATCCCATTATCTTAATTTGTTTAATCATAAAGTTCCAATTTAAATTGTCGAATGCCTTTTGGGCATCTAAAAAAACTAAGGCCAGCTGTTTTTCCAGGTGTTCTTCCTAATATTCTAGGACATCCAACACAATTCTCAAATTGTCCCTAATTTGCCTCCCCGGGAGGAATCCATTTTGATCTTTATGTATCCAAGTGTTTAATATTTTTTTGGTTCTTTCCGCCATTATACTCATGAATAGTTTATAGTTGGTGTTTAAAAGGGAGATTGGTCTATAATTCTGAATTTGTTTTAGGTCGGAACTTTCTTTCGGCAGTAGTGTAACATGTGCTTCCCTTTACGATTCTGGAATTTTAGAACCCATCAATGCATCATTGAAAATTTCCACTAATTTTGGTTGTAATATTTCTTCTAATTTTTTATATATTTCACCTGGGAATCCATCCGGGCCTGGCGATTTGTTGTTTTTAAGTTTAGAAAGAGCTGTTTTTAGTTCTTCAGCTGTTATCTTTCCATTGAGCATTTTTCTCCCTTCCTCTGTTATTCGTGGAAGCTCTGCGTTTACCAGATATTGCTCTATTTTTTTCTTCTGGGACCTCCTCTTCTTTGTATAGGGTTTCATAATACTCCCTAGCTCTTTCTAGTTTATCCTCTTCTTTATTTAACAGGTTACCCTTGGAGTCTTCTAATATATGAATTGTCCCTTTTTCATTTTCCTTTTTTAGTTTATAGGCCAGCCACCTGCCCGACTTGTTGGCATTTTCAAAATAGTATTGTTTCATTCTTTTTATTTTTTGTGCTAAATCCCCTTGATCTATGATGTTCAATTTGTGCCTCCACATCAGCCAACTTTCTTTTGCTGCTTTATCTTCCGGGTCTTCTTGGAGTTTTCTTTCCGCTTCTCCTCGGTGGTTTAAATAGTCTTCCAGGGATTTTCTTTTTTCTTTGCTTTTGTATGCATTGTATGATATCACAACGCCTCTTAAGTAAGCCTTCATTGCGTCCCATACTATTGCATGGGGTGTTCCTTGATTTTGGTTTTCTTTGAAAAAGGACTTTACTTCTTTAATTTTTTTTACACACTCTTTGTCACTCAATAGTTTGGCATTGAACCTCCATCTCTGTTGCTTCTTTTTCTTTGCACTCTTCCACTTTATTTCTAAGGGGTTATGATCTTCCCAGGTGTTTGGGTTGATTTCTGCCATTCCTATTCCTGGTCAACCTATCAGCTGGTTCTTAAGTCTTAGAGTGCTTTACATTTTCAAGCTATATGGAATGATCACTTGAAGAAATGTTTATATGAGCTGCAAAAAAGATGGCCTCAAATATCCCTCCATGATAACATGTATTGAGTATAGTAGAATACAGGGAAGAGGGAGAGAGAAAGGAAGTGCTAATAAATAGCACACTCTATGGTATACCACAATGATGCCATCATGTCTGTCAAAAGTACCTAAGTTATGTCATTTACATGGTTAGATCATTTACATGTTTTCATTTATCCTCTTGTTTCCTCTGTGGATGCCTATTCTAACAGTATTAAAAAAAAATTGAAAAATATCTAAAATATCTTTCTCAAATAAAATGCAATATAGAGTGTGGATAGTGTTTTTTAATCCTTGATATTCATGCAAACTACTTTGAATAAGATAATCCAAATATCAATTTAGAATTGAATGCAGAGGCTTGGAAACTTAATACCTGAAAAGAAAAACACTTGAGAAGCACTATCAGTAATTCATGCACCTTAGATGTCCTTGTTGGATTGAAAGTCAGGGCTATATATCTGAAGTAATTTAGAAAATAATCAGACTTTTGAAGGGGGAATTGTAATGTAGCAGATGGACTCAAGGACATGATGAAGTACCCCAGATATCATTATATCATATTCAATCTCAGCCTGCTAATGTGAATAATTAAGAATGAATGTATTTAAGCTAGAGAATTTTAGAAAGATAATTTACGGCATTATTTCTTCACTGCACTTTCTAAAGTGAAATTTCAGGAAGAAGCATGTGATCACTGATATGAAATCTAAACACAAAATGTAGAAAAGTAAATACTTAAAAGTAAGGTCTATAAACTAAGACGAGTCATTTTTTTTTTTCATTTGGTGTTTCTGAAATTTGCTAGAAAGAATAGATTTCTCATACATCCCAAAATTAAATTTTCCTAACCTATTTATGGTCCAATTGCCACAAAGCTTTTAATATGAAAGGCATAGTGACATCTCTGAGAAGAAAAGATAGATTATTTTCTATTATTTTGGGCTGAGAGGGAGTAACTGGGCCAAAGTCACCCAGCCAGTTTTCATACTCAGGGAAGGGTTAGAAATCACAGTGTTCTGGTTTCTAGGGTACACCTTCATCATTATACCAGGCTGGTTCTGTAACGTCATACAACTCAAGATATTGTATCTATAGCAGCAGTCCTCAAACTTTCTGGCTCCGCAGATTGGCAGCAATGGTGATAGCGGGAGGGGAGGGGATGGTTTTGTGTGCATACATGCCACTTGCACAAATGAAGCTTCACACACAGCTTGCCTACCGCTTGCATGGCCTGGTTCCCAACAGGCTGAGGACCAGTATTGCTCTGCGTACCAGGATTAGGGACTCCTGATCTACAGGATACAATTATACAGTACATATGTGGGTTCACTTTCTCACTAAAGTAAGTGAGAGTAAATATCTCTGACAAATGTCCTACCCCTTATTTCTTTTTATTAACTGATTAATCTGTAAGGTTCAAATAATTTCATACAAATGAAAAACATAAAAAAATAAAAACTCAAAAAATTCTTTAAAAAATAATTAAAAAATGCACCAGTTTTGAATGACTTCTCCATTCAAAACAGTGGAAATTGTTTATATGAGTTATAATACTGTAACAAAACTATACTATATATATAATACTATAAGTAAACTGACCTATGTCGATAGTGACATTTCAACCAATTGCACTACAGAAAAACATCATCCTCGGAAACTTACTTAGAAGAGACACTTGTCATACTTTTTAAAATATTGAATACAGAGTTGAGGGTCATCCGTTGTTCATGACACCTGCTGATAAAGCTACAAATATCAAATAGGGTGACATTCTACACAGTACTCTTCAAAATCTTCATAAATGACTTAAATGAGGGAATAGAAAGGGAACTCATCGGACTTCCGGTTTCCTTGTCTTCGGCGGCGACGGTGCCTTCTTTTAGCACCGCCACCCCCGCCGCTTGTAGAGCCGCTTCCCGATCGCGAAGCGGCTTGAAATCTTCGAAATCCCTAGGATTTATGAAGAAGAGGCAGCAGGGTACAGGTAGAGCCCCTGCAATCCCCCCAGGGAATTGTTTCTGGGGAGGAAACAGGCGCGGCTCCCTTACAACCTGCTGAGACTCCGGGCGGCGTGGGACGTCTTCTGCTTTCGCAGAACAAGCCGACTTCAGGAAACCTTTGAAGAGCGAGGAAATAAGCCAAATAAACACTTGAAATCCACCTGAACCCTGAAACTCTGAACTGCAAGTATTAGCCCTTTGCTGATTTTTTATGCTGAAGTGAAAGTTTCGGAATGAGTGAAAGTGACTGGAAAAATATGGCGCTCAGCAAATGAATCAGTGGGTGTGGATTGGTGAAGTTATTTTGTCTTGCTACAAAGTTAAAAAGTTGCTACAAAGTCGCTCCGGCTGTAACAGAAATAAGAGGAAAATCTCTCCCTTTTACTTGTTTTTGCTGCATTATAGTTTTGCCTTGAGTAAATCTGGGGGACTTTCTTAGAAGGTATTGTGGAGGTGGCAGAAGAGGCGGAACCTCCCTTTTTAGAAAAGCCAGCTTACGTGGCAGGATGGCTTCAAAGAAGCAGGAAGGCAAAACGGGGGGGATCCCCCCCACGTAAACAGGACACGCAGTCACAAGCCCAAAAAAAAGATTTGGACATGGGAGATTTAAAAGAATTCATTTCAAATATTTTGAATGAGAAATTTCAAGACATGGATGATAAAATAAATAAAATAGATGAGAAAATCCAAAAGTCACAACAGGAAATTATGCAGGAAATGCAGCAGAACCAAAAGATGGTGACCAAAAAAATAACGGATGTGGCGTCTGGCCTGGCAGGATTTATTATGAAAGTTGAGTCAAAAGTGGATGAATTTAAATTAGAAGTTAATGCTAAGATGAATGGAAGAAGTGGATAAATTATGTTCAGCATAAATATCAAACTAGGAAGTATCAAATAGCTTTTATTTGAAAATGTTATATCAAGATAGAAATATTTTAAGGTTGAGGATGAAAATTTGTTAGAAAATGTTATATTAAGATAGAAATATTTTAAGGTTGAGGATGAAAATTTGCTAGAAAATGTTATATTAAGATAGAAATATCTTTAAGGTAATCAGGATGAAAATCTATTTGAAAATGTTATATTAAGATAGAAATAGGTTAATGTAAGGAAGATGAAAATTTGTAAGGGGGAGGGAGGGGTTCAAGTTTTATATACAAAGGAGGGTTTTCTCTTTTTACCTGACATGAGTATACTAGGAAGTCTGGGGGGAGGGGAGGGTTAGGGTGGGTTAGGGAGGTTGGGAAGATTGGGGGGGGGTTGTGGGGGAGGGAAAAAAGGGGTGAAAATGTAACTGTAAAACTTTTGCAATAGAAAAAGAAAGGGAACTCATCAAATTTGAAGATGATACTAAACTGGCAAGAATAGCCAACAACCCAGAAGACAAGCTCAGGATCCAAAAAGATCTCAACAGACTTCAACAATGGGCCCCAACCAACAAAATGAAATTTAATGTGCAGAAAAGCAAGGTTTTACACATAAGCAGGAAAAACCAAAAGTTCAAATACAGATTAGCGAAACCTGGCTCAAAAACAATAACTGAAAGAGGGACCTTGGAGTCCTAGTTAACAATCACTTAAACATGAGCCAGGAATGTGTGGCAGAAGCCAAAAAAGCTAATACAATCCTTGGTTGTATAAACAGAGGCATAGAACTTAAGTAAAGTCCCACTTTATAAAGCCTTAGCAAGACCACACCTTGAATACTGCATCCAGTTTTGGTCACCATATTACAAACAAAGATGTTGAGACTTTGGAAAGAGTGCAGAGAAAAGCAATTAAGATAATTAAGGGCATGGAGACAAAAACATATGAAGAACAGTTGCAGGAATTGGATATGACCACTCTAGAGAAAAAAAGGACTAGGGGTGACATGATAGCAGTATTGCAGTATTTGAGGGGCCGCCACAAAGGAGGGGGGGGGGTTTCAATTTATTTTCCAAAACACCAGAAGGCAAGACAAGAAAAAATGGATGGAAACTAATCAACGAGAGAAGCAACCTGGAATTAAGGAGAAACTTCCTAACAGCGAAGACAATTAATCAGTGGAACAGCTTGCCTTCAGAAGTGGTGTGTGCTTCATCACAAGAGCCTTGGTGGTACAGTGGTCTAAAGCACCCTGTTATTAAGAACAGCTGCCTGCAATTACTGCAGGTTCGAATCTCGCCAAGGCTCAAGGTTGACTCAGCCTTTGATCCTTTCTAAGGTAGGTAAATTGAGGACCCAGTTGTGGGGGCAATAAACTGACTTTGTATAAATATACAAAAGGATGAAGGCTATTGCTTAGCGCATTGTAAGCCACCCTGAGTCTCTGGAGAAAGGCGGCATATAAATCAAATCAAATAAAATAAATAAATAAAATAAACCAATGGAGGTTTTTAAGAAAAGACTGTAGAGCCATCTACTGGAAATAGTATAAGGTCTCCTGCTTGAGCAGGGGGTTAGACTAGAAGACCTCCAAGGTCCCTTCCAGCTCTATTCTGATTGATTGAATTATCTTCAATGACTTCAGAATAAATGGTAAATAATATAGGCTGCAGCGTAAAAGCCTGTAGTTTTCTTCACTTCCGTTTTCATTTAGTAAACAAGAAGGTCACAGGATCCTCTGGGCATTGTGTCCAAGGAAGACTCAGCAATATTGTGTCTTGCTAAGAAGGCATTTCAATTTTCCAGTTTCTATAAGAAAATTAAAATCAATTGCTGCAGAGAGTCTAAATGCAATGAGAGATGTGGGAAGACTGACAGAGATGAATTCCTACTAACTAAAATTGTTTCTGCCTATAGTGGGCCAGACGCCAGACAGAAATGATTCAAAGAATGTAGTCAGTCTATTCAGAATAAGTCATGGTTTACATAGACTGAAGTATAAGCTTTTCATCCCAGTGGATAAATTAGTTTTGCAGGTTCTGAATGTTCACTATTCTAATCTCATGAGAAAATTATAATACTGATGCAGTATTTTAGAACATCTGAAAAATTTGTCCTGCTGAACAAAAGAACGATTTTGAATGTTTCTCATGGCTCTGATTAGAATGGAGCAAAATCCATTCCAGGACAATATAAAGCATCACAACATTATCAAGCTGCTACAGCCAACTGTAGAGCACATAAAGAAAAAAATGGTTTCCCAAAACATTATGTTCCACAATAATGTCACAATTGGCACTAACTTTCAGAACATGGAAAGCTGTCAACAAAGTCAGACACATCTATAAGAGTCATGCAGACAAGCCAGATCTATTGCTATTTCAACTTTGCCATCCAAAATCCAAAACTGAGTCTAAGGTAAATTCATCAGAAATATATCACCATCAGAATAGCCTCATTTAGAACTTATTCTACTCTTCTTTATCAACCTGAAACAAATGTCATAGATGAGTAGGAATTGTACCAACACTTCATCAAAGCTCATGTTCTAGTAAGAGAACATGCCAGAGAGAATGTTATATTGAAATATATATATATATATATATATATATATATATATATATATATATATATATATATATCAATTTTCTTATATATATATGTCTTTGGTTATTCGGGTCTTCTCCCACGTAAAATTGGAAGTGTCTTGGCGACGTTTCGACGAAGTCTCATTCATCATCTTCAGGCTGGTATTCTCGGCTTCGTGCTTCCAGGAGCACGAAGCTGTCTCCTTTGGAAGAGACAGCTGCGATCTCACATTGCTCCTGGAAGCACGAAGCTGAGAACACCAGCCTGAAGATGACGAATGAGACTTCGTCGAAACGTCGCCAAGACACTTCCAATTTTACGTGGGAGAAGACCCGAATAACCAAAGACCTACATACAAACACCCGCGAAAACCTGAGAATATATATATCTATATATCTATATCTATATCTATATCTATATCTATATCTATATCTATATCTATATCTATATCTATATCTATCTATCTATCTATCTATCTATCTATCTATCTATATATCTATCTATATATCTATCTATATATATATATATGAATGATTGATTACCTTTATTGGATTTTTCATTGGACAACTTCTCAAATTTCCTGAAATAATTCCATTTGTTCTGTTTCTGGTATTTTATATATATCTCTATCACAATTTTACATAGAGATTTCTTCCTTCCTTCCTTCCTTCCTTCCTTCCTTCCTTCCTTCCTTCCTTCCTTCCTTCCTTTTTTTCCTGAGGGATTCACAAAAGAGAAAAGGTACATTATCAATCATTTAAAACACTTTTTCTTTCTTTTATATGTGTATATCACCACCACCACCATCATCATCCTGAAACAATCTACTACAAGATGAAGACCAATAAGGGAATCTTTCATCTCATAATATTTATTAAAATCTACCCACTGTTTCAATACAGGTTGGTAAATTGCTTTTAAAAAAAACAACAACAAACCAAAGTCAAAGGCTAAGAGAGAATGAAGCCATTGGTGCAGTAGTTAGAATGCAGTATTCCAGGCAAACTCTGCTCACAGCCTGAAGTTCGATCCTGACAGGGCTCAAGGTTGACTCACCTTCCATCCTTCTGAGGTTGATAAAAGGAGGACCCAGGTTGTTGGCTGCAATATACAAATAATGCTTACATTGTAAACCACCCAGAGAGTGCTGTAAAATGCTATGTAAGCTGACAGCATATACTAGTCCAGTATCTGATTTTTTTTTTTCATATAAATCATCTAATGGTTAGATGGCCTAGACATTGGTATCTGAATATAGATCTTTTTAACGTTCATATTTTATTGTAATTTAGGTAAAATGTTACTATGTATTGCAAGCCCGTGTATAATATGCCACACACTAAATAAATGGGCAATGTGGGTCAGTATATAAGCCTAAATGCTATTGCTAATGACCAGCCAAAGTCACCCAGATCTACCATGTCTAAGAGTCAGAACTTAGATCTCCCCTTTCCTAGTCCAGCACCTTAACCCATACACCCCACTGGCATGTGTGTGTGTGTGTGTAATCTCCAAACACTTCATATTTTATCATAGACATGAACCCAATGTTGACATAACTTTGTTACATAACTATGACTATGTGGCTAGTCTTGAGGAAGGCAGAATCAAGCAGATAACAACTACCTGAAATGAGTTGGTATACTTCTCTGAGAAGATAAGTAATAATTAGCAGCTTTTGTCAATTATAACTTTAGTGAAAGTTACAATTTCTTACTCTTTGTATCTTTTGTCATTGCCAGCAACGTCTTTTAAACCGCATGCATTATTTTTTTTCCCTCCAATTTGCTGTGGCTGTGCTGTTGTTTTAGGAATAGCTTCTGAAGAGTTCCACATGGAGCGGATCCTGAGAGGTTTCAAGCTTGTGGACTGCAAAGTTCATAAATTAGAATAATCTAATTTTCTAATTTTCCCTGATAAAGCAATGGCCATATTATAACATTAAAAGAAACTGTCAACTTCAGCTGCTGAATGGGACCTGGACCTCTAGTTCTCACCTTTCTCTTTATGTGCTGAAAGGTGATTGTGAAATTGTCTCACTGTATAGCTGCTTTTCAATGCATAAGAAAACTCTTATAGTTTATTAAAAGCAAGGAAAAATCAGAAGAAAGATGCATACAGAAATTATGTAAATAACATAGTGTGACCATCAAATTGAAACATGTCCTTCAAAAAACCTTTCAGCTCTTCTTTCTATTATTTCCTTAATTATGTAATCTACCATGTAAAATAAACAAGGCTCACAAAATCTGTTACTTTGAAGGGATGCTACCATGCTTTCTTCAAATATATATTTTTCTTGCTTAATACTGAAATGGTTTGCTTAAACACTATCAATGTCAACAGGTAAAGATAAAGGTTTCCCCTCGCATATATGTGGTAGTCATTCCCAGCTCTAGGGGGTAGTGCTCATCTCCATTTCAAAGCCAAAGAGCCAGCACTGTCCGAAGACATCTCCATGGTCATTTCATGACTAAATGCCAAAGGTGCACGGAACGCTGTTACCTTCCCACCAAAGATGATCCCTATTTTTCTACTTGTATTTTTACATGCTTTCAAACTGCTAAGTTGGCAGAAGCTGGGACAAGTAACGTGAGCTCACCCTGTTACGCGGCACTAGGGATTCAAACTGCTGAATTGCCAACCTTTCGATTGACAAGCTCAACATCTTAGCCACTGAACCACTGCGTCCCTTTTTATCAACATCAATAGACCTACTCAAACCATGATTAGATATATACTGACCCCTTTTTGGTTGACAAACACATCAATGTCATAAACAGATAATCAATTTTAGCAAGAAAGTAAGTTGGCAAACAGGCTGGAAGTCAGTGGATAATAAAACTTAGTAGCCAATGGGGAGATATAAGTAGCTGCTTATGATTGGAAAAGAGCTAGGTCAGACTTTCCAGCAAGTTTTAAGATGTATGAACTTCAACTTCCAGAATATTTCAGTCAAGATGCTTGCCCAGAGATTCTGGGAGGTACTCCACACATCTTAAAAGTTGTTGAAGTTGAGAAACATTGACCTTGATTATGCATTCAGGTGAATGTGAACAGGGGTATCTGCAAGGAAATCAAGATGTCAGCCACAGCTGAATAATGGAAGTGGCGGGGGGGGGGAAGAGTATTTCCTCCCCTTCAAAGATGCTCCTATTGCAGAGAAGAGGGCAAAGACCAAAGAATGAGTAGACATATACAACTGATTTCAATCTAAGCTTCTGGCTATGATATTATTGTATTTCTCATTCAGTAGCCACCTAAAAGGAAAGGAAATGAGCCACATTCCATCAGAAGCATATATGTGCTCAAATAAAATAAACCTCGAAACATTGCCATCCATTATGCTTTAATCACTCCTACCAAACATTTCAGCTTCTTTGGTGAGCCTTGCATTTTAAATTGTCATTGGGCGCATTTCTTGACAGATTGACAAAAGGATATCATCCTTCACCAGCATGTATTTTCTGCTTTATCAGTTTTGATGTCTAAAAATGAATTTTGCCAGGCCTCATCTTTTTTGCTTGCTCTGCCACAGAGATTAATATTAATCATGTTTCAAGAATCATAGACATCCTTCCTTCCCCACTATCCATTTATATTAAGCAGAGATATGTTCAACCTGCTAACTGGTTTGCTATACACATTTATAACATTCCAAATTTTCTTAAAAAAAAAAAAAGAAAGAAGAACAAAACATAGTATAGCCCAAATCGACAAAATTGTAGGGAGAAGACTCCATTGGAAATAATTTAGAAGATCACCACAATCTGAGGTAACCGAGCCAAATTTTCCAGCAGAGGCTCTACATTCCAGGTTTATAACAATGCATTCTATTTAACCAAATAAATTTATTATTTTCAAAATGTGAAAAGTCAGGTTTATAATTTAAACTGAGGAAAAGAGCTCTGGCCATGCTTTCCAGCCTGAGTTGAAACACAAGTGAAGAACGAAGTGTAAGTGGCAGCCTTTAGTTTGACTCGTTCCTCTTCCTGCAATTGGCCATCTTCTTTGGTGATGGTCAGTGATCATGATCTTATTACTGTAGAAATAGGAACTTTGTTTCTCATCCTTCTGGCAAAAAGATTAATAAAGTTGTCAATAGAACTGTATCAGAATTAGAAGCTTAGTTATAGATCGTGTTACTTTCTCATTGCAAGGGGGTCTACTTTTTCCAGCACCACCGAGTTAATAGTCTGAATAATTGATAGTCTGAATTGGCATGAAAATGAAAATCCATGTACCTGAAGGTGGCACATTCATATTCATGTGCATTTTTACATCCTTGGTTTGTTGGTTTTATATTCCCTAACTTCTTCATAGCAAAACACTCTAAGGATTATGGATCTTATTAAAGCTTTACTACCTGCAAGGAGGCATTAGGTGGGCTGGCTGGCTAGTTTCCTTATATACTACAAGCAATTTCAAGACATTTGCTGAAGCCATCAACTTTGGATGACCTTCACATGGATGAGGCAGGCAACAGTTATGGCTCCTAGTTCTCTGTCTCTGTCTCTCTGTCTCTGTCTCTGTCTCTCCTCTCTTTTTCTTTCTCTCTCATATCTATTTACACATCTATATATTTTTACCCAATTCTTATATTTATCCATCTACCCAAAACATACCAAATGAGTCTGCTGCACATCCACTTCCCAAAGCTCTTAGCCAGCAAGTACATGGAGGCAAAGAAGTATCATACTCTCTCCATCACTGCACCTGACAGCTCAATCTCCTGTGAGCAAGGCTCCTGTGAGGAGGTGACCTGATATCACTTATGTCTTTTGCTCGCTTTCTCCTCATCTGTTGTCCAAATCTCTTGGAGATTTGGGGCTGACTATCCCCAAGTGTCAGTATTGCCCAAGTGTTTGTAAACCAGTGGTTCCCAAACTTTGCAGCTTGGTGGCCTGGCGGGGGGAGGGGGAGAGGGGAACTGGGCCATGCAAGCAGAAGCCCAGTGTGCATGCACAGAGCTCCACTTGCATAAGTGATGGTCTGGTACAGACATGTATGCAACTGCAGCTCAACTGCAAATCAAGCTTCATGTGCGTGCATGCCAGCCCACCACTGGTACGAGTGAAACTGTGTGTGCACATGTGCGCCCAGCCACCTCACAAGGCCCAGTTCTGAATAGACCACAGTGTGGTAGTGGGGCACAGCCCAGGGATTGGGGATCCTTGCTCTAAACCCTTCAGCCATTGTTACAGCAGAAGAATCCTATCAGCTTCTCCTGATAGCACAAACTCTGAAGGAGAAACTGAAGAAATTTCAAAACAGATTGCACTGAAACAGCTTAATTGTTTTACTTCTAATTATTTTAATGAAAAACTTCATTCAATTATCATTTTTCCTTTCCCCAGGGACATCACTTTTGGTACTATGTTTATTCATTTAACGTTCAGCTCCTAAATCAGATATGTAAAATATCCAACGTGTGATCTTCACTTTACCTTAAAGTATTTATTTGTAATACAATAAATAATTTACAGCTTTGATAATAAAAAAAAAAGCCATTTGGAGTTGACATGTCTTTTATTAGGGCCTTGCATGCTTCAAAACTAGATCAGAAGAAGCAATACTTTTTTTTCCTATTAATTTAAACAGCCAATTTTTGTTAGGTTCCTATGAAAGTCTATAACTAAGCAAACAAGCAAACAAGCAAATAAGCAAGCAAGCAAGTAAGTAAGTAGGTAAGTGTTATGTCCTTATATGGGCATCCCCGCTGGATTGGCTAGTCCACCGGCGGGAGTTTTGAAGATCTGTCATTGGCCGGCTTGCCTGCCGACTCCCTTTATAAGGCAAGCCCGGCAGCACAGTCGGCTGTTCTGATTCTTGTAATAAAAGTGCTGAACGGACCACTTGCTGCTCGCGTATTCTTTTCCCTGCGCCAATCTAACAGTAAGTAAATAAGCAAGTAAATAAATGCTTATAAGTATCTATGTCACTACTTAAGAATTTCAGTAACAGAGAATATTTATAGCTCAGGGTTGAAAGCACATTACTTAGTTTGGGAAATGAAACATTTGCAAAAAAACAACCAAACTCAAAGAGCACTAAGGACCCCTCAGTTGCAATACTCTTTAACAAGTGGATTCTGTAAAGCTAAGGCAAGTTTTTTTGAAAATATGTATCTGGAAAAATACTTTGCTATTAATTCTCTCTTAATTTTCAAGTAATGTTTTTCAAAGAAGTTGGAAAGAAGCTCTTTTATAATTTACTCAGGAATTATTACTGCCAAAATCCAGTACCGGTACCTTATATACAAAAGAACTATATGTAGAAATGCAAGATATTAGATTTAATAGAAAGTTTACACTACATGATGGGTTGTATCTTATAAACTGAATATAAGTTTCATTGCTCTGGAAGAATTAAAAAGCAGTTCTTACTATTTTACATATGGAAAGCTTTATATCAAACTTCTATTTAAACTCTTTGGATCGTGTCTCTTTTTATGTTAGCTGTATAGTCAGGCTATTTTTTCAATAAAATTCAAGTGAAATACTTAAAAGATTTTTCTTTTTCATGTTTTCTTTTCCAGAAAAAAAAAAGAGAGAGAGAGAGAGAGAGAGAGAGAGAGAGAGAGAGAGAGGGGGGGGGGGGGGAGAGAGGGAGGGGGAGGGATTAAACAACAGGCTGGTTCCAACTAAGAAAATGACTCACATAGACAAACATCTTTTTTTCATCATCTCTTTTTGTCCTTGAATGCCTTCTGAGGTGCATTATTACTTCAGCATTTAGGAAGAAGGGTGTTTGCATGATGCAGATGAACAGAAGATTAGACATTAATGTCTCCAGGAAAATGAACTTGAAGGAAAGATCAGCGTACAATGCATTGATTCACCAGGCAGTCAGCAGAAAATGAATATATATTGACCAATGGGTGGAATAATAGCTTTGTTGACAAACTCATGGAGGACATTCAATCTCTATACTAAGTAGGCATTGCAATGGAGTCAAAAAGACCTGGGGGGGAAGGGGAGGAAAAGAATGAACCACACTTTTTCTTTAACATGACCACTTTTCTTTGACTATATCTATGAGCCAGAAAATGGTATTACTTCACTTCCTCACCAATCTGTCTCCCCCGCTCCACTTTAAACATTAATATGTAATATAAACTCAACAGGTCGAGATGGAAAAAAATAATCCAACTATGGACAAAACTATGTCTGAATTCAGTTGCGCTTGAAAATGTTTCTGCAGGAATAAAGAGCCTATGGTAAAGGTAAAGGTTCCCCTCGCACATATGTGCTAATCATTCCTGACTCTAGGGAGTGGTGCTCATCTCCGTTTCAAAGCCAAAGAGCCAGTGCGGTCCGAAGACGTCTCCGTGGTCATGTGGCCGACATGACTAAATGCCAAAGGCGCATGGAACGCTGTTATTTTCCCACCAAAGGTGGTCCCTATTTTTCTACTTGAATTTTTATGTGCTTTCAAACTGCTAGGTCGGCAGAAGCTGGGACAAATAACAGGAGCTCACTGTTACGCGGGACTAGGAATTTGAACCGCTGAACTGCTGACCTTTCGATCGACAAACTCAGCATGTTAGCCATTGAGCCACCGCGTCCCAAAGATCCAATAGTCCATCAGAGATTGCTAAAAGACCTGTGTGACTATAGAGAGCCTTCAGCAAAAGAGGGGTAGATGGGTGTTCTGATTTGTTTTGTTAATTACATTTCACCATCTGATTAATAAAAATTTGCAGGTGGCCTTGAAATGCTTTGTGACAACACTATCAGAAAAGATTTCTCTCATGTTACAGCTCCAGTACCACATGAAGTGTGCTGAACATGGCCACATCCTGGACAGTCTGATCTGTCTGCTAGAAGTTCTATCTTGGACAATGTTTTCCCATTGTAATGTAAAAGAATTATTTTATTCCAATTACTTCTAAACTATAAACAGCAGTCTGAAAGTAGATGAATATAGGGTTCAGAGCAGGGGTCGGTTCTACTTACCTTTACTACTGGTTCGCAACGGGACCGCGCACGCACTCTTCTGCACAAACAGAAGATGGATTTATTTGTTTATTATGATTAATTATCTATTCTCACCACAATCATGGTTCTGATCTGAATCCTGAAATTCCTGATTTGATGAAAGTGATTTCTTCTAGATTAGAAGAAAGAATAATTAAGAACCAGGGGTGAAATTCTCCCAGTTCGGACCCGATCACCCGATCTGGTAGCGATGGCGGCGGGTGGTTCGGAGAACCGGTAGCAAAAATCCCTGCACTCCCCCTCCCGCATGCCCAGCTGAGCCGCATGATCATCAGAGTCTTTTTTTTTTTACTTTTAAAAGCATTTTTTCTACAACCTCTTCAGCTAAAAAAATGCTTTTAAAAATATTTTTTTAAAAAAGCCTCTGATGATCGTGCGGCTCAGCTGGGATTGTCAGAGGCTTTTAAAAGCATTTTTTCTACAACCAAGAGGTTGTAGTAAAAATGCTTTTAAAAGTAAAAAAAAAAAGTTGGCCACACCCACCCAGTTACATTATCCCCCACCAAGCCACGCCCACAGAACCGATAGTAACAAATTTTACATTTCACCACTGTTAAGAACAACTAGATTAGAAGAAAGAATAGTTAAGGAGTGGTATTTACCATCATCACCACTACAACTTCCAACAATAACAATAACATCATCATCAACAACAACAACATTTATTATTTTTGCTAAATTAATGGCTATATAGCAGCAGGCAATGAAAAACATACAAAGTAGAATCTTTTTAAAGCCAATAACTGATTGTGCAAACCACTCATCAGGTTATCCTGCCTTAAGAAAGATCAAGAACTATATCCTTAACTTGTTAGAAGATGCCTTATTCCCAAGACTAAAATATTTAGTTCCTGGAAATAAGAACTGTTATTTCCTTTTGGTCTTATTGAACAGAAGCATCTCTTCAAACAGCCAGGCTACTAATATACAGCTATGGGTACAATGTGAAAAGGTTGACATTTTCCATCTGTGGTAATTCCCCTTCCCTGAGTTTCAGATTTTGTTATTGTCTTTAAAAGGATGTTACCTTTTAAAGAGAACTACACTGTACTACACTGTACAAGTCCAACAGATGACCTTCAAACTTTTATTTGAAGGGATACAGTGAGGAAGACTTTGCTGTTTCAGGCGGCCACATATTCTACTGATTGACAACCTTAAAAGTCAGGAAGTTCCTACTCATGTCTACTTTGAACCCAAGTCTTTATATTTTTAATCCAGAGGTTCTTGTCCTTTCCCCTGGGATAAAGATGAATTTACATTGCAATACATCAAATATTTAAAATGTCTCCTCAGCTGTATTAAACTGGTTTGAAAACTACTGCAAAAAGTTTGAAATTATCCGGCCTTTAAGAAATTGTTTCTATATGTTTGTGCTTGAGTTTGCACTCACATTTCTCAATACTACAATCAAAGCCTAGTATCATTTGTCTTACTACAATGATAGCATAGTTTCATATCAGAATGTCATCATAAAGTCTGCAAAATACAAGAAACAGCTACTGTTAACTATGCAGCTATGAGTGCAATGAGAAAACTTTGACATTTTTCATCATTGTCACTTCTCATCTTCAGGTGAATGAGGCCTAACATATACGTGGCGTATTTAACCTTCATCTGATAACCTACCAACAAGCAGAAAATCTGTCACTACACAATGGTTTTGTCTTGAAAAATATCAGGCTTGTGCGCAGCATCTTCTCAAGTTGTTTTACAAAGCAACTCTTCCACCTTTTCTAAGGGTAAAGCAGCCATGTTGCCTTACTTTGCCTCTCCTCTGAGATTTCAACTGCCATGTCCAATAGCGAGAAGAAGTTTCTGCAGAGGCATAAAATATACATGGAAACCTTTTGTGGTAATTGCTATTGCCATTCAAAGCTGTGAGGCAACACAAAAAGACATCTTCATAAGACAAATCAAATCACATTGCCTTTTCATCTTGAAGAGGAGATCATATCACCTCCAAGGTGCAAACCACCTTGTCAAAGTGAATTTTAGCTGCCTCACACAAATATACAGGTCTATTTGTTTATTTTTGATTGACTGCTTTTATATAGTGAAATAGGAAAAGACAATAGAGGTCAGACAATTATCAATCCATTAGAGATTATTCTATCTATTCTTATTGTCCTAAGTGACAAACCTGTGCTGTTAGACTCCAGAATGCAATTTCTAATGGGTTACAGGTAAAAAATAACAATAAAGAATAGACATCATAATGTGCAAGTTGATGTAGGAGATGACCAGGCTGAGCCCAAGGAAGGTCAAGTGCATCATCAATTTGGAGTCCTTTGTGCTCACAAGAGATCTAAGTCCAACCTTCCTTGAATTCCATTGACTCATATCTACCGCTACATTTTGGACTTGATGAATTAGCTCCTAATTGTGATTTAAACAGAACCCCGAAAGAGAAGATTAACAGATTAACAAAGTTGGAAGAGACCGTATAGGTCATCTAGTCCAACCCCCTGCTCTAGCAGGAGACCCTACACCATTTCTCACAAATGGCAGTCCAATCTTTTCTTGAAAGTCTCAAGTGATGAAGCTCCCACAACTTCCAAAGGTAAACTGTTCCATTGGTTGATTGTTCTTATTGTCAGAAAGTTCCTCCTCATTTTTAGGTTGAACTCTCCTTGGTCAGTTTCCATCCATTATTCCTTGTCTGGCCTTCAGGTGCTTTCGAAAACAGCTTGACCTCTTCCTCTCTGTGACAGCCCCTCTAGTATTGGAAGATGGCTATCATGTCTCCCTTGGTCCTTCTGTTCACTAGACTAGCCATGCCCAGTTCATGTAACTGTTCTTCATATGTTTTAGTCTCCAGTCCCCTAATCATCCTGGTTGCTCTCCTCTGTACTTTTTCTAGATTCTCAACATCTTTTTTATAGTGTGGTGAACAAAACTGGATGCAATACTCTAGGTGTGATCTTACTAGGGCTTTATAGAGTGGTATTAGTACCTCACTTGATTCCCTAAATCACAGACCAGCTCTTTCAGAAATAGTGCTTCCTTGTCAACAAACACTGGAACTGCCTTGACCATTAATAGTTCAGTTTCTTGTAGAGAGATAGCATGGAATAAACTTGTACTCATTTGAACAACCTTGGTTCCTGATTTCTTGTGCCTGACAGTTAGATAATAGATAAATAGATAAATATAGTTAGATAAAATAGCCGAGGTGGTGCAGTAGTTAGAGTGCAGTACTGCAGCTACTTCAGCTGACTGCTAGTTCAGCAGATCAGCTGATCAAATCTCACCGGCTCAAGGTTGATTCAACCTTCCATCCTTCCGAAGTGGGTAAAATGAGAACCCAGATTGTTGGGGGCAATATGCTATTTAGTATACTGTCTTTGGTGTAACCACACAGAGTCCTCAGAGAGTGGACAGCATAGAAATATGAATAATAAAATAAATAAAATAAAATAATATGAATAATAAAAAAAAAATAAAAAATAAAATAAAGCTGAAGTTTCCAAGCAAAGAAACTGAAGAAACTGAGGCTGGAATAGAAATGACATTTGAAACATCAGAGGATATCAGTGAATAATATTGCTTGTCCAAGAGACAGAGAAGATGGAAAGAGTAAAGCTTAAATATAGAAAATAAACACTGTAAATGTTTGTGGGAAGATTTTATCAGCAGTCCTATAGGAAATCTGAAGTTGGTTGATACAGTAAGTGTGTTCAATTCAATATTTTCTCTTTGTATATATAATATGAATGGTGGGATTGGTGAAAGTGGATACTCATGTGCTTGCTTTGCTTTGAAATATGTGGAATTAACAACATTACATATACCATAGAGTTGGAAGAATAGTGTGAAATACTGAGAGTGGGACCATTGTACTGTGGCTCCCATTCTCACTGGTCTTGATTTTAATTTCTTCATGTCAAATAGATTGTAGAAAAGCATAAATTAGGCTTCTGAAAACTATGGATATTAATCTATTCTGCAGATTTTAATCTAATCTGCATAAATCAAGACAGATATGCTAATAAAGGCAGCAAACCAAATGATTTTGATTTATAGATTGTGGCATAGATATTCATAGGAGGGAGAGAAGTCTTAATTAGATAAGGTTTTCATGAACATTTATACCAAATGTTTTACAGACAAACTAAGAATTGTATTGCTTTAACTCATCATTCTGACCAAGAAAAAATGCAGTTATTTTGAAGAATATCACTTCAGTGCATTCTACAAAGGGCAATCTCTAAAGATATTTTGCTACAGATGGGATTGATTGCTAGTTGGAAAATGTACTACACTTACTTTGCAATTTCTTCACTGGTTTCCATCAAGCTCCTGGATCCAATACATAATATTATATATTACCTTTAAACAACTCTATTCTACACTTTCCTGGATTACATAAGGGATTGGCTGATCTAATCACAGTTTGTCCATCCTATTGGAGATCTCTAGAGAAGATCAGCTGAAGGTACCCCTTTATAATTTTTATTTAATCTGTATTTCTTTTTTTAAATTTTACTTTTACAAATAATTCAAGGTGGCAAACATATCCAATACACATTCCTTTTCCTATTTTCCCCACAACAACAATCCTGGGGCCTGAGAGAGAGTGATTGGCCCAAAATCACCCATTAAATTTCAAGGATAAAGTGGGACTTGAGTCTCCTGCTTTCTAGCCAGGTACCTTAACCCTTAGACCCATGATGGCAAACCTATGGCATGTGTGCCAGAAGTGGCATGCAGAGCCATCTCTCTGGGCATGTCAGCTGCCACATGTTGCTTTTCTGGGTTCCGGTGCACACATGCACATCAGCCAACTGGTCTCCATGCATGCATGCACATCAAAAACTGGAATACCAGGTAACCGGCATACATGCCGGAAACCGGAAGCTTAGCTTCCTGGGGAGCGCATGCACACTGGGAGCTGCTCTTCTGGTTTCTGGTGCTCCCCTGCATGTGCATGCTCCTGTTTAGGCACTCGGTACCAAAAAGGTTCAACAACACTGCCTTAGACCAAATTGGCTGTCAATGCAGTGAAGAAAATGTGGCCAGTGGTTGCACCCCAATTATGGAATTCACCACAACTAGAAATGAATCTGCTCTTTTCTCTTCTGACATTTAAATACATTTTTTAAAATAGTCTTTTGGAATCTAAGCTAGAGCACAGTTCCCTGTGTGCTCTAGCTTAGAGCACACAGGATACTGTGGCTTTGTTGTAAGGTGTGCTCTTAATTGCCTTTGTGCACTAACAGGTATCATATCCTCACATGATTGGGCTTTTGCTTACATATGCAATTAGGTAACCATGATAATTTCGCACACACATTTGTTATTATAACCCTAGATTCAACCTTCTGTAGAACAAGGCACATAATGCAGAAACCTTTGCAACCTGCTGTATAATTTCAGGTGTTTCTGATTTCTGTGTTTGATTTACTTGTGCTAATCCCATTTATTTTCCTCTTTAATTTCTGGTATGCCACCTTAAAAAAAAAATCAAAGCAAAGTTCAGTTTGTCATTTTGGGACTGCTGAATAGGCTTGAATTGCTACCATTTCATATTTTGAAAGACTTGGAGGGATCCGAGAGGTTTCTTTATGCAAATAAAGGGACTATCTGGATTGTGGCTAGTGTTTATAATGTTGTTGTATAAGGCACATATATACTGGAAACGTTAAGCAGTGATAATTGAACAGTTAGTATTCATTATTTTGAAGAGAATTAACAATGTCAAAATGTCGATATTATTTTTAGAGCACAAACTGCAGTAGTGCCCAGCTATTCTGCAGGACCAAATGAACAGAAAATCAGCAAACTGTCATCTAAAATTTATGATAAGTGCAATACATTTTGATGGATGTTTCAAGTTTATCTTAGGAGTGATCCTTTCATCTAATATACAAAATGGCAGTTTTCCCAAAAGAAAACAAAGCAGATAATCTTTGGGGAAACTTTGAGAAAACAAACCAATCATGAATTATAGGCTCAGATATCTATTTTTCTCTCTTGGTCTGCATGTAGTTCAGAGAGATGTTTAATTGATTAACTCAATTCAACCATGATAAAGATGGTTTTTGTGAAGGCAGGTTCAAGTTTGACTTTACAGCCTCTTTATTTCTCACATTTAAACTCTGTCACATTTCCACAGGATTCTCGGTAGCTATATAGGAATCCAAACATCACTGAAACATCCATAGTCCAGTTCCTATTGGACAAAACATGAAGCATGCAAGAAAGATAAAAAAAAACCCTTTCCCACAGAATCATCAAGTTTTGAATGCCATCTGGAAGAGTTCCATCTTTAAGTACTTCTGAAAGGTCAAGCTAATCTAACTTCCACTGCGAGGAAATCTCAGAGAGATGGCATTGCTGCACAAAATCAGTGCCTCCCTGCTTCAGCCTCCTAAAGCTCCCTAAAATGGCAATCACCATTTGCTTTTCCCGGTAAGATTGAGTAGATTGGGTTGATATGGGGAGGGGAGGATGTAGTTCTGAAGGTAACTTGATGCCAAGCCATAAAGGGACTAAAGATTTAAATTCAAGTAAAAGCCAACAGATAGGCAATAAAGGACCCATGGCACTAGTGTAATTTTCATGGATAAGGGTCCGAAAATATATGAGTTGCTGCATTTTGGATCCAATGAATTAGCTCCTACCTGTGATTTAAGCAGAAACCTAAAAGAGAATCCCTAAGTCACAGACCAGCTCTTTCAGAAATAGTGCTTCCCCTTTAAGAAACACTGGAACTGCCTAAACATCCTTATGGATCAACAATAATTCTGTCTTGCTAGAAATTCAATTTTATCCAGACTATCATTTCCTTGATGACAAGTTCTCACCAGAAGGGTTAACTCAGGATACTGTAGGAGAAAAGCAGGCAAAGCCTGAGGGCAGTGTCAAAAGAGAAATTGGCCTAGAGTCATTGTGTTCCCACAAACAGTCTAAGTCTAAGCTCTCTTGTATTCTTTGATTCTTATCTAATGCCAATTTAGTGCTGATTGTTAGTTGATTAGATTCTTGGTCAAGAATCTAGGTATGAGTAAACATCTTAATAGGACATTAATGTATGGTCCCAATTTTTCATACCTGACAGGTACTTGTTATACTGAACCGTAAAAGGATATATGATCTCACTCGTTGCTTTCATATAGATATTAAACAATAGGGAAGAAATGATTGATTTTGTGACACCCAGCCAGTAAGATGACCTCTTCCCTTATACTACTATTAACTAACCACTGAGAAAAGAGTGGAACCAGAACAAAACAGAGTTCTAATCCATATTTTCCAAAGTAGGTCCAGAAGGTAATCATGGCTGATGGTATTGAAAGCCACTGTGTGGTCTAAAAGAGCCAGCACAGGTGCACTCTGAAAAGAGTACATCAACTATCATACCAAAGCTTTCTCCATTGCATGCTCAGGCTCAAACCAGTGGTGGGTTTCAAATTTTTTTACTAACGGTTCTGTGGGTGTGGCTTGATGGGCATGGCTTATTGGGCATGGCAGGAAAAGGATACTGTAAAATCTCCATTCCCTCCTCAATCCAGGGGAAGGTTACTGGAAAATCCCCATTTCCTCCTGATCAGCTGGGATTCAGGAGGCAGAGAATAGATGGGGGCGGGGCCAGTCAGAATTTTTACTACCAGTTCTCTGAACTACTCAAAATTTCCACTACCGGTTCTCCAGAACTGGTCAGAACCTGCTGAAACCCACCTCTGGCTCAAACCCATAATGACAATACATAATCCATTTCATTTATGGTATTCAGTAATGGTTCCTTCATTACTACCAGTATCTCTATAATCTTCATAATAAAAGGAAGTTTGGAAACCAGGCAATAGTTACCTAGCACCTTTGGATTCAGGGACAGCCACTTAAAGTATACCATAGTGTACTACTAGTATTTTGGCGGGACGGTCCCGATTTTGAACAATTTGTCCCGCGTCCTGCGGTGTTTTAAAAAAGTCCCGATTTTTGGACTGCGGACCTACCCTGTCCTATAGGGACAGGGGAAGACTCAAATCAGAAGTGGGGTGAGGGGATATTGAATGGAGAGCCCCCTTCTTTCCTTACTTTCCTCCCTCCGTGGGAAACCTGAAGCTACCCTCTCCCTGGCCCAAAGTGAGCAAAGTAAATGAAAAGTTTCACCCTTAGCAACCCTGCGCAAGGATATTCTCTTCCACACCCATGGTGATGCGACTTGCAAAGGACAAGGAAGGGGAGGAGAGGGGAGGGCGGGCCGGAACTACTTCCCCAACGTTGGTTTCTATTTAACTCGCGATGTGCCATGGTATGCGCTTCGCTCTTGTTTGTAAGTCAATCGCTCTATCGCTAACAGCAATTTTTTTTGTACTATGTTATTGAATTAACCCCTTCATACTGTAATTCTAGTAATATTTTTGCATAAATTAGTATAAATATAAAACCAATCATTTAATACAGATTAGATCCCATTACTATGGTACCAATAATTTAGTAAAATAGTTGGACCACCTGTAAGGTCTCAACCCTTTACCTAAGTTAATTCATGAGAAGTAACCATAGCTGCTGATTCTGTATTAGAGTCTCAATGGAAAACCAAGACTTTACCATTCACATTAGCATCACAAAAATTCTTTAATTTTTCATTTTTCTCTAATGAAACAAATAGACAGTTTGTATGTTAAAATTTAGGAAATGTGAGAACAGTAGAGTTTACTCCTGATGGGATAGAATCGTTCAAAAACAACCCAGCATTAGACACACAAATACTATAAATGGGTTTATGGTAACTTCCCACTGCCTTGCATATAAAATGCAATCTTCTGAAGGCTGATCTTAATACACAAATGCATTTGAATGAAAACTTTGCAGAAGCTTGCCTCATTAATAAACTGCAGTCTTAAATACAAAACATTCTTTCAGCTACTCGTTATCCATTCATATTTAGATCCTTAAATGATGTCTCAGAAATATAAGTAACAATGCTAAAAGATGGCATGCTCTTGCCCTAAATATATGCAAGATAGATTACAATGATGTACATACTAGAATTTATTCAAGTTCCTTGAAGAAGTTATTCCTAAATGTTTAAAGTTTATTCAAGTTCCTTGAAGAGGTAAATTCCTAAATTTACTCATGCTACTGTAACTTCCAAAAATATTTCTCTAATATATTAGTATTAAGATTATTTTAAATGGTAAAATAAGACTATGCAAGGAGAAGCAAGTGGCTCAATTCAGTCATAAGAAAGGGTCCTTGGTGCTGTGTGAGCTTGGTTGTTTTCTTGCAGATGATACATTACCCAATGAAATATGGGTCATATGATGTTACCTAGTTGAGGTAATGAACAGTCTACAAAAAAAAAAAACAACAAAAAAAACAACAACAACAAATTCATAGAGCACTAAGGACCACTCATTTCAAAGCTGAGCTACAAATATTATTTATCAGTCATAATGATCAGTGTTCTTCTCATGTACTTCTTTAGGTACCACTGCCTATTTCTGTTACAGTTACCTGTCTAAAGGAAAATTACCTACATGTATGGTTTTAAAACAATCTTATGCTTTTTAATAAAGGTAAAAGTCAGAGTTTTTGTTACTATAAACTATATATAACTCTCTTCCTATAATGTAGCCAATATTGTGTAGAATTTCAAGCTTTTCCAAAACCTTCCTCCGTTTCTGATATCTGCATATGACAAACACCTATAAGCAAACCCTACTTTTACCCTATTTCTGAGAAAGTTCTGCACAAAAGGACAGCTGTTTGAACAATATATATGCAGATATACAAAGGTAATACTGGACTTGCAACCATAATTGAGCCCAAAATTTCCATTACTAAGCAGTTAAGTGAGTTTTGCCCCATTTTATGATCTTTCTTGCCATAATTGTTAAAGAGTCAGTGCAGCTGTTAAGTTAGTAACACAGTTGTTGAGTGAATCTAGCTTCCCCATTGACTTTGTCAGGTCACAAAAGGTGATCACATAACCCCAGGACATGTCCAACGTCTAAATTTTGACGACATGATCATGGGGATGCTGCAACCCTCATGAATGTGAAAAATGGTCCCAAGTCATTGTTTTCACTATGTTGAAAAAAATAAAAAATATTTTGCAAAAAATAAATAAATAAAAAAGAAAAAAGAAGGCCCCCCCCCCCCAGTCAATGGTGTCCCGCTTTACCAATGTTAAAATCTGGTCACATTATACTAGTAACACCCTCTCCCATAATGTGGTTATAATAACCTTATTCCAGGGAATAATATTCCCATTCCCATCCCACTGCACAACGAAGCTATAAGGGACAGATAAATGAGATATCATACATACAATGCATTTCAATCAAGGTTGATTTTAAATAATGATTCTTCAACTCCTTCCCTCCCACATAAAAAGGGCCTTTATTCTTTTGGGAAACTGCTGGGAGAATTCTGGAGGAAAAGAGTCAAAAGGTATGCCAAGATAAAGTATTTCTTAAGTCTCCAGACTCTGATTAAAATGAAATGTCCTAGATAACAATGGAATAAAAAAAAAGAAAATATTATTCAAAGATACTCTGTTCTCTATAGGAATAGGAAAAAGTTAGATAAGGATTGTGTTAAATTTAATCCTTCTATTCTACATATGCTAGTTAGATTTTTTTTTTTTGCCTCTTGAGTGAAAATGTATGAAAACTGGGCATTCAACTTGCAACCTTGAAAATACATTTTTTAAAAATCTAACAAGTTTTTGTTTTTATTTTTGGTGATCATTAACATTAATTGTGAATCTGTATTCACTCCTGTATTTATCAGACCATTTTAATTTTGTGATCTGATTGGAACAGCGGTTTTGACCCACACTTTTAAAACTGATCTGGGAACTGTTGTTTTCCTGTTAAATTGAGCAGCTCTGAAAATTAGCTTCCCCCCCCCTCAATAACGCATATTTACATTTCAGCATTTAAAATTGAAAAAGTGTTTCTGCACTGAAATTTTGACATTTGTTTATCTCTAAGGGGAGAAGGACTGATACCTGTAGCCATGTGCCTCAAAATGTTGCCTAGTAGCAATTATTTATTTTTTAAAAAAAAATACATAGCAATTGTCACAATAACGGAATGGAAACCCTATCTCTCACACATAAAAATCACAGTGAGGAAGATACAAAGTAAAATAATTCCTAGAATTGATTGATTGATTGATCATATTTTTGAACCACCCATCTCTCTCAAAGAAAGAGATACAGATGATGGCTGCAAAACTGCTAAGCCACTGCTCTAGTGGGCAGGTAGCTATGGCTTATGGGTACTAAGCCTTTAAGGAGAGTTGTAAGTCAACAATGCCAGTTAGATGGCTACCCCTAATAAATATTATGCATTCATTTCATTCATTCATTCAATCAATCAATCAATTCCTATAACTGCCCAACTACACACACAATACCTACATTCATACATACATTCATACAAATTTATTACATATATGTTGGCTGTACATGTTTCACGGTTAGGATATGTTTACCGTTGTTATTCCTCTTCCTGGGAATAAATGAATTTGTTTGCCATATGAAATGACTCAATTGTGGACCTTGGACCTAAGGGACAGCTAGGGGTAGGGCTGGGCCACCAAATGCCACGTGGTGTCAGAAATGAGTGAATTCTAAATGGCCTCACTTCCAGCCCTTGGCAGCCTGTTAACTGCAGGAAATGCTTCAGACAATTGGCCTAAATGACTTCAAGCATTTCAATTATATCTGATTGCTAGTGGGTCTGAGTGGGAAGAGAAGGTTCAGTGTTTATTTTTTGGCATCTTGCTGGTAAAGAGGCACCTGAGATTTACAACCATATAACAATTTATTCAGGAGGTACATGAACAAAACCTGCAAATAGTAATAGAAAAGTTCACTGAATATTTTCAACATTGCTTGAGAGAGTTTTTTTTTTTACAAGAATAGAAGGCTCTGACGAGTGCTGTTTTTTATGTTGTAGTGTTAAACAGATCCTCCTAAATGTATGCATTTGGAAAACTTCGTGAGTTGCTTATAAAGGATGAGATATGTGTAGCATATGTTCAGCCATGCTGAAAGAGACTTTTGGGACAGTGATGTGACCCAGTATCAAGCAGTAGATAGAGCCAGAGCAGAAGAAGCCTTGGCATTTCAAATGCAAATTTTGAGTGTTTCTAAGAGTGAGATATGTACTTTGCAAGTTAACACTGCTCTGGAGCAGACATCTTACAGGAACCTTTCTAGGCTACAGAAATATACATATATTTTGGCTCAGTCAAGAATTAGTAAATTTTCAGAAGGAGTAGCAGGTAATAAATTTATGTGCAGGTGTTGTGGAAATGCTCACATGCAAAGAAATTGCCTAGCATTCAGCACTGTGTGTTATAAATGCTCTGGCAAAAATCTTTTGGAAAAGTTTGTACAACAAAGCAAGTCTCATCCAACAGATAAAAATGTACTGTATATACTTCTTGTGGAGACATTACAGGAAGTCCACATTTAGTAAGCAGAATTGAGATGGGCAACTTGATCATTTAATGAAGTGCTAAGTGAAGCTGCAACTCAGTTTATAATCTTACTTCAGTTTTTCTTTGCTTTTCAGACCTGTAAAGGACATAACTGTGAAGATTGGTTGCAAAGTTCCGAAGTACGGAAACTATCAAATTGAAGTTTTGGGAAATGAGCAGGTTAAGATCTTATGGAATTAAGATTCAAATAGATAGGTTACTTGCTCATATCATGCCATATATTGTTACTGAAAGAAAGAAAGTCTAGTTCATAGATATTGCAATACCAGGGGAATATTATGCTTGAGGAAAACCAATTACAAGAATTTGCAAAATATCATGATTTGCAGCTCAATAGCAATAGCAATAGCACTTAGATTTATATACCACTTTACAACCCTCTCTAAGTGGTTTACAGGGTCAGCATATTGCCCCCAACAATCTGGGTCCTCATTTTACCAACCTTGGAAGGATGGAAGGTTAAGTCAACCTTGAGCTAGTGAGAATCAAACTGCTGAACTGCAGGCAGCCGGTAGGCAGCAGAAGTAGCCTTCAGTACTGCATTTTAACTACTGCGCCACCATGGTTCACAGATCAAAGTTGAAAGCTTATGGAAAAATAATAAAATATGGTCTTATACCAAATATGATTGGAGCCATTGGACTGATATTTAAAGGATTTCCTCAATATCTGAAAGTATTGAAATTTATCAATAACCTAATTTTACAAAAAGCAAACAAAAAACAAACAAATCCACGCTGATTGGAATTTCCTATATTCTTACACACTAACTTAATAATTCTTAGGGCTTTGATCAGGACTTGAATTATTAAGTTTCTATCAGTTTTAAACTGTGCTTTTAACTTTATATTACCACACATAATAATATGACCAAGTGTCTATGGAGATTCTCAGTTATCCAGGTCATGATTGTTCCAAAGGTGCTTTTTCAAGAGGCTTCTTTCAAATTGGTGCAGCTCAGAATAAAATGCTGATATCTATTCATTTCATGATTGGATAAAAGTAATAAAGACCTGGAATTCTCTACCTTCAAATACCATTATATTTGCTAGATGAAATAGTAAAAAAAAAAAAAAAAAAGCCTTTTTATTACACAGCCTTGGAAACCATCATTTTTCTCACTTACGGTTCTTTTAGAAGAAATCTTGACATTTTGGAACATAATGGCCCATCTGATACAGAATTCACCATGTTTAATTTTATTGAAATTAGTAGGATAAAGCATATCTAATTAGATTGCAAATGACAAAATACACTCGAATTTAGTTATACATCCAAAGCTATTCCATACATTATACACGGTAGAATGAAGTTAAGAATTCTGAATTATGGTTTTTAGACTATGAATATAGAATTGATTTGTTTGCGTACATTATGTTTTCTTTCCATACAGGTTTGTCACACATAACCGCATCATGTATTTGCTGCTGTATTATATGCAAGGAGTTTAGTACATGCTCTTAATCAACCTTCCTTCCCTAATCCTTACCCTTAATTTTGCCAATTAGGAGGCATAAAAGTATCTCTGCATGTAGAATGGTGTAGTATGTTCAGTGGAAAACAGCATGTGATGGGTCTCTGGTTCATTATAACCACAAAAACAGTATCTTTCAGTAATGGCATCCTACTATGACCCTCATCTAATACCGCTGAGGGTAATACACTGAAATTAACCAAGAAAAGATTTTACAGTGTGCTGAGTAAACAAGACTGAAAAAGTAATTTGTGGGTATAAAAAGGTTTCCATTTTTGAACTCACCATGAAAATTAGCTACACTGTAGCACTCAATCTGTCTGCTGACTGATGCCAAAGAATTTCAGCTTTAGCTCTCTTCTATAGAGGACAAAAAAATATTGTCCTGAAAGAAAATGAGACAGCAAAGTGTTGTGACTATAAAGCTTAATGTCAAGAATTGAAAAGCTTGGTTGTACGTGAAAGAGACATATTTTGTTCACTGATTCTCGTGTCCCAATACTGACAAAAGACCCAGAAGATACCCTGCAGTTAGGTGACATTTAGGAAGCTCCCTGGTAAGTCTAGAAGTAGACTGATTAATTATCTCACCCTCTGTATCCTCTTTGAAAAGCAGAAAGATTAAAAAAGCTCAGTCTTTTTTTCTCATCAAAAAAAAAAAAAAAAACAACCTTCAGGTATCTTGCTTCAGCCTGGAAATGTGGGGTTTTGGAAATAAAAGGTTTCATTCTATAGGGAACACAGACTTCAAGAACGCAGACTTTTCTTACACTGTTCATGCTACAAATCTGCTTGGCCCTTGTCCAAATGGGAATTAGAACCCGGGCAGCTGCTCAGACGGGAATCCTTACATGCTCACACATGAGAGTCAAAAGGGAAACAGTATCACTTTTCAATGCAAGTGTCCAATTAATTAAGATTTAACTTGCCCCCATGATAAATGTGAAATGATTTAATTATAATCAAAATGATCTAAATTGAATAGCTTGTGTTTCAAAGACTCACTCGTGTAGCGCTAAGAAGCTCATTAAATTCAATTTGCAGGAATGTACTGCTGTCATGTTTCTTTCCAGAACCACAATATTACATTAGCTTTCTTTGATTATTTCCCAGTAGAGTAAGTACCATTAATACAACACAATATGTAAAAGAAAAGCTCAGAAGAGACACAAAGATCTATTTAGTTTTCCCCGTATCTTTAGACTCTTAGCCTGAAAGAGATATTCATGCAAAGAAATGATGTGACATAGATTTTCTGTGCAAAAAAAGGAGTGAAGTGTTCATATTTCCATTAGCAGTTTCCATGTATCTGAGGTACAAAATTGGCTCTATTTTGCTGATTTATTTAATTATTCAAAGATGACATGACAATTAAATAGCAGAATAAAAAAATATGCACAGAGATGCTAATTGTGTTGCATAAGTTGAAATGTAATTAGAGGAAGCTACAGTTGATACAGTTGAATCCAAAATAATCCATTTATGAGTAATTTTGTTTTATTGGGATTATGTTTTTTTTAATATGGATTGGCATGTTTAATAAGGCAGAGACGCAAGTCTGATTTATGCAACTGATTGCTAATCATTTCTTCAATAATTTTAAAAAGGATACATAAATTGAGAATTTGGCAATATGATTAACCACATTCCTAAATGTCTTCATTTAGCTTCAAATTTAGTTGTAATTATACCAAAGTATTTGGGGATGGGTTCTGAACCAATGAAATTGTTATTTGTTAAAAAAGAAACCCCTGACTTTAAATATACCAACAATTCAGCATTTTAAGAAAAAGCACAATTAGTTAAATATGTTTGTAAAAGGGGACCACAAGTTCCCTCTTCTGCTCCAATAATTATTAAATAAGTGAAAATATTCTGATATATGCCTCTTGGCACTAACAGGGAAAACATCAATTTTACTGAAGGAAATTATGTTAAGAAGTATAATTTAGTCTTCAAAATCCTTTATCAGCCCGCTTCATTCAATGTAATTTGTTCAGCACTGATAGACAGCAATGAGAAGTGGTCTACCAGGCCAAAAAAAAAAAAAGATTGCTAAAAAGATTGTAAACAACCTTTACGAGAGAAAGGTTCATAGGAAAAATGAGCACAAAACTATATAAACTGTGTTGACGTATAATCTACAAAATTATATATGTAATGACAAAGAGACACTTTCATCGATAAAATCGACTGAAGAAAAATTACCCTGAACCTTTCCCTCCCTTTTTCTAATATCTGGAATGTGAGAATGACCTTGGAAGATGGAAGGAAGAAATGCTGCCTAAGGAACAAGCAGATAAAAGGAGGAACAGCCTGCAACCGTGAAACAAAAGCAGAAAAGAAAGAGTGTCCCCTAATTTATCAGATGATAAAAGGAGACAGAGACAGATTTGTACTTGCAGACTTGCAAGATCGATGTCAACTGCCCAAAGAGGAAACATGACAAGATGAGCTAATTCTACTTTATTATAAGGGTATATTAACAGAATCTTGCAAGTTTAGATGTACAAACTTCTCACTGTCTACTGATAGGTATGTTAGGGTGGATCCTTTCTAAGTTTTTTTTTCCCTCTGCCTGTTACTCAGTCACAGGCTCCTCCCTATTTTATCTGATTGTTCCCTAGGTAGCATCTCTTCTCCTGTAATTCTTACATTCCATTACAGTATTATTGCACTTGAGGCACATACAATTTCCCAGAACTCCCTTCTGCTTCTATAATGGAATGGAAGAAGAATCTTTATACCCAGATAATTTTCATTGATAGAGGCACTAATAGACAGATATCAAGAGTTATATCCCAAGTTCTAAAAGTGAATGCCTCGAGGAAGTAAAAGGCCCTTACTATCCCATTTTTCCTGGTTCATGATAGAAGGCAATGATATTTCTCAAACCAGGTCAATATTAATCCTAGTAGCAACAATGAAAGAGATTCAGAAATAGATTAAAGCCTCTGTAGATTCACAAGTAAGAAGTGTGTTTTTAAAAAAAGTATATGGCTCACCCCAAGAACATAAATAGAACATTATTAAACTGCCTTTTTGTCCTCTGATGTATGATTACACTTTCACAGCAAGAATTTTATATGGCATGCATTCCTTCTCAGTAAAGGAGAAAAAAAATTGGGTTCATCTGTATGGTCTTTTAAAGGACCTTGACCTTGCTGGTTACTGTGAATCACCTCTGGCACCAGATTCTATTACTGGCAGCTGAGGGTTGAAGGAAATGAACTGAGAAGTAAAAGATTAACAGTGTTACCCTATACACATCGTCATCACCTAATAATTTCAATATGACTTATTCTCATGTAAGGGTTCTTTGCAGCACAAAGAAACAGTCAATAATATATTTAATAAAAATACATTTATTTTTTTATAGAATATGTATATATTTCCTTTAGGGTCTTAAAAAATAAGGTTGACTTCCAGGAGTCAATGTAAGCATACATAACAACGCTGTCCGAAGTTGTCTCCATGGTCATGTGGCCAGCATGACTAAATGCCAAAGGTGCACGGAACGCTGTTACTTTCCCACCAAAAGTGGTCCCTGTTTTTCTATTTGCATTTTTTATGTGTTTTCGAACTGCTAGGTTGGCAGAAGCTGGGACAAGTAACGGGAGCTCACCCCGTTACACAGCACTAGGGATTCGAACCACTAAACTGCCGACCTTTTGATTGACAAGCTCAGTGTTTTAGCCACTGAGCCATCGCATCCCTTAACTATGAATAAAAAGGTGTAATAATATAAAACATTATTTCTATTAAAAAGGGAAAATCAAATGAATTATTACATTAGTACAATTAGCACAATTAAGTGCATTAAGGGAAAGCCTTAATTTGGGCATTTTGGAGGATTTTCTAAAGTGATGGTGTTATAAGCTCCCTAGGTAGATCCGACAGAAAACATGTCCAGATAAGTTAATTCTACTTTATTTTAAAGCTATTTTAACAGAATCTCACACATCTGAAAGTAAAAAAAAAAACATTTTTTCCACTATCTCCTTTAAAACCTGAGAAGCAAAAGAGGGTTCCTTCTAAGCTTCTTTCCTTGAGGGCTATGCTTTCTCTTATCTGACTCTTTCATAGGGAGCATTTCTTCATCCCCGACTTCCAGGAACTTTCTCATATATTGTTACAGGTGCACATCTTCTAATGCAGGGCTCTCAAACTTGTGACCCATGGGCTGGATGCGTCAACCTGGCCATGCCCATGCCCTGTTTAGCAAAGGGGGAAAAGGTTGTGATACGTCATGTGATAACGCCATGACGACACTAGTTTGACACTCTGGTTCTAGTGACTCAAGGGCCATATCAAGCTTTCAGTAGTATTTGGAGCACTGATATCCAAAAGTGGGTGAGAATAATGACTGTTTGGGGATGGAAGTTTTAAGATGTGAAACACAGAGAACAGAGGCATGATTTTTCACCTTAGAAGCTCACAAAATTCAGAAACCTTTAAAACATCTACATTTGGGTCCTTTCCACTCTTGGCCACATGATAACACTTTTGACTTTGCAGCAGTGGTAAAATCTAAAATTTGTTACTAACAGTTCTGTGGGCATGGCTTGGTGGTGGTGGGGTAATGTGACTGGGTGGGCGTGGCCATTTTTTTTTTACTTTTAAAATCATTTTTTACATGTAAAACCATGTTAAAAATGCTTTCAAAAGGCTCTGACAATCCCAGCTGATTTGCCTGATCAGCAGGCAACTCAGCTGGGATCGTCAGAGCTTGGATCGTCAGAACCATTTAAAAGAAAAAAAAAGTCTCTGATGATTGTGCGGCTCAGCTGGGCATGGGGGGCGGAGGCAGGGATTTTTGCTACCGGTTCTCCGAACTGTCCACCGCCATCGCTACCTACTCTCCCGAGCCGGTCCGAACCGGGAGCATTTCACCCCTGCTTTGGGCTCTTTGGTGTTTTTGAACTTGGTTGTTTTCTTGCAGATGTTTCATTACCCAACTAGGAATGAAGAATAGTTTCAATGAAACATAGTTTCATAATAAAACTATGTTTCCTTATCCAACATCATCAGTGCTAGAACTGATGATGTTACCTAGTTGAGTAATAAAACGTGTGCAAGAAAACAACCACTTCTCAGAAATCTCCAAGAACCTCACTGTTCAACCCTGAACTACAAACATTCTTTTTATTGGTATTTTTAACTCTCTTCTATAGATTTGGAATGATGGATACCATTCACATAGTTGGAAAAACCAATACAAAAGCAGCTCTAGCAGGAGTTGGGTGGCCACTGACTGCTTGCATGGTGATGTCAGCGTTCCAAACTATGATTTCCCAAGTGCTGACATGAATGAGTGGGAAAGAGCCTGTCAGAAATAGTAGCTTGACTTTTCACCCAGTTCTTCCCCCTGCCCCCGCCCCCGGCAGATAACGTCACCTAGGTGATGAGAGGAGGGGGGAATTCCTGTGACTTGTAGTAACTGAAATGAAAGATGGACTTGGAAGGTGGCCAATGAGACACTGAAATTTGAGGAATGGAAAGGGAGGGGTTTGGGATTGGAGGATCAGTTTCAGCTGCAAATGAGTTCAGGACTGGATCGTTATTCTTCAATAAATAAGAGATTTCATCAAAGATTTTCTGTTTAAGAATGAAATTTATTTGAGATAACATCGGAACCTGACAGGTGCACTTAATTGGCCAATCCTATTTTAAGGCTTAGCTTTTATGGACAAATTAATTCAAGTTAAGCTATAATATCTTTGAACTACTTAAAAATAAGACATGTATTTTAATTCTCACGAATGGCTGAGAATGGCTGATGGTTGGAATCCGAAAGATCTCCTGTATGGAAAGCGCCTTAGAGGGAGATCATATAAGGATATGCAATATAAGGATATTTGCAAGTGGGATCTAATGGCCTTGGGAATGGACATTAATGACTGGGAAAACTTGACCTCTGATCGTTCATCCTGGAGGCTAAAGACGCAGCATGGCCTTCTCCAATTCAAAGAGACACTTGTTCGGCAGCCTGTGGCAAAGAGACAGTCCTGGAACCAGCGAAATCTGGGGGCTGGGCAGGGAACAGAATGTATCTGTCCTCAGTGTGGAAGGGATTGTCACTCTTGAATTGGCCTTTTTAGTCACACCAGATGCTGTTTTAGGACCTCTTTCCAGAGCATGATACCATAGTCTTTTGAGACTGAAGGTTGCCAATGATGATGAATTTTAATTAATTTTCAGAAGGAAAGATTTTTATAAAAGATGTAAAAAAGGCTTTTTATGGGACTATATATTATGTTTTGGCTCTTTAATATTTAACAGATCAGGAAGACTACAGTTTATGGCATCTCAAGAGATATAAAATAATTTCATTTACCAGATTACAGAGAAATATAAGAGAGATTTCATTCATTATTCTATAGAAATAAAGAAAAGCATGCCACCTAGTGAATTGTGAAATACAATTATTACATCACTTCTTGTCTTGATCTAAATTTGATTTAAAAAAGTAATAAATTAAGAGTAAGGATAATAATATCGAATTTTCACCTTCAAAAGGTATTTGGCAATTTTGCATAATACAAGCTGTCCTGAATCTGACAAACAAGTGAATATATGAGGCATGATATTCAAGCAAAGAGGAGAAAAATGTTGATCATACATAAGTAGATGTTTATTCCTATTATTATCTTGAAAGTATTTTAGACATTAGTTTAATATATATGCGTAGAATAAACTCCTCTTAAAAAATTTAATTTATTTCTATCCATTGAAACTCAAATTATAGGGCTTATTTCCTTCCCTCAAGAGAAAGAAACTCACTTCTTTTCCTCAACAGTACATGAAATTACTCTACATCCATGAACAGGCCATTATTTTATCAGTAACTCCTATGCAACCACACAGTTTAATCAACAATGCATATAAAAGGGACATTAAACTTGAGGTAAGAAACATTAAACATCCCTTTCTCTCAGTGATAGAGTAATAAACCATGGAGGTATCATTTTAACCAATAATTTAACAATAGTTCTGAATGTGATTCCAGCAGATTGCAATGTAATAAAATATTAAATCTGACATCAAACATATGGAAAAGAGAGTGATTACTAAAGAATAATACTTTTTTTGTCAAGGATCATATCATCTGCAAATTTTATGTATGTAAAGGTCAGGGCCAAGAAACATTCTTCATGTTATGGCTAGCCAATGGAGGAATCCGGCAGAGAACCCTCAAGTCCTAATTGTTAGAATCATAGAAACTTAAAGTTGGAAGTTACCATTTGGCCAAATGGGGGAAACTCCAAGGGTGAGGAGTGGTGTTAAAAAAACTTTAAGATGCAATTGTATGAAGTCTAATTATGTCTTAAAGTCCAGATATGATGGTTTTAAACTGCTGAGTGTTATGCATTCTATTTTAACACTATTTGTATCTAATTGCTAGATATCATAAGTAATATTTTGATTGGAGAAGCAGAAAATATATAAAATATTGTATATCTCTGAACTCGCTCGTGCTATATTTGATTTATTAAAATAGTTTGTCAGTTTTCTGTTTCATTCCTATGCATGTTAAACTCTTGGATTGACAAATTTTGAGAGCAAGTCACGAAAAGAAGCACAGTTTTACCTTTTTCTTAATTAAATGCCTCCTTTCTCTATTTTATACAGAAACCCAGCAATCATTCATAATGTTACTTCTGCTTCTTTTTAATTCAGTAAATTTGGACGACATAAACACACTTACTTAAATATCCTCAACTCCAAATATTATAGTTATCTAATGTTATATTTACACGTTCATTAACTCTTTTGGAAAAGTTAAATTTTATTGTATTTATCTCTCTTTTTAATGAAATTTATAGCACTATGATCTATTATAAATGAAATATAATCATTAGTAATACATTGGGGATTCCTCCACCCAACTAAGTATTGACAAAATGAAAATTGCAAACTAAGTTTCAATTCAAAATCAATCTGAATTATCTTGAAGTGAAAAATTGACAAAAGATTCAGTATAGTCACATTTCTCTCCTATCCTTCCTTCCCATCCTTCTCTCTCTTTCCAATTTTATATCAGATCACCAGTATGCCCACCAGTAATTGAAGAACTCCCCCTCCCCTTCCTCTTCCCCAGCTATCATGTACATAGCTGTATTTCTAACTACTACCTATCTGAAAAGATATTCTTTTAGGAAAATTGAAACATATAAAGTTAGAAAAGTCCCCAAACTGAAGAATGCCTGAATCTGCAATTCATTCATTCATCTAGAAAGTACAAGTTAGGTCAATACACAGTAAAAGATGAAGGAAATCCTATACTACCCTATGCCTAATAAGGAGCCTTATATATTTTCACAAATATTGAGGCTATAATTCCACATACCACATGCAGGGAAACAAAAATGAAATGTAAATATATGTGTATCAGTGGCTGGAAAATATATTTGGATTCATATCTGGACATAGGTATTTGACTGATGAGCCACAGCGGCACATTGGTTAGAATGCAGTACTGCAGGCTACTTCTGCTGATCACCAGCTGCCAGCAGTTTGGCAGATCAAATCTCACCAGGCTCAAGGTTGACTCAGCCTTCCATCCTTCCTGAGGACCCAGATTATTGGAGGCAATATGCTGACCCTGTAAACCACTTAGAGAGGGCTGTAAAGCGGTATATAAATCTAAGGGCTATTGTTATTGCTATTGGCTGTTATGAGAATGTAGCAAAGGATAAGATGTGTCCTTGGTCTTATTAGGTCTTTGTTTATATTTACATTGTTCTTATATGATGGCTGCAACATCACTTGAGTCATTTTCATATGATCTACAGAGCTTTTCAGGATTCAAATATTTAAGTATTAACTACTGAGATAAATAGAATTGAACAATATATATTTAATCTAATCCAGTGCTCAAACGTAAATTAGAAGCTCCTATGGGAGCTTCTTGGGCATTCTTGGGCATTTATTAGCATGAATAGGGATTGTTGGAGATCAATATTCACCATCAATCTAGAATTATAAAAGTCCAATTATTAATATATTTTTCCTCGCATGCAACCATGCATTATATATATGGACATATATTTTTTATTATTCTTTGTTTGTTTGTTTGTTTGTTTTTGTTTCCCATCTTTATTACTTTTGCAAATAATTCAAGGCGGCAAATATATCCAATATATCTTTCTCCTCTTACCAACAACAACAACCTTGTGAGGAGAGCTTGACTGGCTCAAAGTCACCCACATGACTTTCACATTCAATTTTATATATGGTGCTATAAATGTTTGATCTTGATTTTAAAAATTCAGGAAAATAAAATACTACACTTCTTCTAATACAAAATATTAGATTCAACATACTAGAAAAAAAACATTCTTATTTGCTCCAGAAATTTCATATCTGCATGAAAGCTTTCAAATGCTCAATTTACTCATTAAGAATGATGCATTAATTTTTACATTGAAAAACAGAATTATTTTAACTGTTGCCATGTGAGTGAATTATTTTTAAGAATAAGCAGGCAAAGATAATATAGTTAAGAAACTTAAAATCACTGCAACAAAAATAAATGGATCTACCTCCCTTTGCTCTATTTTCTATACTTGCAGCCCAGGTATATGTTATTTTACCATGCTACAAGTGTGTGTGTTTTAAGTATATATTAACAGGAATAATTACACCTACCTTTAGATTTTTAGTTTGTCTTCAAATACATTCACTTAGATATATGTGTGATTGTCTGGTGCTTTTTATTTATTTAAACCATTTATATACCACCCTATAGCCTATCAAAATTTGATGCAGGAATGCAATCAATTATATTGCAAAACAAATAAAGCAGCAGATTATATCCTTAACAAACCATAAAGCAGCAATGAAACATTTGCAATAAATATCATCAACAATTAAAAAGTTTACAGCAAATAAAACAAGCTGGCTAAGAATCCAATTTCTTCTTCTTCTTAATTTTCTTCAGTACCTTAAAGGGATTTATTGCATTATTTCTGTTCCTTTGCCATCCTATCTTATCTTTTTCTATCTCTAGCTCGACTGCATACTCTGTATGCTATCACTCTGTTTATTACATGCTTCCTTTTATTTTTAAGTCCAACAGAACAGGTAGAGATGCTCCTTATTATGTTTTCTGGTTCAATAGTTGGTTTATCCTGTCATCCCTGGTGGCTTTGAATTCAGCATTGATCTCCCAAGGTTCTTTTGTCACTTGTGAAAATAGGCTTTAGAATTTATTCCAGGGCTACTGGTAAGAGGTAGGCCTCATTTAACATGGTAATAGGAATCATCCCTAAACAATGCAATTGTAAAGTGAAATGTCACATGACCACATCACTTAGTGACAGCAATCCATGAAGTCCTCATTGCTACTATTAAACAAGGACCTCATGAGACCAAGACTTGTGACTTCCTGCTAGCTTCTAACCAAAATTAATGGAAAACATGACAGGAAGTTGTAAATCCCAGGAATAACAAATCTGTTCTTAGAAAGCTCACAAGCAGCCAGTAGGTGTGAATGTGCTATGGAATGGGCTGGTAGAGGAGGGGGCTATTGCGGTATGGCACAAGTATGGCAAGGTCGGGGATGCATGGTGCGAGTGTGTCGAGGCCAGAAATATGCAGCATGGTGCATGTGCAGCTAGATAAGTGACCACTACCTACCTGAGGCATACACAGTACTTGCCCTGTTGTCTGGGGGCTTCTTGGAGAGAAACTAGTGGAAATGTAAGCAAATTACCAGAGCAATTTGCAACTTTCTCTTCTACTGTATTACCACAGAGGTGCTAGGATGGGCCACAACTTCAAGAACTGTTTGCAATCACCACTTATTTATCACTGTTGTAACTTCGAACAGTCACTGAACAAATGGTTATTAACTGAGGACTATTTGTATTGGGGCTGTAGGTTACCAACCCTTGATTCATAAAAATAATAGAGATAATAAAAGAATAATGAATAATGTTTCTCAAAAGTCCTAAACTATGTTTTGAATAAAATCTGCTCGGTTCTGATTCCCTTCAAGGCTCAGATAAAGGTGCTCATATAAACCTTTTCACAGCTTATTCCAAAAACATTTACAGTCCACCTACTCAGCGGTGAAATGCACTTACCTTGGCTACTGGTTCGGAAATGTGAGCACACACGCCTCTTCTGCACATGCACAGAGCCTTCTGCGCATGTGGAGAGGGGCAAAAACAGGACATAATGACATCCTGGTGGGTGGGCGGAGCCTCCCGCTGCTGGTGCTACTGGTTCACGCAAGCCAGGTAGATCCAGTTGGATTTCACCGCTGCACTTACTCCTGTAACTTCCTTTATATTTCCAGTAGGACATTTTGACTTACATCAATAGCTAATTTTGGATTTTTCTGTAGTAGAGACAGGTTATGAAAGCATGGATTATAGTTTAGGAGAGAATCATACAACACATTCTGGTAAATGTGCTTTAAAGCACTTATTGTCAACCCTGAAGCTGACCTGACCGAGGCCATTTTGAAGCTTCAGTGTTGCTACACTGGAGCTGAGGGATAGGGAGCGGGGCTAGAGATAGCTGGAGTTTGTAGCCAAAACAAAATACTTTCTCCTGGAACCAAGGATTCCTACAGGTGGTCGGAGAGAGGAGGAAAGAAGTTACCAGGCAACTGGAGGCCACCTTTATTGGACCATGTGACTGATTGTTTGAGGAAGGGAGAAAACATATACTTTTTCTTATTATTGAAAAAGTTTTTCAAATACAAATTTTCCCCCCTTTCCCCCCCCTCCTCCCTAACCCCCACTCACCCTCCCCTCCCCCTGTGGCTTCTTCAAAGTAAAACCCAGATTCATAACAGATTATATAATACTTTACCATCCCCTTGCTCCATCCCCCATATGCTGACCCTTTCTTTCTAATAATATTATTATATACCCCTTATACTATACATTTCAAAATAACATTCTACTATGACATTATATAATAACTCCTAATTTAGCATAATAATATTATTATATCCCCCAGTTTAGCAATTTCTACTCATAATCTACTCTTTTTCTCCTCCCCCATACATATATCTCTTAAATCAAATCTTTTTTGTATATTAATATGACATTTCAAAGCAACCTTCCACTATGAAACTATATAATAAATCCTAATTTAACATTTATTCAACTCATAGTCTGCCCATTTCTCCACCCCCAAAGATATATCTCTTAGACTTCCGGCTGGTGACTTGCAGCGACAGGGTGTGGAGTGAGTGCTCGCTGCTCCTCCACACCTCTTTTCATCGCGTTTTGGGGATCCCTTAAGGGGCGTAGGACCTGGAGAGTCCCGCGGACAAGAGGGGAAGCCAGGCAAGTGGGAAAGTGGGGTGCGACCACTTCTCGCTGAACCCGGCAGCTCTGTCAATCCAACGCGGTGAGCCGGCCGCTAATGGCGGGCCTGAAGCTGTAATAGCCGGCAAGAGACGGGAAGCTTAAAAGGAGATCGGAGGCGCGGTGTTTGATCTAAAGCCTCATTTTTTACCTTGGAGCGACTTTGCGCTGAAAGAGGAGGTCAGCGGAGTCGGGAGAGGAGTGTTCAACCTGAAATCAGGCGGCGACGGCGAGGGTGTAAGGAGAATACATCTACGAAGACCCGACAACCTGACGAGCTGTTGAGATCCACGGAGGGAAAATAAAGACCTTTATAAAGAGCTCCAGATGGCGTGGTGAGAAGGGAAAAGATTTTAAAAAGTCAATCGGGGCGGTTGGGTTGTTTTTTACGATCGAAGTGAAAAAGAAGAAGGAGAAATTTGTGATCTGCTTTTGAAAGCTTTAGAGAGCTCTGGGGAAACAGGAAGTGCAGCCATTGAGCTACAAGATTGAAGCAGCAGAGAATTGACAAAGAGACGCTCTAGCAGTGAGCCTTACCACCGAGAAGCGCCGGATCTTAGCAGAGCTAAGAAGCGAAGACTTAACGCTGGGAGTTTACCATATCCTTCATAGATATTCTTCTATTTCTTTTCTCTCCCCTGATCCCTCGAGTAGTTGAAATTTCAATACTCAGAACTTTGACTTTGCCTTCGATAAGATATAAGAAAAATTTGACTGGAAAAATATCTATTTATACATATTTACTTTACCTTTAACTAGATTTGCTTTAGGTTTAGAAATTTTGAATATATAATATTTGAGTATTTAAGTATTGATCCTATTAAATAGTGATTGGATATAGTTTTATATAAGGTTTTAGATTTGTATTAATTGAATTGTTACAGTATACATATATTTATCTAGATATATTTTTTCCACTTTTTGAATTTAATTAATTTCAAATATCAAATAGCTCAAACCTTAAATATTTATTCTGGTTGGTAATAGCCTCTTATATATTATTATATATTATATATTTATTTATTTGATAATAATACCGTATACTATAGTAAGACTTCAATTTAGATACTTAGAAACTATTAAGAGAATTTATCAAGTTATTAATTTATTGATTACTGTTTAATTAATTTTTTGATTAATTTAATCCTTCAACTGTCTAATCTATTAACGTATTAACACATTTATAACTAATAATTATATTAAGATTTTATTTAGTTCTATAAGAACCTCATCTGGACTTATTGCCTAGAACTCTCATATCATACTAATCTATAATCTAAGCTCTAGCTGAATCATATTAAGAAATTAGTGGGATTTAATTAAGGAGGAAGGGATTTAAGATAGTCTCTTCGAATATAAGGTGGCAAGTCACATTGGATGATTATATGGTGTAAGATTGAGAATATAATTAGAGACCAAAAAGCACTCCTGAAAGAAATGGCAAGTTTGACATCCACAATTGCAAAAACCAACAAAAAAGGGCCATCCATTCCCATGATTGCAATGTCATCGCCAGCTATCCAGAAAGTAGTGGAAGGTTCACAGAAAACTGACAAACCTCCAGCAACTCCAACGTTGCAAACATTACAAGCGTCGCTATTAACAATACAAGAAACAATGCTTGCGATGCAAGAAAAGCTTTTAAACAGCCACTCCGAACTGAAACTTGATATTCATGGACTGGATGCTAAAATGAACGAGATTCAAACTTCGATTGCCAGCAACGAGAACAGAATCCAAAAAGCGGAACAAAGAATAGAAAAAAACGAGAAGAAACTGGACATGGTCGATCAAACCTTGTGGGCGCAGAACAAAGATACAGAAGACGCCCTAATTCAACTCGAGATGGACAAGGCCTCATTTTATTTGCGTTTCCAGAACATAGCGGAAGACAAAGAAGAGGACCTAGGAGATAGGATGGCCGAGTTGATTGCAGAGACACTCCAACAGGACAAACAAGATATAATCCGAGAGATCGACGAGGTCTACAGAGTTCAAACCAACTATGTGAGAAGGAACAGGCTCCCTAGAGAAGTCCACATTCGCTTCGCTAGGAAAAAAGTGAGAGACATTCTGTATAACATAGCTAGGGAGGAAAAACTCATGCACGGGGGAAAAGAAGTGAACATCTTAAAACAAATTCCAAGGAGAGTGAGGGAGAGGAGGAAAAACTATAGGTTTTTGACAAACCAATTAAACAGGAGAAGCATAATATTTAGGTGGCTCCTCCCAGAAGGATTGTTAATATCGTGGCAAGGGAGGAAAATCAGAATCGACTGTGTAAGCGAAGCCCAAGATTTCCTAGAACAACTAAGGGGAGGCGAAGAGGAACAAACTAGTAAGGAGGAAAACGAATTACAAAACACGGAAGAAGAGACATCGCAAGAACAAATCACCAGAGAAGACATAGAAGAGGAGAAGAAAAAGGAAGACACAGAAGAAAGAGGGAAAAAATCTAGACCAGTGAGAGCAGTAACACTAAAAGGCAAATAAAAACCAGTTACTAGAGGACAGTTACAGCAATGAACGATACTAAGATCCTATTGCTCAATGCGAACGGTCTAAATGATTATAAAAAAAGGAGGATAATACTGTCGAATCTGACGAAACAGAAGCCTGATATAATTTGTATCCAAGAGGTCCATATAAAAAAGGATGAAGCCAACTACTTAAATTATACCAAATTTGGTAAAGTATTCTTCTCATTAGCGGAGAAAAGAAAAAGGGGGGTGGCTATCTATGTTAAGAAAGGAATAGAGGCGGAATGTAAATATAAAGATGAAAAAGGGAGAATACTGATAGTAGAGATAACGAGAGGCAATTCTAAGGTGTTAGTGGTGGGGGTTTACGCCCCGAATAAAAAACAAGGGAAATTCTATCGGAAATTACATGAACAGCTAGCAAAATGGGCAAACAATGAAATTTGTATGGTTGGGGATTTCAATGGAATTATAGACCCTATATACGATTATAAATCTGATATAACTAAAAAGAACAAAAGATCTCCCCTACCAAAGACTTTTTTTGATTTAGTGGATGAGATCAACCTAATTGATTTGTGGCGCACTTTACACCCCCATGACAGACAATTTACTTTCTATTCAACGCCACATAACTCCTGGTCCAGAATAGATATGGTTTGGACTACCAGAAAACTGGGCCTTGAAATTAAAAGTGTTAACATGTGCACAAACGCTTGGGCAGACCATAAATTCCTCGAGATCAGCTGGCACCACAATTTAAAGAAAACACAACAGAGATGGAGTTTAAGGACTAAGTTGTTATACGAAGAAGAGTTTATTAGGAAATTGAACGAAGAAGTCAAACGCTTTTTCATAGAAAATGGAAATCGAGAGACAGCTAAAGAAATTGTGTGGGACGCTATGAAGGCCTACGTGAGAGGGGTAGCCATATCATATACTGCCTTCAAAAACAAGGAAAAAAGAAAGATCACAGAAGAGCTTACCAATAAGCTATTGCAAGCCGAAGATAAACTCCAGCAATGCCCAGGAGATGAGGTGTCCAAACAACAGTGGTCGATGACGAGACATAGATTGAACCTATTGGACCAGGAGGAATTGGCGCAGAAAATAAAAAGATCCAAACACTATTGCTTCGAGAACGCTAACAAGTCGGGGAGATGGCTGGCATATAAACTAAAAAAAGAGAAGGAAAAAAACCAAATACTAGTATTAGAAGACTCTAAGGGCAACTTGCTGACGAAGGAAGAGGATAAATTAGAGAGTATAAGAAAATTTTATGAAGATTTATACAAAAATGAAGGAATAGCGTCAAGCAAGGTAGAACAGTATTTGTGTGAAGCTAAACTACCGCTAATTTCTGAAGAAGAAAAGGAATTGTTAAATGGAAAAATTACCATAGAGGAATTAAAAATGGCCCTCTCCAAAATAAAGAAGAATAAAACTCCAGGCCCAGATGGTCTCCCCGGGGAACTATATCAAAAATTTGATGACACTCTAAAATTAGAGCTGCTAGAAATATTAAACGAGGCCCTGGCGGGTATCACAATCCCAGATTCGTGGAGGGAAGCGTATTTGACGCTTATACTGAAAGAAGGTGCCGACCCGAAACAGATACCCAACTATAGACCGATCTCATTGTTGAATGCAGATTATAAACTGTTCATGAATATAATTGCGGAGAGGTTCAAAAAAATATTAAATCGCTGGATTCATAAAGACCAAAATGGCTTTCTCCCAGGGAGACAGATCAGGGACAATTTGAGGACAGTTCTAAACACCTTTGAATATTACGAACAACATCCTGAAAAACAGCTGGCCTTAATGTTTGTCGATGCCCAAAAGGCATTCGACAATTTGAATTGGACCTTTATGATAAATCAAATTGATCTAATGGGATTTGGCACCAACTTTAGGAAGATGATTGAGAATATATATAAAAACCAGAGGGCAAACATTCTAGTGAATGGCGATAGAACCCAGTTGTTCCAGATCCAAAAAGGAGTGAGACAGGGATGTCCTTTATCTCCCTTACTATATATCCTGGCGCTAGAGGTGCTACTTAGAAAGATAAGAACCAACAAAGAGATTAAGGGATTAAAGATTAGGAATGAAACCTTCAAAACCCAAGCTTTCGCGGATGACGTAGCCCTCATAATGGAAGACCCACTAGAATCTGGTGTAAAGTTAATGCAGGAAATCCAGGAGTATGGAGAGGTGGCGGGTCTAAAACTCAATAAGAATAAAACCAAAATTATAGTGAAAAACATGACAGATTTACAAAAGGAAGAATTGGAAAAATCATTAGGCCTCCAGATAGTTAGGAAAATAAAGTATCTGGGAATATGGATTACCGCGAGATTTTCCTCATTAAAAGAGGATAATTACACTCCCTTTTTACAGAAAACATACCAAGACATTGAAAGGTGGAAAAAGCTCAAATTGTCTCTGATCGGTAAAATTGCAGCGATTAAGATGAACATCCTACCAAAAATTCTGTTTTTATTCCAAAATATCCCGCTAATACTAGACAAGAAATTCTTTTCGGACCTGAACAAACACATCAGGAACTTTTTGTGGGAGGGTAAGAAATCGAGGATTTCTTTTAAGATACTCCAAGGGAAAAGGAATCTGGGAGGCTTTGGGCTCCCTGACTGGGAACTATATCAAAAGGCTGCAAAATTAATTTGGATCAAGGAGTGGATCAAGTTACAGGATAGGAGAACCCTGACTTTGGAAGGCCATGACCTCCTAGAAGGATGGCACTCTCATCTCTGGGATATAAAGAATGAGAAAAAATCCTATTTTCATAAGCACAAAATCAGGGAGACCCTCATCTGTACATGGACCGAAATTAGACAGAAGATCTATACTAAGGTACCCATTTGGCTCTCTGTTATAGAAGCACTGGCGGCTCCAATTAGGAGAGATGATCAAAAATGGGGTACATATAAAGACATCCTCGATGAAGAAGGGAAATTAAAATCCCTGGAGCTATTGAGAGAGCAGGGCTTTAGTTTGGACTGGTGGAATTATATTCGGATCAATTCAAGATTTCAAAAAGACAGAGACAAATTTGGAATAGCAGCGAAACATGGAAATTTTGACAAAATAATTTGGGGACCAGAAAAAAAAATGTTAACAAAAATTTATCACTTTCTACTAGATGAAGATAAGGCAGAGTCTATAGCAAAAAGACAATTAAACATCTGGGAAAAAAACTTAGGATATAGATTAAATTTCAACGATTGGGAGATAGCTTGGAATAGAAATTATAAAATAACTAAATCGACAACGTTTAGGGAAAACCATTACAAATTGTTTCATAGATGGTATTTAGCCCCAGCGAAGCTAGCTAAGATGTTTCCAAATCTCTCTCCCATATGTTGGAAATGTGGAAAATCGGTTGGCACCTTCTATCATTTATGGTGGACTTGCCCTGAGTCTAGAAAGTATTGGTCCAAAATTCAACACTGGCTCTGTGAAATAACAGGACAGGAGGTAGCCCTACTCCCGGAACTCTTCCTCCTAGGCATAACTGAAGAGCCCTTAAATAACAACAAAACCCAATTGATAATTCAGATTATAACTGCGGCTAGATTAGCCTTCGCAAAATGGTGGAAAAACAAACTTTTACCCTCAGAAGATACTCTAATAAATAAGATCTTAGAGTGCGCAGAAATGGCGAAACTGACAAGCGAGCTAAAAAATGAGGAAAACTCAAGATATTACGATGTATGGGGTATTTGGTACCATTGGCTTAAAAATAAGATGAAAACATGACTTTTGAAATTTGACCTGGCACACGTATTATAGTCATATTGTATAGTTCATGAATAGTTAAGACTGAAACCCTATGTTTACCATTATTTGTTTTACTTTACTGTAAATACACTGTACCTCCGATAGCAGAGATTGATTGTATATTTTCTTTTTTGTTTTGGAAAATCAATAAAATTTCTTTAAAAAAAAAAGATATATCTCTTAACTCAAATCTTTTACATATATTCATATCTAAACATAATATCCCTTTTCTTCAACTAAACAATCAATAAGCTAACCTATCTTCACCCACTGTCCTATAGGACTACCATAAATAATAACTCTTAATATCTTTATTCTTCTGCCCACACCACTAAGAAGTATTCCCTTATGTAAATAAAATCCTCAAATGACTTTAAGCTTGTAATCCATATAATATCTTCTGTAGTGTCTTTCAGCTGGATTGTTAATTCCATCACCCATATTAGGGTAACATCACATCCTAATTCCAACAGTATGTTCGGTATCTTCAATTACCATCTGCCCCCATCAACAATAGATGTCTTGATATATAAAAAAACAACCACCCAAGTGACTTTATATTTGTATTCCATATAGTGTCTATAGTAGTGTCTTTCATCTAGATTATTAATTCCAACCACCGTAATAGGATAACAACCAGATCTTCTGCGTGCCCCAATCCCATAACTCTCTTGCCTTGTAGCTCAGCATAAACGTAATACATTTATCAAAGAATCCAAAATAGATAATTCCAATCCATTCAGTTTAAGGCCCTTTTCACATCCCAAAAGTACAGCACTGCAGAGGTCTGTCACTCTCCTCAGGATAATATAAATCAATACTTTGCCTCAGCTATCTTTTCATATATTCAATCATCTCTTAGATAACTGGCATTACACTGTTATTTAGTTTAAAAGTTTTTGTTTTTGTAAGACCTGCTTCTTCTTTTCTTGACTTTTTGTGGGTTAGATCTCCATCCTGATTTCCTTTCTATAAGTTGTGTATCAACTATTTGGTTTTCATGCTGATCTATAACTTGATCTTGTTGGTTTTGCTTTTGTGGCTTAAATCTCCATTCTGGTTTCTTTTCTATGAGTTGTATGTCAACTGATTGATTTCTATGCTGGTCTGTAACTTGATAAATCATCACATTAGAATCCAAAGCCGCCTCTCTTGTATTTATAAATAGTCCAGCTGAGACCTCTGAAGGAGAATCCAGAAGCGGCTCATCTACAAAGACCTCTGTAATTTGTTGTTTTTCCATTACTTCCATCTCCTTCTGCTTATCCTGAATTTCTATCTCTTGTTGATTTTGCTTTTCTTTATTCCACTCATGTATTATACATGAAGATGTTGAACCCATTTTAAGAACCTTATAGTAAAATTCTTCCGCTTTTTCAACAGTATTTAGTTGGTATCTTTCTCCTTGATATCTCAATATTATGCCAACTGGGACATCCCACCTGAATGAGATGTTTTGTTTCTTTAGCTCAGTCACCAAAAATCCAAATTTCTTTCTGTCTTTTAATATTTTGGGCGGCAACTCTTTATATATCCAGATCTTTCTTCCATACAATTGTAGAGTAGAATTAAAAGATTTTTGCACAATATCATTTCTTATTTCTTTATCTGTAAAATAAATCACCACATCTCTAGGCAATTGCCTAGAGAATTTACTCTATAGGCCTTGTCCATCTTACAAGATACCTCCTCTGGATGAACCTTTAAAATCCCGGCCAGAACTTCAGCAGATATTTTTCTTAAATCATCTCTATTATTTTCCTGTAACCCTCTCATTCTAACCGCAAATTCTGTGAACCTGTATTGCATCATTGTAACTTCTTTTTCAATCCCTTGCTTTATATTTTCTGCATTGTAAGTCTCGTGATCAACTTCCTTTTTAGACTTTACTTCAGAGCTATTGTCTTGAATATTTATCAAATCATTTTCCATTCTTTGTATTTTATTGTCCAAATAATAAATCTTATCATCAACTTCCTCCATTTTAGACTGTAATAACTTGATATTTGTATCCATCTTTATAACTATTTCTGAAAAAGCATTAGTCACTGTTACAATCTTTCGTTGTAAATTATCATACTTTAGTTGTATGAATTCTTTAATTTCCTGCCTAAATTTTTCAAAATTCTGGTTCACAATCTCGTCATATCTTGCCATTTCCTTCAAAACAAATTCTTTTAAATTAAAACCATTCTTCTGAGTCTGCAAACTCGAAACTTGTTAACATAATTGTAAATGGGGGAAACCCACCCCCCCAGCTGCTTGTTTGTCTGGCTTTGTTAATTTTAACGCCATCCTGCCACACAGACAAATTCTTTTTAAAGAAAGAGGACTTCTCTCCAAACAAGATCAATATCAAATCTCCAAGAAAAAAGAAACTTAGAATAGAAATTTTTCTTTTCTCTATTCTAGCCAGCACTGTTTGTTCCGCTACTTTGTAGCTTGTTACGGAAGGATTTTCACTTTCGGCTTTCTTCTTCTCAAGCCTCAGCAGTCGCCATTTTAAACTTTTTTTCCTTCACTTAAAAACGCTTATAAAATCGTTAAAAATACTTGCGATTTAGGGTTCCAAGTCCAAATCTCATCCTCTTTAATTAAACAATCTGTTGTTTTTCGTTGAGAGGTTTGGTCTCATCGCCTGGCTCTGCAAAAGGCAGAGGTCTCCCGAAGCCTGGAGCAGCGGCGAAGGTAATAGGGAGCCTCATCCTGCTTCGTCCCCAAGAGTAAAAGAAAAACTCTGAGGACTTTGCAGAGGGTTCTACCTGCCCTCGCCTGCTCTATCTCACATTTCCTTATGGAAATGGAGTTTTTCGAGCTGCCTTTCAGCTGTAAAGGCGGCTCTTTACGGGCGACGGGGCTGGCGGTCCCAAGGGACCGTCTGACAGCGACGGAAGTCAAACCGGAAGCCGAAAACATATACTTTTAATTAGGTGAAAACATTCAGAGTCGGTTTTCACCAGCCTCTGCCAATATGATATATCCAATAAAAGTGTTCTCTGAGCAATCTACCTGCCTCGGAGTTCTGTTTGCTATGGGTATATTACTTGGAACCCCGACACCTATATCTTTTCCTAGGACCCCATGGCAGCTGCAAATGACAACCTGTTTTCATTTGATTCTTCATATGGAATGTACAAGATAAACTTCTCTTTTGTCCTCGCTTTCTTGTAGTGGCAGCATTTCATAGTTAATATCTGTGCTGTCTTTTGCATCAAATAAGGCACTTAAAATTGACCTTCATCTCCTCTTGTCAAAAAGCTATGGAAATTTTATTTTAATCTTTTAATGATTTGTTTTCAGAATAAAGTAAAATCTATTTGAAAAATAGGTCATTTGAAACATACAAAAACAATAACACTGGGCATAGGGGAGAAAGTAAAGAAGTATGCTATTAAATATTGAATGAAATTATATACATAGTTGCTTGTAAATATGAAATCTGAATCATTTATTAGAATTAAACTGAATCTATTTAAATGGACACCCATTCTTTTTTACTCTCAAAAGATATAGATAGATTAGATCAGTGGTTCCCAATGTGGGGCCCACACCCCATAATGGGGCAATTTGATTTTTAATGGGGGCAATTGGAACCTTGTTTAAAACAAGTTAATGGCCCTTTAGGCTTCCTCCAGTGAGTAGGAGTTCACTTTTTTTTTTTTATTGCAAAAGTTTTACAATTACATTTTCACCCCCTTTTTCCCCCCCCCACTACCCCCCCGACTTCCCAACCTCCCCAGCCCACCCTAACCCTCCCCTCCCCCCAGACTTCCTAGTATGCTCATGTCAGATAAAGGGAAAAAACCCTCCTTTGTATATAAAACTTGAACCCCTCCCTCCCCCTTACAAATTTTCATCTTCATTACATTAACCTATTTCTATCTTGGTATAACATTTTCAAATAAATTTTCATCCTGATTACCTTAAAAATATTTCTATCCTAATATAACATTTTCTAACAAATTTTCATCCTTAACCTTAAAATATTTCTATCTTAATATAACATTTTCTAGCAAATTTTTATCCTCAACCCTAAAATGTTTCTATCTTATATAACACTTTTAAATAAAGGCTATTTGATACTTCCTAGTTTGATATTTGTGCTGAACATAATTTATCCACTTCTTCCATTCCCATTCATAGGTCTCTTGAGAACAATCTTTTAGATATGCTGAAATCTTCGCCATCTCTGCAAAACTGGCCATCTTCAAAGTCCATTCCTCAATCGTAGGCAGCGCTTCATTTTTCCAGTATTTACCTATCAACAATAGGAGTTCACTTTTTGAATAGTAAGAATTATATGTCACTGGGGGGGGCATCAGGATTTTAGAGATTCTTAGGTGGGGCATGGCCAATGAAAGGTTGGGAACCACTGGATTAGAGAGAGGGGGAGGGAGGGAGGGAGATGATAGTTTAAGAAAGAGAGAAAAAATATTAACATAAAAATTCTGAGTATTTGGAGATTTCTTCAAAGTGACCATGTTTAAAATGAAACCTAACAAGAGAAAAATGATGATCAGTCTGAGAATAATTTTCTGAATAAAAGTCAGTGCAGTTGTTACCCTGAAGTTGTGTTGTAACAAGAAAGGAAGTGAAAGGAGGATTAAGCAAGGTCAAATGAAGATCAACCTGCTTCTTTCCACATGCAATTGTGATGAGAGACATACACGTTTCTGATTTAAAAGTTTCCCTAGCCTTCTGCGCATAAATAGAAATCACATAACCATAATTTAATCCTATTACATTGTTGTACAGCTTTATATAAATCCAGTCTGTGACAGTGTAATTGGCTTTCAGATGCTAATTTATTCTTCTATTTTTAACATATATTATTATAATCTCGTGAAAAATCAATATCAGTTCTCAATTTTTTTTCTGAAGCTGCAATCCTTGCATTCATGTCCACTTCAAGAAAACTTGCTTTTTTTAAAAAAAAGGTCACTGTTAAGCTTATTTTGCTTTTAAAAAGCTACACAAGTCAAAGCAAAAAGATAAGGGCAAACTCCTTCAATATTTTGGTGTATTCTGAAGCATATTGTACATAGTTTGTATTTTTGAAAAAGGAAGAGACATTTTCTGCATCACAATTGGCCAATTAAACTGGATCTACCCCGACTTTTTAATTTTTAGACTGCACTCTCACACTTTGAAGCAGTTGTTACACAGAATACTGGCTATTAATAAAAAAGTTTAGAAGATTGAGAATGGAATAGCTCAAGTGTACCTGATAAACTTTAAACACACATGGAATTTGTCAATGCAACCTGGCAAAAATATTTTTTTGAATGTTTGCATGTTTCCAAAATTTAGGAATTCTTCAGTTTGGTATTTTTATATCATTTCATTTTCCCTTGAAAAGTTAGACAACAATGGCAGTTTTACCACAGTTTTACCAAGAATGGTTTTACCATATCTAATTCAATAATTTGTGACAAAATAAGATTAATACTGGTTTATTTATATTTAGTTTTTTGCAGAGTGGATTGCTATGATTCAGTTTTTGAGAAAATGCTCTTGAAAGTTAGATTTGCATTCTCACAGTGACTGTTAATCTGTCACGTTGTGTCTCAATAGGCCAACCTTGGATTAGTTTCATCTAGATTCTCTTAAACTACTCTTGTTTGATAAAAAATAAGTTTATATATATATATATATATATATATATATATATATATATATATATATATATATATATATATATATATATATATATATATAAAAATTCTACTGTAAATATTTTTCTGTACTTTTTTCCTAATGTGCATATTTTTGCAAACCATTTTCTTTAATGGATAATATTATTTCATGCTACTATCACATTCACATATATATATTCATACTTGTAATAGTTTCCTTAAATATTTGTCTTTGCATTTTGTTGTTCTGTTCACAACACTGTGGGGTGGGGTGGGGTGGGGAGCAAATATACTAAATATATTTTAAAATGTATTCTTGATAATATAGTTTGGGAAGTACAATTGTTTGGAAATTTTTCATACCATTAACTCATATATATCCTGTTTTCCCCCCAAAAAGACATCCCCTGATAATAAGGCCAATCGGGCTTTTGAGTGCATGGCAATAAGGCCAAGCGCTTATTTCAGGGTTCAAAAAAATATAAGACAGGGTCTTATTTTCAGGGAAACATGGTAGTTATGTGCCAAAATTTCTGTTCATCTAAGCTCAGATCTTGGTTTCATTGGTGTAGCAGAGCTGCGGAATATTATTGTATCCAGATATACATCTAGAGGAAACGATTTGGTTCCCCTGTTTGGTTGTTTTCACTAATTTGACTTGTTTTATATCCCTTTTAGGAGTTTGACAATTATTCCTGCTCATCCATCTCTGCACATCTTAACTCTTTCAGTTATGCTTTATACAGCTATTTTGGCTAACAATGAGGATCATGCTGATAGTTTGTTTTGGTGCTAAGAAATAGATGGGAATAAATGGGAAATTATAAAACCCGAGTACTGAGAATTTCTTCTTGAAATGTAGTAAAAGTCAGGCTCAGGAAGATGCTATGCACATCTGCCAGGAGCCATTCCCAAAGACATAAGAGATGTAACCTTGGTACATATTCAGTAATATGAAATCTGCTCTGAACTGATCTTAATAGCTTTGGATTGTCATTATGTAAGGCCTATTAAGAATCTGCCTGCACAGCTGTGAATTGCAATCATTATGGGCAAGTGTGGAAAAAAAATCACTTGGACAATACAACTGCAGTCATCTGTCTGCCTCAGACAAAAGGATAATGACCAGATGTGATACTACTAGATTCTTTTGTGGTACTTCTCTACAAACAGCAGCAGGCAATTCTACATGGAAATAGTTCATGCAAAAATAATGCAAACTAATGAACACCAGATTAAAGTTATTGCCAGTTCTGGGAAAATAAAATAGTATGGCAGGTGACATTGATTTAAAACTTCCCAGAAAAATTGGAGCATTAACAGATACAGTATTAATGTATATGTTACAGTTTACTGAAAAAGTCATTCCATGTCTAATAAATAAGTAAATAAATAAGTTTGCTGAAATGTCTGAGGTATAATTATGGAATAAGAGAGTTGGAAGGGACCTCGTAAGTTATCTAGTCCAACCCCCTGTTCAAGCAGGAGTCCCTATACCATTTCTGATAGATAACTGTCCAGTCTCTTCTTGAAAGCTTCTACTGATGAAGCTCCCACAACTTCTAAAGGCAAGCTGTTCCATTGGTTTATTGTTCTCAGTGTTTATTGTTCTCAGTGTCAGAAAATTTCTCCTTATTTCTAGGTTGAATCTCTCCTTGATCAATTTCCATCCATTATTACTTGTCTGTCCTTCTGGTGCTTTTGAAAATAGGTTGATCCGCTCTTCTCTGTGACAGCCCCTTACATATCAGTACACTACTATGACCTAGAAACCCTTTGAAGTAAAACCAGCTGTGTATGAATACTTTTTTTTTTTTTTGAGCAGGAGAGGGAAGGACTGTGTCATTTTCACATATTCAGAGAATTTATTCAATAATGGACAATTTAGGAAAATGAATTTTAGAACCTGAGATATGTTACACACCTGAATATTGGTGAACGCCAATTGAGATAGTATAGTATAATTTACATCTAAAATTAGAATGGTTCAGAATTGCATTCTGTCCTTATGCATTTTGTTTTCTACATTGCTTTTTCTAAGAATAAAACATAGCATACTGTCATGGCAGACAGAACCTCCCATTGTTTGTTACTTTTTTCCCCTATTGTCATCTTATGACACTTTTTCACCCATTATATATGTTTTTCCCTACAGGCAAAATAAATAATTCCTTTATCAGCAGAATAAAGAATAAGACATTTACTCTTGGATCAACTATGCAAGCTAACTTTGACAAAACAAGTTGTCTTGGTTTGGATTGCTATTCATGTTGTGTTTCATTGTCTTTCATGCTCTTAGCTCAAAAAAGATCTTTGAAAGAAAGGGGTAAAAGGATACAAAATCTATGTGGGTCATACGAAGCAAGGATACTCAAAAAGAAAATAAAATGGCATTAATGTACTATAGTAACAAAAATAAATTGTTTTCTTGTGTGGAACTAAAATATCCCCATTATGTTTTTCAATAGCAATAGCTATTATAGCTTAGACCTTAGACTTCACAGTGCTTTACAACCCTCTCTAAGCAGTTTTACAGAGTCAGCATATTGCCCCCAACAACATGGGTCCCCATTTTACTGACCTCAGAAGAATGGAAGGCTGAGTCAACCCTATATTCTGCTTATTATCTCAAAAATGCTTTTTCAGGAGGCAACTAGACTTGTTTTTTCTTTGAAGATGTTTCGCTCCTCATCCAAGAAGCTTCTTCACCTCTGATTGGATGGTGGGGAGTGGAAAGGTTTATATTTCTTGGAGACAGCTGGCCATTTATATTCTTTTAGTGAGTCATTGGGGCCACCTGGAGCTTTGCCACTGTCGTAAGGGTCACCTGAATGGTGCAGATGGGTTTGGAGCCTTCTTGGAACCACTGAAAGGACTGCGTTATGGAGCTGTGCTTTCTGCAGGATGTTTTCTGCCCTGTGTCCCTTCACAGCTTTGGAATACATGCCAAGACTGTTGGGGATGAGTCTGTGTTGTCTGCATCTCAAACTGAAGTGCAAATGTTCCCATAGTCTGCCATTTTTATGAAAATCCATTCATATTCCTGCACCATTCAAAGGGTATTCATCCCAAAGCGCGTAGCTAAATGTTGATGGAGATTCTCAGTCATCCAGGTCATGGTTGTCCCAAAGGTGCTTTTTCAAGTAGCAACTGGGACTTTCCGTGGTACATGGCACCATTAAAAATTGTTTGATGTTTTCCAACTTTTCCACAAGCAGTTCTTGAAGTAGCCTCTCTTTGAAATCAATCAGGCACTTTGTTAATAGGGGTTAAAAGTGAAAACAGGTTAAAGTGACCAGCAGTATGAAATATAAGTGAGGAAAAAATTGAATTATCCATGCAGCCACCCAAGAAAAAAAAATGAGGTTAAAAAAAAAAATCACATCAGAAAGCAGCAGCCAGATACTGGAAGATGTGGTGCTGTACATCTGATACAAACCATCCGAAATGAAGTGCTTTGCTCCCAAACAGCTCTTGTTTGTTTTCTTTCTTTCTTTCTTTTTGGCAAAGGAACAAAAAAAAAAATGAATCCACAGTCAATGCAATTTGCTTGGAAAAATGTTTGAGTAATTGAGTGAAAGAGCTACCAACCGAAGTAGTACGAGATTTGAAGAGTATATTAGAAGCTCTGCCAACCCTAAAATTCAATTGGTTTGCACTTCCAGAACAAAGAGAAGTGCAAAACGTTTAGGTATCATTTTATTGTCTCTTCTTGCTGACAGCTGCTAGGTATCACAATTAAAGAGTTTTTCATTAGTATACCTTTAGGTCTTAAAACTAGACCTAAAGTTATCAATTAGAACTTGGGATAAATAATCATAAACCTCTAAACAATGGTGATGATATCTTAATTGTGTTCCAATGTCTTTGTAGGCAAAAAAAAATATTTTTAAAAATTGGCTTATCTGATATACAGATATATATGAAAAATGTGTTTGTACACAGACAAACATACACATTGGTTATAGCCAGTGGTGAAATCCAAATTTTTTTACTACCAGTTCTGTGGGTATGGCTTGGTGGGTGTGGCAGGGGAAGGATACTGCAAAATCTCCATTCCCACCCCACTCCAGGGGAAGGATACTGCAAAATCCCCATTTCCACCCCACTACAGGAAAAGGATACTACAAAATCTTCATTCCCTCCCTACTCCAGGGCAAGGATATTGCAAAATCTCCACTCCCACCCCACTCTGGGGCTAGCCAGAGGTGGTATTTACCGGTTCTCTGAACTACTCAAAATTTCCGCTAGCGGTTCACCAGAACCTGTCAGAACCTGCTGAATTTCACCCCTGGTTATAGCTATATATTTATATATTGTTGTAATTAAATATTTTAGATTTTCCAACTAATATTTCTTCAAGTGAAATAAAAATCATGTCTTTTTCCTAATCACATTTATTTTATAGTGTCAGGAAAAATACACTTATTAATTGCTCATTGTTCAGCCTCCATTGCTCCTGTAACTGCATGTAACTCAGATCGTTTAATATATTCTATGTAGCATAAATTGCCATATATAATATAGTTGTGATCAATCCACAACACATCCTTTTATAGCCTAAATCCTCCAAAGATTAAGCAAGCCTTGAAGCAACATTGATCTTTGGACTTCTAGAGTGATCTGCTAACATCAAACATTTGGGGAACCAGTATTTTACGATGTAATTGCAGGTTCAATTGCAGGCCTATCCTGGTGAAATCACAATTCTTTTTTATCACTTCATTCTGTATATTTTCTTGCAATTTGTCCATCATTTCATCTCTGTAATGGACAAGTGACAGGATCTTTTTTCTGTATTCACAATTACTGCATCTATAAATTGAAAGCCTTTAGACTGAATTTATCATAAAACAATAATGTTGGACTGTAAGAGAACAGTCTGAGTAGCGAAATTCCAGATTTCAGATCCACATTTTTCTGAAATCAAAATAGTAGTAACATTAATGATCTATTTATCATGACATTTGATGTTTCAGCATTATGACTATTATAAATGTGGATGAGTCTTGATTTACTGATGATTGATCTATTTTCACAAAGGAAGCAGCTTTAGTTAAGATACAAGGGATTTGGAGATTTTGAATGAGACAAGTAAAAAACTGCTCCAAACCTTAAAATTTTCTCAGAAATAACTGCCCACCCCTATCAATGGAGTTTAATTACATAGATAACATCATCATTGCTATTTTAGACTCAGATGTTAATAGAAACTGTAAACATATGGAATAATGATTAAATAAGAAAGAAGCAAGAAAGCACACAAATATATTTGCTAAAGAGCAGTATAGTCAGAGAATCTATTTGAATCAAATAATCGGGCCATTGGTCAAAATTAGATAACCTCCTTTACTTTGTTCATTTGAATTATCAAATATACATTTTTATTCTTATATGTGCACCTGTTACATTATTTTCAAATTGTTATGTCAGATTGTTGTATCCTTCCAGATTCTGCCCCAAAACAGTTTGCAAACTTGCAACTGATATTTGTAAGCTGTATTTAATTTTCAAGTCACTTCAGTGATTGAGATAGGTAATTAATTGAGTAGTTAAATAAATAATCATTTACATTATATTTCATTTATTTTATTTCCAATATAATTCAGTGTTATATGAGCCATAGTGGCACAGTGGTTTGAGTGCAGTACTTCAGGCTACTTCTGCTGACTGCCGGCTGCCTGCAATTTGGCAGTTCAAATCCCACCAGGCTCAAAGTTGACTCAGTCTTCCATCCTTCCGAGGTGGGTAAAATGAGGATCCAAATGTTGGGGGCAATATGCTGACTCTGTAAACCGTTTAGAGAGGCCTGTAAAACACTGTAAAGTGGTATATAAATCCAAATGCTATTGCTATTGCTATATCACCAAAAAGACTGACATTTTAGTGTATTAATAAGTAAACATCTGGATTCTTTTTAGGGTACAATAAAATTATTTTGGATAAATTGTAATACCCTTAACTAAGAGGAACAAACTTTGGATTCAGTCTTTTTGTTGCTCAGTAGATTGTTTCTCAGTAAATTAAGTGTTAATCAGCTCTCAGTTTAATTGTTCAAAGGAGCCTGGATAGCTCAGCAGACTAAGCACTGTAATTTAACACCAGCTGTCTGCAATTAAAGTAAGATTGAATCTCACCAGGCTCAAGGTTGACTCAGTCTTCCAACCTTTCTAAGGTAGGTAAATTGAGGACCCAGTTTGTGGAGGCAATAAGCTGACTTTGTATAAAAATATACAAAAGTATGAAGGCTATTGCTTAACGTACTGTAAGCCGCCCTGAGTCTCCGGAGAAGGGCGGCATATAAATCAAATTTATATATATATATATATATATATATATATATATATATATATATATATATATATATATATATATGTGTGTGTGTGTGTGTGTATGTATGTATGTATGTATGTATGTATGTATGTATGCATGTATGTATGTATAGTTAATATTTCGGGTTTCTTCCTGTGTAATTGTGAATATATCCCTAAAAGGGTAGAAGCGACGTTTCGACAGAATCTCATCTGCCATCATCAGGCTTATGTGAAGGGTCTTTTGCTGTAACAACAAAAGTTACAGCAAAAGACCCTTCACATAAGCCTGATGATGGCAGATGAGATTCTGTCGAAATGTCGCTTCTACCCTTTTAGGGATATATTCACAATTACATGGGAAGAAACCCGAAATATTAACTATACACACATATATACCCGTGAAAACATATATATATATATATATATATATATATATATATATATATATATATATATATATATATATATATATATATATATATCAATGTGAGTAATGAAATGAGACATGCCGACACACTATTTAACACTATTAAAAACCTAAAACCTTGCAGATAAAATTCTTGACATTTTCAGCCATTTAGTCATTACATGTTTTCCTTGATGTCTACCAGGCTTTGGACTTCTATTGGAGTTCTACTTGCAGGGAAAAAAAGATATTTTAAAAATGAAACATATTTATCTGAGATGTACCGGTATATTATCAAATTAAAAAATGGATGTAATTGCAGTGTTTGGTTTAGAAGTAAGTGCAGCTGCCTATTAAGTATGAAGTTGGGAAATGTTAAGGAGAGTTTTAGATGAGTACAGAGAATGGTGGAAATCATCCCCCTGGCTGAGTGTTTTGTAATTCCTCGCATGGTGAAATCCATCAATGTGAAAATCATCCAGGCTGCCATTCTATGATAGCAATGTAAAAAAAGTGGAGGGTAAAACTTTGTGGCAAATGTGGCATAGTAAAGTAAATTGAGCTCTTTTGTGCAGAAATTCAGTGCAACCACTGCATTCTTTTACCTGAACCCACATAATCAGGTCCATATTCAGAACTATGTCAAACATCCTTTCAGTTTTAAGGCAGCTTGTCTCTTAAAGAGAACAGGAGTATCTTGGGAATCGTTTGGTGCTGCTAAGAAATCTAATTTTTCAATCCCTGAAATTACTTCCGATAATGATTTTTCATTTCCACACTCCTGAAAGGCATGGCACATAAAACCACAGATCAAAGTAGTGGTCAAGGCAGTTCATCATGCAAAGGTAATGGCAGAACTTCAATATTGTAATTAAGAGAGCTATCACTTGAAGATGTGCATTGAAACTCACAGGTGTCATTCATAATTCAAAGCAAAAAATCCATTAGTTCAGTCCATCTTTTACTTGTACGATTGATTCACAACATATCTCATTTTTTTCTGGACAGGCTGCCAAGTAACATGCAATGTCTGTTTAGGCTCTATTTTTTTTTTTTTTACCTTTATAAAACTATCTCCATCAGCATGCAACATGGCAACTTGAAGTAGAAATCCTAGTTATTGTTGGGTTAGGTCCAAATAAATGTTTTAACTGCTTTTGGAATAGTTGAGAGATTTGCAAAAATGATGGGACACTGTAGCCTTTCAAAGATTTTCAGTGGATCATACAGTAAGTCTTAATGGACTTCAGTCCCATTCATCAGTATCACAGAATAATGGGCTGAGGATGGAGCTCAACATCATAAAGTCTTCTTCTCAAATGATTACCTTTCACCTTTGGTGGACTCAGATTTCAGACTGTTCCTTTGCATTTTGACCTAACTAAGTTTTTTTTTAATTTGTTTTTTTTTTTTAAATTTGATTTATATGCCACCCTTCTCCGGAGAGTCAGGGCGGCTTACAATGCGTTAAACAATAGCCTTCATAATTTTGTATATTTTATACAAAGTCAGCTTATTGCCCCCACAATCTGGGTCCTCATTTTACCTACCTTAGAAAGGATGGAAGGCTGAGTCAACCTTGAGTCTGGTGAGATTTGAACTTGCAGTAATTGCAGGCAGCTGATGGTAATAACAGTGCTCTAGTCTGCTGCGCTACCAGGGCAAGTTTGTCTGCCTTCAAATTAAACCCAGCCATACTCCCTCCCCTACCCACTCTCTCTCTCACATACACAGTCCTACCAAGATGTACATATGCACACACTGTCACTAATAAGTTATGTTACTAAATGATACCCCTCCACAAAATCACATGTGAATTACATTCACTACCAAACCTATGAGATGTTTCCCCCTTTCATACATGTTACTTGCTTAAAGTAACCATTTGTAAGAAAATATTGACAGCAAGTAAAATTGCACCTGAGGAGAAACAGAGAGAAGAATCAGTCAGGAACCTGTGGCCGTGTACACCACATTGTTTATATTCACTGATCATATCTCAAAGATAATACAGTTGCCATGCTGATCTAGTAGGAAGGGATTAATAATAAGGCGGCCACCTATGGGTTTATCAAAAACATTCTAATGCCATGCTGTAATTTCCATTGCTTCTGCCTTTTTCTTTGTCTTTGAAATGTAGCAGGCCAAAGGGCTATACATTATGGATCTGCTTTCGTTGGGAGCTGGCCAGCAAGCTGTCAATGCTTTGTTGGAATCCTGCTGTACACTCTTTGCTGTTTTCCTACTTATTAAATTTTTATGTTGCATGTTCAAACTTCTTCATGGTTACTTTAGGTGAGCCAGGTTTTGCCACAACACAGTCTATTAGAACATGGACTCTGAAAGCAATGCCCTTTTCCTAAATGGTCATGACTATGTGCTGGAGGCAGAAGATTAAACTGTAGCTGCAGAGGGAAGGATTCAACTACAGGTAGTCCTAGACTTACAACCATTCCTTTAGCGACCATTCAATTTCAATTCAATGGCACTGAAAAAAGTTTGTTATGATCAGTTTTCACACTTATGACCATTGTAGCATCCCCATGGTCACCAAGATCAAAATTAAGGCACTTGCCGACATGCATGTATGACAGTTTGCACTGTTCCAGGGTCATGTGGTTACCATTTGTAACCTTCCCAGATGTCTTCTGACAAGCAAAGTCAAAGAGGAAAGCCAGATTCATTTATGACTGCATGATTTGCTTAACAACTGGAATGATATGCTTAACAATTGTGGCAAAAAAAAAAAAAAAAGAGAGATTGTACAATGGGGCAAAACTCACTTAAAAACTGTCTGGCTTAGCAACAGAAATTTCTGTCTCAATTGTAGTCATAAGTCAAGGACCTGCATAATATGAAATGTTTCCAATTAAAAGACTCAGTTTTTGAGAGATGAAAACTATTCTCATCAAAGGAACTGCAGCCAACATATTACATTGTACCTATGGATCAATCGGTAATAATCTATTTTTTTTTCTTTTCTGCCACTTTTTTCTTTAAATTGAGATTCTTATTAAGTAATAACCTTATCTAATTAGGCAATGCTCAAACTATAAATGTATAATTTGGATTTCTGAATTCTTTGATTACTAAAAACATCACTTTAGATTCTCAGAGAGAGTTCAGTGTATTTATAACATTCCTCCCATTTCTGATTCCATTAGACAATATGTGTGCATGAATATTCCCTAAATACAACTGAAGAAGTCACTGATCATAGACTAAAACTGGTAGGCACAAAAGTAATTTGATAAACCAACACTGTAATACAGCTTTGGACATTTAAGCTCTTAGCTTTACAACCATTTGATATGTTAATTGCAACAATAATGAAGTATAATTATATTTAAATCTTGATTTAAGTGACATCATTAAAAGAAATGATTGTGGCTCTCAGTATGACAGAGAAATAATAGCGTTCTGACATACTTTAAAGATACTGTGCGTGCATGTTTCTATAAAAGAGGAAATATGTATGGAAAACTAAGAAAGCTATTTGCTTTTCTAAAGCTTAAAAAGCCAGAAAGCTTTTAGATAAAGCCATAGGAATCTGTTCACCATGCTATGCAAAAGCATAATAATCTAGCATGGTCGTTGTTGACCCGAGTGACAACTGAGCCAATATGGGTTTCTGTAATTTACGACTCCCCATATATTTTTATGGAAGAGACACTTTTTGTCTGACTCTTCTGATGAGACCTATCTAGTATAATTGAACCTCTAGCATAGCTCTCACCTTCCTCAGAGTATACAAGCCCCACAACCACATCAAGGTTGTGCCTCTGTCATCCCCCACAGCCTATAATTTGTGTATAAACTGCTGCTGTTCTCTGGCCCATCTAGTGGCCGAGGCCAAGTACTTTATTGTTTGTAAATTGATCCAGCCCTTCAAGACATTCATCTTCTCATTATCCTTCATTCCAAACAACAAGTGCATTCTGGGAAGCCAGACTCAATTTACTTGAGCAGTCTGAGGAAACAGAAACACCAGCCTAATCCATGACACACAAAAATCTACAACCCATACATAACAGAATTGCTAGTGAGATTTAGATTTCTCTACATTTGGTATTGTGATCAGGGTGGGTTCTAACCGGCTTTACTACTGGTTCTCTTTGGGTGCGTGCTTTGCACTTTGCGTGTGATCGCTGTGTGCATGCTCACTTTGCTCGCCTGTGCGCCAAACTTGCGCTTTGCGCAAGCGCATTGTGAATCTGCCCAGCTGAGGTGTGGCAATCTGCTCTGTCGCACCTCTCAGCTGGGTGAAAAAAGAAGAAATATAAGGTCGGCATAACGCTGGGGAGGGTGGGAGGGCCCAGCTCCCGAAGACAGAGAACCGGTTCGGTGACATCATATCATCACCGCTACCGGCTCTCGAGAACTGGTGCGAACTGGGAGCAACCCACCACTGATTGTGATGCTCACCAGCAACTCAACACCACTTATTTTATATTTGGGTTCTTACTGCATATATTTCTACTTTTCCTTATTTCACTCATCCTGTTCCTTTAATAAAACATCAAGATCTATTGTCATGCCCCATTGGAGTCTGAATCTGAGATGGAAGATGGACAGCTAAGAGAGAATGTGAGAGTGGCTCCATTGGCTGTGGATGAAACTGGGGAAGGGCAAAGTCAGGCTGGCCAGAGCAGGGGAGAGGTAGAACAAGGGAGAGGGGTTTCAGATGAAGACCAAGGCCTACCCCCTCCTCATCCTAGGGCAAGCAGGAAGAATACAGAAGAGAGCAATGTTGCTTGCGTGGCTTATGAGGAAGAAAAGGGCCCCGATTCTCTTCACAATGCACCCCTAGGGAAGGAGTTTAAAGGAGAGGCAGTTGGGAGGGGTATTCCTGGCATTCTGACTGTTTGAATTAGTGCCGGGCTTCTGTGTGTTTATCTTCTCTTGCTGAAATTATTCCTCCCTTCTGGGACTCATTATCTTGCCCTGCTGGAGTGATTGATTGCAGTCATTCTGTTTAAAGTGTTTGGACTGGAGTCCTGGAGTTCTGGCTGCAGGTTTGTGGGAGAGTTTTTCTCCAGGCTGGAGAGTAAACGGGATGTTGGGGGCAAAGTTGGTACCATTAAGGGACTCATATCAGTTCTCTGGCTGTGTAGCCTTCATGCCACACCCCAGGTTATCACATCTATGCATGTGGTCTGTTTTATTAGAGGATAGGTGGGTTTAACTGCATGTCAAGCTGCACACAGGATAACTTGTAGCAAGGACAGAGCAGCCTCACTGGGTGTTCATGTTGAATATGTTTAGAACAGATCACTTCCTTATTTTTTCCTTATGGTTTTTTGGTCCCAATTCAATGAAAACTAAATCAGGGTTCATCAGGGATTGCTTCCAACTTTCCACTCTTTCAGATCATTTTTGGGCAAGTTCAAAAAAAAAATGTATACTTCTTTGGGATTTTTTTTTCTTTGTTCCTCTCATTTGTTTAACCATTTTTGTGTCCATTTTCACATATATTTTAAGGTTAAAGCATGATGTTAGCCTAGTACAAGTAGTCCTTGACTTATGACCACAATTAAGCCCAAGATTTATGTTGTTAAGTGAGATGTTTGTTAAGTGAATTTTGTCCCATTTATTTATTTATTTATTTATTTATTTATTTATTTATTTATTATTCAAACTTCTATACTGCCCTTCTTCTTTCGGACTCAGGGCGGTGAACAGCCAAAATAAAAACATTTATACATAACATTACTGTTAAAAATAGATTTAAAATAATTAAATAAATTTGGCCCATAATTTAAAACTTGCCAATTTAAAATCCGTATCAAATTTTAAAACCAACCATAAAATCAAGACAGACCGGCTAATTGAAAAAAGTAAGTTTTAGGGCCCGACGAAAAGTCCGGAGGTCGGAGATCACTCGTATCTCTGAGGGTAGATTGTTCCAAAGCGTAGGTGCCACCACAGAGAAGGCTCTCCTCCTGGGGGTCACCAGCCAGCATTGTCTGGCCGACGGCACCCTGAGGAGGCCCTCTCTGTGGGAGCGAACCGGCCGGTGGGAGGCTATTGGTGGCAGAAGGCAGTCCCATAAGTACCCCGGCCCTAAGCCATGGAGCGCTTTAAAGGTGATCACCAACACCTTGAAGTGCATCCAGAAGTCCACTGGAAGCCAATGCAGCTCACGCAGGAGGAGTCACATGGGAGCGCCCCGTTGCTCCCATAATCCCCCGCGCGGCCGCATTCTGCACCAGTTGGAGCCTCCGGGTGTACCCCAAGGGGAGCCCTATGTAGAGAGCGTTACAATAGTCCAGACGAGAGGTGACGAGTGCTTAAGGGACGGTGCGTAGGGAGTCCCGGTCCAGAAAGGGGTGCAACTGGTGTATCAGGCAAACCTGATAAAAAGCCCCCCTGGCCATGGCCATCATGTGCCCTTCTAAAGACAGCCGTGCATCCAGGAGGACACCCAAGTTGCAGGCCCTCTCCGTGGGGGCCAATGATTCGCCCCCAATAACCAGCGATGGCGTCAGCTGGCTATACCAGGACGCCGGCAGCCACAGCCACTCGGTCTTGGAAGGGTTGAATCGAAGCCTGATTCTCCCCATCCAGACCCGCACAGCCTCCAGGCACTGGGACATCACTTCCAAGGCATCGTTGGGATGGTCTGGGGTGGAAATGTACAGCTGAGTATCATCAGCGTACTGATGGAACTCTACCCCAAAACCACGGATGATCTCACCCAGCGGCTTCACATAAATGTTGAACAGGAGGGGCGAGAGGACCGACCCTTGTGGCACCCCACAAACAAGGTGCCTTGGGGTCGACTGCTGCCCCCCTGTCAACATGGATTGCGACTGGTCAGAGAGATAGGAGGAGAACCACTGCAAAACGGTGCCCCCCACTCCCAGTCCCTCCAGCCGGCGCACATGATACCATGGTCGATGGTATCAAAAGCCACTGAGAGGTCTAATAGGAGCAGGATAGAGGAATAACCCCTATCCCGGGCCCTCCAGAGATCATCCACCAACACAACCAATGCCGTTTCCGTGCTGTACCCAGGTCTGAAGCCGGACTGGAGCAGATCCAAATAGACAGCTTCATCCAGGTACTGGGGAAGCTGTCACACCACCACACTCTCAACAACCTTCTCAATAAAATGAAGGTTGGAGACTGGATGATAGTTAGCCAAAACAGCCGGATCCAGGGATGGCTTCTTGAGGAGAGACCTCACCACCGCCTCTTTCAAGGTGGCTGGCAGGACACCCTCACTCAAAGAAATGTTGATAATCCCCTGGAGCCAGCCTCGTGTAACTTCCCAGGAAGCCAGCACAAACCAGGACGGACACGGGTCCAATAAACATGTGGTCGCGTTCAGCCATCCCAACATCCTGTCCATGTCCTCGGGAGCCACAGGATCAAACTTCTCCCAGATAACACTCTCAAGGCCTGCCTCAGTAATCTCGTCTGAACTAACCCAGTCGGCAGCCAAGTCTTCCCGAATCTGAGTTATTTTATCATACAGATACTGTACAAAATCCTCAGCTCGGCCCTGCAAGGGGTCCTCCCGCGCTCCCAGATGGAGAAGGGAGCAGGTCACCCTAAACAGGGTGGATGGGCGGTTATCTGATGACGCGATAAGAGCGGAAAAATAGCTAGATTTCACCACTTTTATCGCCACTAGGTAGGTCTTAATATGAGACCTTACCAGTGTCAAGTCAGATTCGGAACGACTGGCCCTCCAACCGCTCTCTAGGCGTCTTTTCCAGCGCTTCATCTCTCTCAGCTCCTCGGAGAACCAAGGAGCTAAGTGAGTTCGGTGCCGGGTCAGAAGCCGCAAAGGCACGATCCGGTCCAAAGCCCTGGCAACAGCACTATTCCAGGCGACCACCAGGTCATCAGCCAAGTCATGAACTAGAGTCTCAGGAAATGGTCCAAGCTCCATCTGGAACCTATCAGGATCCATCAGGCGCCTGGGGCGGAACCACCTGGTCGGCTCCACCTCCCTGCGATGGGGTGCGGCGGTCAGAAAGTCAAGTCGAAGGAGCAAGTGGTCAGACCATGACAAGGGTTCAATATCTATATCTCCTATATCAAGGCCACTCAACCACTGACCAGAGATAAAAACTAAGTCCAGAGTGTGTCCCCCCCCACACTTTACTTTTACTGCCACAGTTGTTAAGTGAATCACTGCAGTTGATAAACTAGTAACCTAGTTGTTAAGTGAATCTGGCCTCTCCATCAGCTTTGCTTGTCAGAATGTTGGAAAAGGTGATCATTCTGGGATAAAGCAAAGGTCATAAAAATGAACCAGTTGCCAAGCATCTGAATTTTGATCATATGATCATATGGGGATGCTGCAAAGGTTGTATCTGTGAAAATGATCATAAGTCATATTTTTCAGTGCCATTGTCACTTTGAATGTTCTCTAAATGAATTGCTGTTAAGTCGAGGACTATCTGTACAGAACTCCAAAATATTGAACTTTTATAGAAAATCTCTGTTGAAAGGAGGGCAGGTTTTGAGATTGTACCAAAGGTAAAATATCTAGGAGTTCAGGTTGCAGAATCAAATATGAAATTGTTTCAAAATAATTATGAGGTGTTGTGGCGAGAGGTGCAAAAAGACATGGAGACTTGGAAAAAACTGCAGCTGTCTTTACTTGGAAGAATAGCAGCAGTTAAGATGAACATTTTGCCAAGATTTCTTTTTTTGTTTCAAATGATTCTGGTGCTTAAAAATGATAAACAACTAAAAGTATGGCAAACTGGAGTGAACAAGTTTGTCTGGAACGAGAAAAAACCAAGAGTAAAATTGAAAATTATGCAAGATGTTCCAGAAAGGGCAGGTCTTAAACTTCCAAACCTACAGTTATATTATGATGCAGCAGCTTTGACTCAAACAAGTGATTGGTTTGGAAGGAAAAAGACTGGAATACTAAACGCAGAAAGTTTTGATTTGGAATTTGGATGCCATGCTTATTTATTTTATGACAGCAAAGTGGATAAAGTATTTAAAAGCCATATACTTAGAGACTCTTTGTTGAGAATTTGGAAGAAGCACCGACTCAAATGGGATTATAAAATACCGCTATGGCTGGATCTTGGTCATATTTTGTGGAATACAAATATAACGTCACTCGGGGGGTTTTTATACAAAGAGGTTCTTTTTACAGATGCGGGCAGATGGCAGCTGAAGACATTACAGACACTGTTGGCTGAAGGGATTAATTTAACTTGGTTACAATATAATCAATTGCAATTGAGATGGAAAGAGGACCAAAGAACTGGTATTATGTTGCATGAGGAAGAATTGGTTAGACATATAAAAGAGAAAGGTCCAATGCATATTAAAAGGCTTTATAATGTTTTGTTAGAAAGGGATTCGGAAACTGAGTTAGTTAAAGATTGTATGATTAAGTGGGCACAAAATTTTGAAGAACCAGTGATGTTGGAAACATGGGAAAAAATTTGGGTTCAGAATGTTAAATTTACACAGTCGCAGAATTTGAGGGAAAATTTTTACAAAATGTTTTATAGATGGCATTTAGATCCTAAGAAATTGTCGTGTATCTACCCTAATGTTCAGTCAAAATGTTGGAGGTGTGATTGTTTAGATGCTACATATTATCATATTTGGTGGACTTGTAAGAAAGTTAAGGCTTTTTGGATAAAAATTTGGTGGGTCATGCAGAATGTTTTAAAGAAAAAAATCCAATTTTCTCCACAATTGCTTTTATTGGGTATAGTTGAGGGTTTTACAGTGGATGAAATAAAGTTGATTTTGTATATGATTACAGCAGCGAGATTGTTGATTGGTAAATATTGGAAAAATGAAGCTCTGCCCACCGTAGAAGAATGGATTTTGAAGATGGCCAGCTTCGCGGAGATGGCGAAGATTTCAGCATACTTAAAAGATCGCTCACAAGAGACTTATGAATGTGGATGGAAAAAGTGGATAGATTATGTGCAGAACAAATACCAAACTAAGAAGTATCAAATAGCTTTTCATTGATAGTATTAATATTAAGATAGAAATAGTCGAACTATGTGAAGATGAAAAATGACATGGGGGTCGGGGGGGTTCAAGGTTTTTGTATAGGGGATAATGATATTCTATGGAAGTCCGGGGGGGAGGGGAGGGTCAGGGGGGGTTGGGAGGGGGGGTTGGGGAGTTTGGGGAGGGTTAGGGGGGTGAAAATGGGGTGAAAATGTAATTGTAAAACTTTTACAATAAAAAGAATATATAGAAAAGAAAAAAAAAGAAAATCTCTGTGGAAGCTAATCATCTCCTCTTTTTTCTTTCTTTCTCCAGCCCTATACACCTCTCTAATTTAGATGTTACAGAGTCTATTCTGTATTAATAAAAGGATTAAAAAACAGAATTAGTCAACAGGAAATTATAAACAATAGTTAATTTTTGAAAATGAAGAGGGGTAAATTAAGAGATTCCAAAGAGCTCTATAAAGATAAGTATATATATATATTGTGTACACTTTAAGGCCAGCAATAAGATGGCTATGTTTGCTAATAAACCTAAAGTAATTTCAAAGCAAAATGGACAGCAAAATGGACAATAAAAGGAGCTTTAAATTAGCTCAGCTAAAGTTTGAGGATCTCAGTTCAATAGAAAAAGGGGATCATGGGATCATTGTTAATAATTTAATGAGAATGGGAATTCAGAATGTGGCTGATTTGAAAAGGAAAATGTAAAATAAAAGTTACATTTGGGTCTTCTTTTGTAAAAAGAAAAGGTAAGCAAAGAGAGAGATCACAGTTAAAAAAAAAGAATACATACCTAAAAATGAACAAAATAACAAATCAAATCAATGTTTCACAATTCATTAAGATAAAAGGAAAAATATAGTTTTTCTAAAATATACTCTTAACCGGAGGGTTAGAGTTTATACTACAAAGCACTATTCAGACTATAGAATAGTACTTAGCTGTGGTGAAGGAAATAAAATCAGATTGATCTGATAATAACACCTTGAGGTAAAAGTGGAACAACCATAATATTTAGTAAAGAGTGGAAATAATAATTCCTGGCGAGCACCTGCATGGAGAGGGCAATAGTGAATAGCATGTTCCATTGATTCAATTATATGTTTTCTATCTTTCTTTCACTTCTACATAATACCAGACCTTGAGATTATCTCTGAGACTAAATTTAGGACAGATAGAATAATTCTATCACTACATGGAAGAGTGTTATATCGGGCAGTATTATAAATGTAAATTATAAATAATAAATAGTTTTAAATTATAGCTTTTCATATGTTGTAGGAATGACTGTCAACTATGGCCTAGATAATGCAAAACAGGGGAATACTTGCTGTTAGCTTCAGGATCACAGTGCCATGTTTTGGGAGTTATGTTGACTAAGAATATGAGCTATTGGATGATATTGTATTCACTTCTTGTTTCTAAGCTTTTGATAAGTATCTGGCTTTCCTACAAAAATAACATTTTGGGTTTGCAGGGAACTATTACCCTATGAATGCAAGCAGCAATGTGTACATCTTCTGCCATCAAAATATGGAAGCAAATATTCTCCATTATCGCATCAAATATTTCTTTGAAGAGGAGCCAGCATTTGCAGTTTAAAGGAAAGCTGCAGATTGATTTTGCTTCTCTAGATCAACCTTTGCCTAGTTTCCCAGCCAGAAGCTTAAAAACAATTACAACATATGCTCTGGCTGTCAAAATCTTACTTGTTCAATTTTCTAGACATCAGCAAAAGAGCATGATTGATACACAGTGTGTCAGATCTCCCTGTTAGGATTTTTCCCCCCTTCTGTTTTATTAGTAAACCAATTCTGTTATTTTTATGCCTTTCAAATGTCATTTGCAGCACTTTGGCAGAAATGTTTTACTCTTGAAATAAATGTATCCTATCGGGTACTACATTTCAAAGAATCTCCCTCTTTCACAAGATGATTGAGTGTAGATTAATTACTTTTAAATTTAAGAACCCCAGTCATTTCTGTTAAGTACAATTTTAAAAAAAGATTCAAAACCATGTTTGATTGTTTAGCTGTCATAATCCCAAATGTTACTAAACTCTGAAGTCTTCTTCATGGCTTTTCCTCATGTCCCTCAATATTAATGCACAAGTATGTTCTACTAACCATTTTTAAATGGCACATCCTCATAGTATTGAATTGTCTTATCCCCAGCCCAAAGGGGAGGCAGCTTAAAGCCATCCTTAACTGTTTTAAAATGGTGGTTTCCCTGTTCTCTTATCACCCTCTTTGCTGAGGCCATGATCTTGTATGCATCATCATAATTTGGCTGATGATACTGTCAGAAGTTGAGGGATGGTCAGCTCTTTTGGCCATTTCAGGATGCTTCAGATGGTTGGTTGTTCTTGTGGTTATTTTGATTTGAGCTGCAGCAGGAACCAGACACCTGGCTTCCACAGAAGCATCTGTCTACATCAGGGGTGTCAAACTCAAGGTCCATGGGCCGGATCCTGCCCACGGTGTGCTTAAATCTGGCCTGCGGGGCCAGCATGGAAATAGCAAAAGCAGATTTTTTTTTTTCTTTTCTCCCTTGGAGAGGGACATCTACCTCTACCTAGGACTGATCTCCCAACCTTCCGCAAGTGTTTTCACCATTAGGCCACCATGTCACTCAAAATTAAGATAATATTTTTTATTATTTAATATTCTTCAACAGCATTAAAGAAAAATGTATATGTATCTCTATCATACAGGTATCTATCTATCTATCTATCTATCTATCTATCTATCTATCTATCTATCTAATCTATCTATCTATCTATCTATCTATCTATCTATCTATCTATCTATCATATCTATCTATCTATCTATCTATCTATCTATCTATCTATCTATCTATCTATCTATCATCTATGGATGTATACGTCTGAATGGCTTATTTTTAAATTAAAAATATTCTAGATTTAAAATCATACCAAACAAAAGTCACTATTCTCAATATTATCAGGAGATTTCAGACACTGAAAATGTATCTGTAGATCAACTGTGTATTAAAGAACCATTTTAACTGAATATATTACCATACTGGAATTTTAGGCAATTAAATTTAAAAATACAGTTTAAAAATATAACATTATGGATGAAAATATTAGTACCATTATGGTTTCTCTCCCCACAAACAACAGATAAACTAAACTTATCTGCAATTTTCTAACTGAGATTATCCTAGAGTTTAAATACTTCATATATTATTTCATAATAACTGTACTTCTGCCACAATATCTTCCAAATGTGCTTTCCAGACTTTAATGCAGGAAATAAAATAGAGCTATTGCTAAAAATGGAACCAAGGCTCTGAAATAATTCATAGTTCTAATTATATCCATAGCAGTTTTTGACTTGGTCACTTGCTTTCTATACAGAAGTTGCAGGGAAAATATATTTCCAGTGTCAAAGCTGAAAGTCATTAATGTTAAAATTGATTCTATATATTATTCAGTTTCCCAGCAGATCCCAATAACACAGAGAAGCATTTTTTGGGGGGTGGGGATCCATTTGCTTGAAACATTTCTGTAAAAATATTCATCCTTAATCTTAAGTGGTCAGATAGCTTTAGCATTTCAGTAAGAATTCAGGAAAAACTGCAAAAATACAACCACTTAGCATTAGTCTGACACTTAAAAGCTTCTCACTACTAGTTAGTTATGTACTCCAACCATTATATTTTAATTTTCATAAAGCGATTCCCAATCAAATTTCAATTTTGGAGGTTTTCATTTTGTGGGAATTTTAGGAGATGCTAAAATAGTTTCAATAAAATAAATTTAATTTAGCAATAGAATTTCATTGGAAAGTGAAATAACGCTCACAATATTTCTCATAGAGGTTTCTCATTAAATAGTTTTGGTTAGGTAAAATTGTTCATCAGTTGTGGAAATATTTTCTTTAGTGCATAAATTGTAAAAAAATCAAATAAAGGAACATAAGCAAGGAACTGAAAACAAAGCAAAAAGGTAATTATATTTTAGACAGTTCAATATTGTTTCTGTCTGCCTGGATTCTTTCCGAAGAATGACACATTAATTGATTAATAATATAAGAAGAAATATCATTTTCAAATCACTTTATCTTTCAGTGAAGAAACTGGAAAAAACCATTTAAAAAAAAAACAGTGGTAATTCAGTAGTTTGTCATCTGTGTAATTCTGAATAAAATATAATTGAGTATTTGGTATATTTTTTAATGATAAACATAAATATAACATGTAACTTTTACTAGAATAACAATGTTATCTATGATTGAATCTCTTTAATGTGATATACCATATTTTTCAGAGTATAAGACACACCTTTTTCCCCCCTAAAAGAGGCTGAAAATTTGGGTGGGTTTTGTACTCCGAATGTAGCTTTTTTGAAGCTTTTTTTCAGCCCTAATGAGGCGCTAATGAGCCAGTAGCCAGCGATCTTTTCAGCTTTACTTGCTCCCTTGAGTCTCCACTGTGCTTTAATCAGGCACTAGCGAATGAAGCGATCTCCATGCTTTGCTCCTACTCTCAGCTGTTCTTTAGAAACTTTTTTTTTCAGCCTAACTAGGCGCTATCTGAGTGAAGAAATCTCCCTGTGCTTTGCCTGCTTTTCTCATTGCTGCTTCCTCTCAGATGTGCCTTAGAAGCTGTTTTTTATCCCTAAGCAGGGGATAAAAACCCAGCAAACTAATGTGCTGAAGCTGACCAGTCTAAGGATGCTAGCCAGATGAATACCTGGTAGGCAGATTTCCCCCCCACACACACACATTTCCCTTCCCAAAAACTAAGCTGCATCTTATACTCCGATGCATCTTATACTCCAAAAGATACGGTACCTAGAACTTTATCACTTCATTCTAAGTCAGGAACCATTAACACTCTTTCAAGGAATTTTTAACTGAAATAATTTAGAAGTATTTGAAATGTTTATCATAATAGTGTATTACTTGATTGCCCAGGATAGGATATACTTCCAAAAGTAGGTGGAAGTGTAGGAAGCAGCTGACTGGTGGCAGCTGATAGAAAATGGGGTAGACTAGATGTGATCCATACAGGAAGTGTTATCTGCTGGAGCTGGTTGAGTCACTTCTACTGCACTTGATGTCAACCCCTCTGGAATCAGAACTTGGTATAGAACTTGAGCAGATTTATGAACCAGGGAGACATTGACAGGATTTGTTGCTTTGCAGTGGAGATTGGTGGTTAGTTTGGCCAGGAATATTTACACAAGAGAATGCCTAAAGGAAGGTGTTCAGAGCTGAGCAATCTTTGGAAGATTACAGTCATGGGCAAGGAGCCATGATGGTAATGCATAAGGTATGCATAAGGTATGAACCATGTTGTGTTCTTGCCTAGGGAGGTCTCCAGCAACAGTTGTACCATATACAAACTTATTGCTCTACTGGAGGCTGACTTTCTTCCTTTGAGGGAAAATAAGAAGTTTTAAATAAATCTCCCAAAAGATCAGAGGAAGAAAGAGACCACTATGAAGAAAGGATAAATCTTGGGGGAGGACTATTGGGCTGTAGCCAAAATAGTAGAGTTCATTCACTAGGAATGTAGAGTTTTGTATTTAGGTGGGAAAAATCAGATGCACTGTGCCATACAGTTGATACCTGCCTTGATACAATTCCTAATCTCAGGGTGAAATTCAAAATTCCAAGAGGAATAATACAAAGCTTCCTTAAATTCACAGATGATTTACCCAAAGTTATTCACAACTTTATTACAGTGTATTTTTTCACTCACAACAAGCAAAAGCTCTAGTGGGAAGTTGATATGGGGGAATAAAAAGTGTAATCACATCAGAAACCACAGTATATTGTTATTATTACACACTTTACCCTCAGAGGAATACAAAATTATTTGCTTGAATCTGTAACACATTATTGTAGGTTCACTCACAAACGTGTAAAATTGGAATAAGGTAAAACAATATGTTCTCAACATAGGCTACCCACTCAGGCATTGTTTCAGGTTATTACTAGTTAAAATCCAAAACTATGAAACATTACATAACTCTAAACCATAACTTGAAGGAGGGTGGTAGAAGTGGATATTTGTTGTTGGATTTTGTTGTTGTTGTTATGGTACAGATTTTAATTTTGTCCTGGATTGCCTAGGCTTGGCTACATAATGGTACATAAAATAAATTCTGAAGAGACTTGTCTCTTATTCCCTTACTGTAAATAAAATATATCTAAAGAAAGCAGAAAGGGAAAAAATAGAAAGGGAAAAAAAACATTTCTACTACCTGCTTTTTCTTTTAAGTCAAAGACATGTACTTGATACAGTTGTATCAATAAGAAATAATGCCCTAATGGCAAACACTCAACACACAATTCAATTTTCTCTAATTATAAAGCAAACTCTGTGAATCATGGAAACTGTAATTGCAGACATTAGAATAATTAAAAATTAAAAAATCAAAGGGTGCTGATTTTTAAGTACTTATTTTTCAGCATTCCTACGGATGGAAATATTGTGAGGAAACAATAATGTGAAAAGAAAAGAAGACTAAGACCACAGAGATTGAAACCAATCTTTTCTAAATCGATGTGTATTAAAGATACATTTTTAATTTCATATGTCATAATTTAAACTTTTCAATAAGATTTCAGTTCTGCATACTTTGGGAGATAGATATTTTTTACACTGTATTGAAAAGGTCATTATAAAATAACCTGGAGATGAAGTAATGCCATCTAGATGTAAGCCATAACTTAGCCTTGGTTTCATCATCCTTTCTATAAAAATAAGCATAACATTCTTTAATATATAAATCCTAATCCAGAATATTTTCAAAAAAATTCCCTGTCTAACTGAACACAGGCAATCCAGCCTGGGTTCAACAGAGGAGCAGTTATTTCATGACTTTTTGTTGTGAGAAGCCCAAAAGCAGACCACGAAGGGACAAGGATTTCCCAGTCATTTACCTGCTCTTACCTGGAATTCAAAAACATTGGGGCTTCGAAAGTAGAAAATCCATGTAACTATTTAGGTTACAGACAGTAAACACAAATGTATCTATCCCCTTCCTTAAAAACATCCAATTAATAGTTTTGCCTCTGATATTCTGAAAATATTTCAAACAGGACATACATTCATAGCTAATATCCTCACTATTCACAATTTTATTTATTTTTCATCCAGACTATTCATTCGTTCATTCATTCATTCATTCATTCATTCATTCATTCATCTGTGTATGTGTATCCATTAAGCTCATGTTAAATTTTAGTGACTATATAGATAGACTTTTTCCATGACAACCTGTCCCATCAGATCTTCCAAAGTTGTACCCATCACCAGTGTAACTGAGTCTAATTGCTTTGCTGATGGTTGCCCTCTTCTTTTCCTTGCATCTTTTCCAGATAGCTAAGTCTTCAAAAATGCATCTGAAGTCCAATAATTTGAGCTTGATCATTTGTGCCTTGAGTGAGAACTCTGAATTGGTTTGTCTATGGAGATTCTCAGTTATCCAGGTCATGGTTGTCCCAAAGGTGCCTTTTCAAGAGGTGACTGGACTTTCTGGTTTTTCTTTGAAGACATTTCACTTCTCATCCAAGAAGCTTCTTCAGCTCTGGGTTGATTTGTTTAATTATCCATTTGGTCCCCCCTCCCCTTGGCTGACCATGGTATTCTCAATAGATTTGTCCAATACCATATTTCAAAAGCATCTTTCCATTCTGCTTCTTCAATATTCACAGAGATGAACATGTCCACCTCTCTACTCCGACTTCACTTTTCACCCTTCATTATTAATACAAGCTCTTTTTTCACAGCTTACTTCTGATTAATTTTGGACTTTCAGAGATTCTGCTGAAAAAAAAAAAGGATAACCTTGACCAAAAGCAATCAGGTATACAATAGCTAATGAGGAGGAGGATGAATTCTAAAAGATTGTTGTGGCCCCGCCCTCTGAGCCTGTCCCATCAGAGGAAGAAAGCTCCGAGCATGAGGAAGAGGAGTCAGCCAGGCCTCCCTCTCCAGGCCCCTCCTCTCTGGCATTGTCTCAGGTGCCGGCCGAGGGAGAGGAGATTAGCAGGGAGACAGGTGGCTCGTCTCAGAGTGACGAAGAAACATCATTCCTGGACGCACGCCTCCAAAGGCGTGATAAACGATTGCAGCAGCTTAGGAGGCGTGCTAGGGATTAGAACTGAGTCACTGGACCACACCCCAGAGACTATATAATAGAGGGTAGTGGTCAGTGATCCTTGTGACGAACAAAAGTAAACCTTGGATAGTCACTAAAGCCTTGTCCGGAACTGCTGGGAGAAATATTATTTCTGCTTGGACTTTTTGTACGTTAAGTATCTTATCTTTCTGTTTGTGAAAATAAAGGCATTTGGCAGACGGTGTGTCTATCGCTGCCAAGTGGGAGATAAGACCTGGGTGCGTTCCAAAGTGTTTCCTTAACCCTCGGCTGGCTGTGTTTGTGTGTGTGTGGGGACGGGGACAGATCAAAGATTCCTTCCTTCTATGTAGCAAACTTTCTTAGCTGCTAAAGGAGATGAAGAAGCTTCTTGGATGAGAAGTAAAACAGCTGCTAAAGGAGATGAAGAAGTTTCTTGAATGAGAAATGAAACATCTTAAAAGAAAAACCAAAAAGTCCAGTTGCCTCTTGAAAAAAAACATCTTTGGGACAACCATGACTGGATGACTGAGAATCTCCACAGACATTTCTCAGTTGCTAGTTTTCCTGATTCAGACTGCTATTTTTCATTGATTATTTGCATTGTGAATCAACAACTTTTTTCCTTGAAGCTTAATAGAAGCAAGTGGAAGTAGGCAAAGAAGAGGGCAAGATTCCTAGGCATCTAGGAATTCTGTAGCAGCAACTCCAAGAAACAACATATGGGCTGCAAGCCTTAAGTTCTTCATCCATGGTCAGATACCCTGCTGTTTGTTTGTTTTGTTTGTATATGTATGTTTGTTTTGTCAATCCATGAAAAGTATAAGTTCACAATTTGAGAAACCGTTCATAATTCAAGTGTTATGAATACAGTGGTTAGAAATATCAACTGTTATTTCAGTCTAAAGGAAAATACCCTCATCTGGCTGGCATTTTGTCACTAGGTCTCCTTTATTCTCAACTATTTATTTATTTATTTATTTGTTTGTTTATTTATTTATTTATTTATTTATGCAATTTATATGCCACCCTATCTCCGAGGACTCAGGGCAGCTCACAACGGTAAAATGCATAGTTCCTTATTAAAACAATATAAAATTAAAATCCAATTCAAAACAGTTTAAAATTCAATTAAAACACCCCATCAGTCCAGGCTATGGAACAACCAGGTCTTCAACTCGTGGCGGAACAAGCGAAGATTAAGGGCCATCCGGAGCTCCAAAGGAAGTTGATTCCAGAGGGTGGGTGCACCCACAGAGAAAGGTCTCGCCCTGGGGGTCGCCAGCCGACACTGTCTGGCCGACGGCACCCTGAGGAGGCCCTGTCTGTTGGAATGCACCAGGAGATTGGGGATTGTCGCTGGGTGCAGGGGGTCCGACAAATATCCCGGGCCTAGGCCAGCACCTTGAACCTCACCCGAAGGGCAACCAGTAGCCAATGCTACCGGTTTTTATTTATTTTATTTTATTTTATTTTATTTTATTTTATTTTATTTTATTTTATTTTATTTTATTTTATTTTATTTTATTTTATTTTATTTTATTTTATTTTATTTTATTTTATTTTATTTTACTTTACTTTATTATTTTATTTTACTTTACTTTATTATTTTATTTTATTTTATTTTATTTTATTTTATTTATTTTATTTATTTTATTTTATTTTATTTTATTTTATTTTTCTTATTGATACTATTTGTATTTTTATTCCTTTTTCTTTCTTCTTTTATTTGCTGGTCTCATATTTTTTCAAAATCAACTAGTTAGTTAGTTAGTTAGTTTATTATATTTATATACCGCCCTTCTCCCGAGAGGCTCAGGGCGGTGAACAGCCATGGTAAAAACAATATACAACAAAAATTAAAAGCTTATTAAAATAATTCAATCATTCGGCCAAATTTAAAACATCCAACTAAAATCATTTTAAAACCCTTATCAAAACCCAATTTAAAAAACCTTTATCCTGTCAGACCAGCTTGCTGGAATAATAGGGTCTTCAGAGCGTGATGGAAGGCACGGAGGTCAGAGATCCTTTGTATGTCCAGGGGCAGTTCATTCCATAGGGCCAGGGCCCCCACAGAGAAGGCTCTCCCCCTGGGGGTTGCCAGCCTACACTGTTTGGCTGACGGCACCCTGAGGAGGCCCTCTCTGTGGGAGCATATTGGTCGGTGGCAGGCAATCGGTGGCAGAATGTGGTCCTGTAGGTAACCAGGTCCTAACCCATGGAGCACTTTAAAGGTGGTAACCAACACCTTGAAGCGCACCTGGAAGACCACCGGGAGCCAGTGCAGCTCGCGCAAGATGGGTGTTACATGGGAGCAATGAGTCGCCCCCATTATTACTTGCGCAGCTGAATTCTGGACCAGCTGGAGCCTCCGGTGCTCCTCAAGGGGAGCCCCCTGTAGAGAGCATTACAATAGTCCAGTCAGGAAGTGACGAGGGCGTGAGTGACTGTGTGCAGGGCATCAACTTCCAGTCCTGTTCTGTTAGAGCCAGCCTAAACCCCAGTTGCCATATTTTGGAACAACCCAAATAAGCAGCCTGCCTTCCCAGGGAGTCCTTCTGTGATTCAGTTTATGAAACAGATAACCAGAGTTAAAATATAATACAAAAATGGCAGTCAGAATGTTTAACATTGTCTTTCATCTCTCAATATTTTGCAGTAACAAACAAACAGAAAAAAATAAATTGGGTTCTTATGACAACAAATTGAAAGTTAAAAGACCAGCTGAGCTCCAGAGTAAGATGTGATCACTTTGCATCTATTCCTCAAAGCAATGCATTAGCTACATTGATGGGATAAACCTTCTGAAAAATGTTGCAATATCCCCATAGCCATGAGCACAGGGGGGGGGAAAGGGGGGGGAAGTTCATTTATCAAAGACTAGTAGTTGATTTCATGAAATGCCTTAGATAGATAGTGATGTTGTTTTTACAGAAATAATAAGTTCAAGTCTCCTTTTTGGTCATCACTAAGTGATTATGCGAGCAAGCAATAACAACAAAATTATGTTTAAAATATGTTACACTTATTCCGCTTATAATTGAATTTATTGCACACAGAGAAAGATGTAGTATAGTATTGCTCATCATGATGACTATAAAGATACTCCTACAAGGTTGTAAAGGAAGTACAGAAGGCATGTAAATACTGAACAGTATATCCATCTATATTTTTAGAATGTTCATTTTCATTCTAGGAAGTCCAAAGTAGTTAGCAGAGAAGTACAAAGATAATAGATTTAAACCTATGTTCTCCTGCACTACTATTAATCTTGTCATCGTTTCTATCACCCATCTCCTCCCACTTATGACTGTATGACTGTAACCTTATTGCTGGTATCCTTACAATTTATATTGACTGTTTCCTAATATGATTTTATTGCTTATTTATACCCTATGACTATCATTAAGTGTTGTACCTTATGATTCTTGATGAATGTATCTTTTCTTTTATGTGAGAGCATATGCACCAAGACAAATTCCTTATGTGTCCAATCACACTTGGCCAATAAAATTCTATTCTATTCTATTCTATTCTATTCTATTCTATTCTATTCTATTCTATTCTATTCTGTGTCTGAAAGCATAAATGTTTAATCAGAAATAAGCCACATTAAGTTCAGGTATGGTTATTTTTATGTTAGCAGGTAAATACAGTCTTCTTGGCATATAATTATAATTAGGTATCATTGAAAAAATTTATTATTACTAAGACTTGTAAAACTTCCTCTAAATCCTTCTAAAATCATATCTTATTAAACAAAAACATCTGGAACTAAAACTAAAATTTGTATCAAATCTTCATAAAAATTAAGGTCTCCTTTATTACAATAGATAAATGACATTGATTTCTTCTTTTTCTCTGAGTTGGTTTCTCTTGTCAGAGCAGGGATGATGTTGCCTAGTGAAAACATATGCAAAAAGAACCAAGAAACCAACAATTCAACAAAATGTTAGATACATTTTCCACTATTGCAACTGAAAAACTAAATAGTATTGATATGAGCCACTCACACGCTAGTATGTTTTTAAAAATCTTTTTATTAAACTTTATTTTAGAAAAAAAACAACCTGTAAGCACAATAAGATACACTTAAACAACAAAATTAAACTAAACAATCCTTAATTTTTAAAAAAAGAATGATAAAAATCAGAAAAATAAAAAAGATTACAAAGAAAGAAAGAAAGAAAGAAAGAAAGAAAGAAAGAAAGAAAGTCATTTTTGTTTGAAAATATTTTACCATTTACTACCTATCTATATAACTGTGCTTATAATTCTTTGCTGCATCCAAGACATCTCAATTTTTATATTTATATATACTATTCAATTAGTGTATGAAAGGCATCACCAAACAGAAATCCCAATGAGTAACTCTATTTATCTACTAGAAAGTATAACATCAAAAACAGACATACACACAAAGTCAGTGTTTTCCAAATTATAATCACTACCCTCATCAAATCTGTCCTTCCTTCCACCATTTTCTTTTCACACATCCTTCTATTTTTATTTTGTTTACTATCCTTCTTTTCTTAGCAAGTCTAATGTCAAAGAAAAGCTACTTTTGCAAATGTCCTGAAAATTTGTAATAATTACCTACGTTTAATATTATGGAGTAGTTCATCTTTCTCAACTTTCTAGTTATTAAATTTAAATTATTTGAGAGGAGAATATTATGTACTGCTAGAAAATCATGGCACACCAACCCTTACATTTTATATTAATGAGCTGCTGATGTTTTAATTGCTAGATGTAGAGACTAGGGAAGACATTTACATATCTGTCAGCCGGTTTAGTTCCAGAATCAATTCATACTTTCAAACTCCATAGCCTCTGTATATTTAAGAACAGGTGAATTGCCAAAGGTTACAGAGAGGTTATTACATAATATTTTACCCTTTCAAGTCACTTAGCATTGTCATCTGGGAGTTTAAGATAGTGGCATGCAAATTCACAAGCACGCCAAAAGGCATTATGAATGTAGATTTGTTTTGAAGTGGTGTTATTTTGGAAAGATGGAAGGGATGGGGGATGGGGATGAAGCACAGCCTTTGAAAGCTGCAAAACTACAGGACTAAAGGCATTTTACATTGTGATTCTGAATGGATAATTTTTAATTGTGTGGAAAACATTAAAGATTCAACGGCAGAAGGCTCTGAAATGCATCTTATTGGGGAGTTTAGAGTAGCTATGTAGTATTGTTTGTGTAACTCTCCATTTCTGCAGCAGCACAACTTTCTGTTGTACTATTTATTTATTTATGTATTTATTAGTCCAATTTATATGCCGCCCTTTTCCGTAGACTCAGAGCAGCTTACAATGCATTACAGCAATAGCCTGCATACTTTTTCATATATACCTGCTTATTAGGGCTTTCGGCCCCCACTAAGCGGTGTTGTTCTATACAAAATTGGCTTATTGCCCCCACAATCTAGGTCCTCAAATTACCTACCTCGAAAGGATGGAAGGCTGAGTCAACCTTGAGCCTGGTGAGATTCAAACATGCACTAATTCCAGGCAGCTGGCAGCTAAGTGCTAGCACTTAACAGCCCTTTAGTCCGCTGCATCACCGAGGCTCTTTAAAGGTCACTAGCACTAATCACTAATCACTAGCAGATTGTTAACTATTATTAATTGTGAATATCTATTTTTTCCTATTTTCATTTATTTATTTATTTATTTATTTATTTATTTATTTATTTATTCCAAAATATAATTATTCTGGAATAAAAGCTTCACTTTTGGCAGCTAGTGACCTTGGAACAATCATTCTGTCTCAGACCTAGGAAGCAGGCAATGGCCAACCAGTCCCAAAATCTTACCAAGAAAACTGCAAAGTTCTGTCTTTATTTATTTTTTATTGTTTTTATTAAAACAAGTTGTTAACATAGCTTATTTTTAATTTACTGTTAACTTATGCCTTAAGGGGAGTTAACACTTATGGAACATATGACTATGAATAGCTTACCTTTATGCCAGTCAATGATGCTATATATTCCATCAAAGGGACTGCAATACAAGGGGACCTTAAGTTGTTCCTGTCTGTGTTGATGCTCTCTGTGCTGCAAGCCAGGTTTTTTTAAAATCCACCTGAAGCAGGTAGATGTTACCAGGTGTTTAATTTAGACTGCTGGCTGCTTTGACTATTCCCCCACTGCTGTGCATTTCATGCCAGCAAAGCAGCTGCCAATCACTTTCATTTCTGTGGATGGGCACTTACTTAATAGACATATCTAATATGTCTGTTTATTTCTGAGTATGTCTGTGGGTATATATATGTGTATGTGTGCACATAATTCTTGAAATCCTTTATGTTTTTTTTCTAAACAAAACCATTTTTCATCTGAACATTTTAGTGTATATAAAATTTATAGAACTCCAAAACAGGTTTATAGATGATGCTTTTGAAAATGATCATCATAAAAGAGGATGCTTTTAAAAGTCTGCAAATAGAGATAGTCCTCACTTACCAATCACTTCTTCAGTGACCGTTTAAAGTTGCAACAGTGCTGAAAAAAATGAGACCTTGTTCTGCCCCAGCTATGGATCCCAAAGAACGCAGCACACACAAACTCTTTATCATTCAAAGGCTGTTAATGAACTGTCTTAACAGCCTACCAGAATTCTAAGATAAGGTAATCACAGTCTTACTATAGGTGGCAGAAAGCCCAGAAGCAGTTTTGCAGACACAAAGGAGAGTGAACTAAAGTTGTTCTCTACAGCTTGTTGCAAACAGCATTCTTTCTTAAATAGGCTAAGGGAGTGGCCAATTAGCCCCAAGCCTTACTCTCGAGGAGACCTCCTCCTGAGGAGCCACTCCTGCCTTTTGGCAGCTCTGCGTGCAAGTGTATTGAGAAGAGGCTCCTCCTCTATGTCCTCTTCACTTAAAGGACCTTCTGGAGGTTCTGAAGGCCCTGGCTGAATCCCTGCCACTGGCACCACATCTTCTACAACCGCCTCACTGTCCGACTCGAGCGCCAGCTGCACAGGCTGCTGACGCAGCACCAAACCAGTCTCCTCATTGTCGGAATCGGTTACAATTTGCACAGGCTGCTGACAGGCCACAACAGACCTTGAACTGGTCTTTAAAATTGAAACTCTTGCAGTATCCTACCCATTCACATGATTGTGATTCAGGTGCTTAGCAACCAGTATGATGGTTACAATATGTTGCAATCACATGATCGCCATCTGTGACTTTCACAAGCACATTTGCTTCCAACAAGCAAAGTCAACAAGCAAGAAGTCACAAGTAGTGGTCATAGGACAAAGCACTTCAAAACCATGAGTGATTCGCTTGAAAGGACATTGTATGTCAGCATGGCCATGTGGCATTTGATTTAATGACTTGAACCCGTTAGCAATGGAGTTTCCATTCTCAATTGCACTCAGTAAATGAGAACTGTCTATATATATATTTGTGTATATTTAATTTTGATTTATGAGAATCAAAGAATGGAGAACTTCCAATCTACAGGCCACATATGATCTGTGAAAATTATCCTTCTCAGAGATCAAGAGACATTTGGGATTTTAAGATCCCTAGCCATAATAAAAATTGAAATATTTGAATAATAAATACTTGAATAATAAAATAAACATATGCCAGTGCCTATATCTGAGGGACTCTTTGAAACTGGGACCAAGGCCAAATTGCTTTCTTGGCTGGTCCTCTTTTCATTGTCTCTATATGAGATCATCTCACATAAATCAATAAAGCTTTTCTCTTGACTAAAATCCACTCCTCTATACTTTTCTCTTCACAGAAAGTATGCTTCCTACTTCATGCATGTAGAGAGACACAATATAATCCTCATGTGCCTAATTGTACATGAAGATCAAAGCAATTATTTCCTTCATGCACCAGGCAGTCCTAGTGCATTCAATGGGCCTTAGATATTTTTAAGGATTATTTAAACACTACCAGAAAAATATTGTACATTTAATAAAGTTTATAGGTAGAACAATCAAGTACAACTGACACAGAAACATATTCAGTGAAAAATATCTAGGCTGTAAATTATCTTGAACAAGAGATGTAGTGTGTGTGTGTGTGTGTGTGTGTGTGTGTGTGTGTGTGTTTAAAATCAGGTACTGCATTGCATATTTTTTGGGAATTAGACTTCAAAATGAAAATAGTTTCAGTGACTTTCTGATACTCTTTGTGTTGGTGTGTCTGTGTCTGTGTTTTCCAAAAACAACAACTAAAACAACACACTTTAGTTTACCAAGTTTTGATTAAATTTAGTTCAGTATCTGGTATTTTCCCCTCAAGCTTTGTGCTTTACAGAATAGTGTAAAATTATTTGTAATTATTAGCTGAAAGTCCTAAAACAATGAATTTCTAACTGCATTCTTCTGAGTATAGGATACATTTTTATGTAGCCTTCAGTGCAGAAAATCTTGTTCAGTCTTTATCAGAAATCTCAATTAAAAGTCAGCCTTCTTACAAGGCTATAATAGTAATTATGACAAGGACTTTCTTGCACATGGAACAGCTGTTCCATGTGAGAAAACTTATAGTTTACTATAATGAGTCAGGAAAAATAGGACCTAGCAAAAGATTGGCTTTGCATAAGGAGAACACTGGGAGTTGCTATTGCATACATGCAAATTAAGGTATTAATGTCTTTCCAGGTGCTTTGACTGTAATATTTTCCTCTACAATAATATGCATTTTGACAAAAAAAAAACAAAAAAAAAACTTTGTCAAATCAGCCAGTAGGAGAAGAAACATTGTAAAAACATTAACAAAATAAAATTTATAACTGAGCTATCTTATAATAGGTGTTGTCTTAGGTAACTGTTTCCTACTGATATTTTCCAAAACTGCTTCTTTCGATGTACTGTTCACATAAACTATAGCTCCTTTAAATTACTATGAGAACAAACAAAAAATATGGATTGGTTGATCATCTTACAATTCTTTCTATAAATTAGGGTTTAAAGATGGCATATAGGCAGTGGTGAAATCCAAATATTTTTACTACCGGTTCTGTGGGCATGGCTTGGTGGGCTTGATGTGGCTTGGTGGGTGTGGCTTGGTGGGCATGGCAGGGGAAGGATACTGCAAAATCTCCATTCCCACCCCACTCCAGGGGAAGGATTCTGCAAAATCTCCATTCCCATCTCACTCTGGGGCCAGCCAGACGTGGTATTCGCCGCTACTCCGAACTACTCAAAATTTCTGCTACCAGTTCTGCAGAACCTGTCAGAACCTGTTGGATTTCACCCCTGCATATAGGTGATTCTCTGCTTAAGACCAGTAAGGTTCTTCATTCAGGTATACTGCAAATTTGACTCTTCATGCAAGTCTTTTTATAAATGAAGTCATAATAACTTGTTGGAATTTTTTTTTTAAATGGAAAGATACAAGAAATCATCCACAAGACTATTCTGTCTTGGATAAAAAGTCTTGTGCCACTAAAGTGACCCTCTGTAGAAGTTTTCATTGTAGGCATACAGTATAAACAATGATTACTTTGCACGTATCATGCAAATAACATATATTTTGTAATTTGCATCAGTCATGCCATGATACTAATTAATAACATGTATGAAGATGTCAAACCCCCTGAGTCCTGTTGGAGAAGGGCGGTATACAAATTAATTAATTAAATAAATAAAATGTCTCCCTTAACCTCTATACCCCCCCCCGAGAGCCCCAATTCAAAGTCCTTACAAGTTTTTGCAAGAAAAAAAATCTGGAATGGCAGAATTTGTAAAATAGCAAAAAAAAAAAAAAAAAAAAAAAAAAAAGGCCATGAAGGTCTTGAATCATCTTATCATGAGCCAGTGCCCAGATTAGAAAAAGAAATCATTTTTGGATTCTTTGCCCCCATTATAGTTTTGGATTTCATCCTCAGCTTTCTTGTACTATGAAGCTAAAGATGTCCAAATAACATCCATTTGCAGAAATGACTGTTGAAAATTTTCTTGGCCCTACTTTCTGTTCAATATTTGCAACCTTGATGAAAATGTTTCCCTGCTTAGACTCTTCACTGGGACTTAGGTCATGAAAAATTAATGTTCCCTGTTGAATCGAATATTCAGAAATAATATCACCTGTACTTCATTTATTCAAGCACACCTGGTGCTGTCTTCCTTTTTAGACCTTGATGCAAGTTATGCTTGCCATGAATATGAATCTTAATTTTTGGATCAGCTGTGCAAATGAGCATTTATTATTCTCCTTCTCTCACAGGACTTAGAGGTAGTCTACTAGGCATGATGAAATAAATGAGATCCTTGGGGTAGAAAGGCAAAGCTCTGTGAAGAGAGTTTGCTACCTTACCACAGTTTAAAGCTTCGGGTTTCACTTATTGTTAATGAATTTTCAATGAACATTGGATAAAACTGAGGGGGGGGGGGGTGAAATGGAAAGCAAAGTTATATTTCATAGTTTCAAACTAATTTACCCATGAACATAACATCCCCAGATAAGTTCAGAGAGTAATTGCTTTCTATTAGCTTCTATGAATTCTATCAATCCAAATCTCTTCAAAAGAAAGTAATCAGTTCATTGCCTCTATCATCACTAAACCTGCATCCAAAAGTGTGATTTCATCTATGAACTTGGGGTGTTAATACAACATTCTGTTGTGCATAAGTGACATCACACTGTCCATCCAGTTTCTGTGTATTGTTACATTTGGTCATACAGCATTGTGAACAGCTTCAAGAAAACCAGTGGCAAAGAAACAGATTTCTGCCTTAAATTTAATGGATACTGATACTGTCAGCTGAATGAGCTCTAGTCATCATTCAGAGTTTGACTTGCTTCAAGAATGAAAAGTTGCAGTCATAAAAGGATGGATGGTGGGGCGGGGGCGGGGAATAAAAAGGAACTAATAACAGGAAGAAGAATCTCACACTGCTGTGGTATTTGTCGAATCTAGTTAATTATTTGTGCTTCCAAAGCTGTGACCATATTTGCCTGAAGATGAACCCAGAGCTACTCAACCAGTAGCTTTTGTATTGGTTATGATAGTGAAAAGATTAAACATTTGAATGATGATAGATTATTCTATTATTCATAGCAACAGCATGCAACAATTAGCTATCATCATTTAGCCTTCTTCAATAATGCAGGAACAAAATAAAATTTAAAACAAGGGAGAGAACTTTAACCTTTCATATGGATTTATTCATTCAATTATATCTATATCTACCCTGTTTTCCCCAAAATAAGACATCCCCTGATAATAAGCCCAATCGGGCTTTTGAGTGCATGGCAATAAGGCCAAGCGCTTATTTCAGAGTTCAAAAAAATATAAGACAGGGTCTTATTTTCGGGAAAACATGGTATCTCTATCTCTATCTCTATCTCCATCTCTATCTATCTACACACACACACACACACAGTCACCTGCATAAAATTTTAAAGCATGGGACAGTAAATTTGTGAAGATGACTGGAAAATAACACTTTTTTAAAAAAGAAAATCCCAATATATGCACTTGGTTATTTGGAAGTGTAGCTTTCCAAATCCCTCAAAACTAAATAAAAGTATAATTTAAATGACAAAATGGTAATAAATGCTACTGAAGGAGATCCAGTCTTTCCAGTACTGAATTTTTATTTCTTTTGAAAATGCTTTTGGTGCTAAACTTTAATGGCAACTAGGAAAATCCCAGGATTCTTATGAGTATGCTACTCCTGAGGGATAGGAGAGCAGATGTGAACAATCTTGAGGCTCACTTGTTGAGAAGCAATAGATACTATCTCTAACAAGAATGTTTTATCATGGATTATATTAGCTTTTGCAAATGCAGTAGAATATGCAAAGTTTTGTAACTATTTGGGGTAAATAAAACTGGATAGGAAAGTGTTACAAGTCAGAAGACCAGAGGGATTATTCTACTGAAGTGTATGTTTGTGTTTGAGATGCAAAGGGAAGAATGAGAGATCTGAAAGTTAGAGTTGGGGGTGGACTTATGAAAACAGGGTCTATGCTAAATATAGTTCAACAATTTGTGGACTGTCTCACTACAGAGGCAAAGAAAATGTCTAAAGATGCAGTGGAAGCAACCATTACAACAGGAGGAAATTGAGAGATAGAATGGAGGTAAGTGGCTGTCTCAGCAGTATCATTGATCTGACAGATTCAGATTGCTTCCTACACTGATCTTAAACCAGTTCCTTATTCTATGACTTATTTCTGATATTTGACAATTATTATTGTCAAATTATAATTTAAGAATTATGCTTTCTTTTTTTCCAAATATTTTTGAATTATATTTTGAATTGCAGTTTTAAAGAAAAAAGTAAAATGTAAAAAAAATAAAAAAATACATAAAAATTATTTTTATGTAATTCTTGCATTATACAGATTACCACAGTTTTGAATTATTTGTTCTATTAACAAAGATGGTCAGTCCCAACCAAATTGGGAGACTGGGAGTTCTAGCCCTGCCTTGGGCACAATGACAGCTGGGTGATCTTGGGCCAGACATTTTCTTTAAACTCTAGGATGCAAGAAATGGCCAACCAATTCTGAAAAACTAGACTGCCTAAAGTTATCTAGGCAGTCTCTGAAAATCATACATAATTGAATGGAAGAATAAAATATAACAAAACAATAAAACAAAACAAAACAATAACAGAATACTATACAGATGAAGTATAAAGGACAAGTCATTTCAGTATTCTCTAGATCTAATAGGTTTCTAGGAGATGGTTATATGTAATGAGATACACAGTTTTTATTCAACCAATTACATAACATGACATTTCAAACAATGTTCTTGGTGCTATATGCAGTATCAGAAGTGCTAGCTTATGTTTAGCAATTTAAACATGTATAGGTTAGTGGCAAAGCATATCATTTTGTTGACATATTGTGTAAGTTGGGAAGGGAAATGCTATTCTTGCAGCTTTGATTTTCTTTCTTTTTTTTTTAAAGTGACCTTCAAGACAGGTTAGTTCATCAGCTTCTGCCACTCTGCACATTTATTCTTGCAGCAATAAACAGTTTATGTACAGTTTTTCAGTTTTCATTAAGCATTTCAAAACATGAGGGCAGAATGACCAGTAAAAGTATATAAAGAACTTTAATGAATATTAGGGGAATATTATTAGATTACTGCATCTAGAGAAAAACAGTATGGAATTATCAAGAACATTTTTGTAAGCACTCAAATTTAGTAAAATATGCAGTGTCCCTCAAATATTAGAAAAACCAGATTCACACTAAAATGTTCAAGAATCAATACCAAACACCAACTACTCCGTTAAGCATTGAAAAAATCATATAAAGAGTTTAAGATGAATAGTATTTTATTTGAACTTTCTCCTCTTCCAAGATCTGTTATCTAACAGATATAGATATCTAACTCTTCTCCAGGGTCTAAATCAGGGGTGGGTTCTACTTACCTTTACTACTGGTTCACAATAGGGTTCGCTTTGCTCACATGCACGCTCTTCTGCGCATGCACAGAAGCTTTTGCACATGCACAGAAGCTTCTGCACATGCGCAGAAGTGTTTTGATAACATCGGGGTCGGTGGGCGGAGCCTCCCTCCAATTTTACTACCGGTTCTATAGAACTGGTCCGAACAGGGGGCAACCCATCACTGGTCTAAATTCATATCTTTGTTACTACTTTTAACAAAAGACCAAGAGCTTTTAGACACTGTAATCTAAGTTTCTTAACTATCATGCAACTTGCTGGAAATGAAGTTGGCTTAAGAAATTATTCCAGGGTTTAAACACCTTCCTCCCCGTTACCTAGGGTTTTGGGTTTTTTCCCCCTGTTCTGTCTGGACTACGTTTATCACAAGGTGGATTTTTCTGTTTATTTATTACTCCTGGACCGATAAAAAGGACAGATATAGAAAAGGAAAATCTGTTTTTTTTCCCCTGTCACTTTGTGAACAGATCATACTCAAACTTTTCATTAGCCATTTCTAGGAACTGCTATGTAGCTTGCTAATAATGAACTATTAACAGGGAAAGCCCTAGTTAAGCACTAAACACATATCTCAGTTGTCTTTGAAGGCATTAGCTTCAGTGGTGGGTTTCTACTGGTTTGCACTGGTTCGTGCGAACCAGTAGCGGCAGGGGGCTCCGCCCACCTGCCTGGACGTCACAGTTCCAAAGCGGGAGTGAAAGTAAGTGAAACCCACTACTGATTAGATTGTCTGAACCTAAGAATTCAAAAGGTAAAACACTTGGACAGATCCGTATTGTACAGTCCTACAAATGCCTTGAATATGTTTTTTCCACAGTTATCTCTTCAGGCAGGTATAATAGAGAGTGCACTTGAAGCACTCTCCTTTAAGAAGATATATGTCATGGACTCCCACATGCAACACCTCATCAGATAAGGAGGCGACCACTCCATGAAGGCAATGTAATATCTTCCACAACCTCTCCCCCAAAGCCCACAATTGCACTCTAAAGTCAGTAGGACAATACATACATTGATGTGGAATTAATTTGAAAGTTAAGGCTTAGAACGATTGAATTGCTAGATGGTATCAAAGCTTACTAAGTATATATTGTGTGCTATTTCCTTTTTTTAAAAAAAAATGTTGGAACACTTATGATTCTTTATGTGCAATTTTTCACTGAGAAAGGAGTACTTTGTTTCATGATGTTTTTTCCCTCTGTGTGGAATCAATTATCATACACATTGAAGCAAGTAAAAACCAAAACTCATCAGGTCTCCCACTTTTTGAGTGATGACTAAGAATATTCTTCAACATAGTTATTAATTAATTTATTAAAATATATAGTTCACAATTGGGCAGATCGTGGCCCACTTCTAATTTTTAAATTAAATTAAATTAATTGCTACCTTTGAGAACTGGTCTGGAGCCTGTACTGACCCTGTATCCTTTCGAAGGAACCATCTAATCTACTAAAAAGACATGCAGATCATTAAGAACATAATGAAAAGAACATAACAATAGCCAATGTAATTGTCAATCCTATTGGAAATATGTGGATGTAAATTTCGTATAGTAGTTAGTATTATAACAGGTAATTGTGTCTAATACCTGAATTACTTTTTATTGATACATTAATAATATGTTATGAGACATTCTCCCATAATGATCTTTCCTTTAGTAAAAATAAATAGATTGCAAAAAATTGCATACTATTGTATTATTAGTAACCAAAGGCTTTTGAGATTTTCAAATAAACCCAGCAGTTCCTTGGTAAAATGGATAAAAATGTAAAGCTAATATAGATAGATAGATAGATAGATAGATAGATAGATAGATAGATAGATAGATAGATAATCCAATACCTGGAATTACTGTTTTTTACTATTATTTATTTTTAACATTACAAGCACAGTATTGGTCTTTTTTTTTTTTAACAAAAATGATACATTATCAATTAAACAGCAGGGTTTAAGGTGTTGTTTTATGTTATGTCTACATTTCTGTGTAAAACTAAAACCAGATAACTCACTTCTTTGGAGTTCCAGAAAAAGTCCTTTTATCTATGACCAATTTGTCCAAAGATGATAATCAATAAAATAATGTTTCAAAGCAAGTTTGTATCAATGCACTAATGAACAAGTTCTTTTTTTATGTATGTAAAATAATCTACTGTAGCAATGTGAAGTTATACAACATATTTGATATTGATTTATTTATAAATTCCATTTCAGAAATTTAAAACAGTTTTTATAATTTAATATGCAGGTTAATTTGACTGAATCATGCATGAATAACTATTTAATAAGCAGAAGAAATATTATCAAAATTATGCCCCTTACTGTATAACTTGCTCATTTAAAAAAAAAAAAAAAAACCCAATACTAATGGGCCATTGACTCTTGTTCAAAGGACTTCACAGCATTATTCTGTAATCTTTAATTTGTCAGGTTAGGCAATAACATACATAAATCAATTTCTTCCTTTGAAGTTGGGTATCTCCCTGAAAACTAACAAATTGTCTTGATCACAGTTCAAAGGAACACACAAATGTGCTCTAAATGTAGTTTTGAAATGTTTTTGGAAGCGTGATTTGTACCACCCACTGCAAATAAATTTATTTTAAATTTATTTAAATAAATAAATTTATTTAATTTAGATAGCCACCCATCTTACTTGCATGTGATTCGGGGGGGGGGGATAAAAAGTTCAAATAAATTAATCAATTGATATAATTTATCCATTATCAGTTAAAAATAATTAAAAACCAGAATTACAAAAGGCAGAGAAAAATGCTATCCAGTTTATAGCAATCATTTATTGGGGTCCATGCTTCCATGGGATTCCAAAGTCTGATGACCAAACCAAGTTTTGAGGGCAAATGCAAATACAGTACAATATAACTTTATTCTGATGCTCACCAAATGCTTCATCTCAGCATACAGAAATCCTCAATTGCCCTTAATTGTAGCTTTTTAAATGTACCACTAAGATATAAACAACAACGAGATCAATAGATTATATTTCCATTAAACTATAGATAACATCTCTGGTATAGAAAATAAATGAAAATGCTTCAACAGCATGTTGATTCAGATTTCACTTCAACTCATTGCACTTTACTGTTTCTAAGCAAAAAGAACCGAAATAGCTGAATAAAAAAAAACCACACAGGCATGGTACAGCATCACACTACCCATGTTTTATCAATTGCAGCATTGTTTATTTTCTGTCTCACCATTGTTTCCTTTAAGTGAAGTTTCAAAAAGTTATCAATTTAAACCACGGAAAATACTTATGTCTCACTCATGGTGAGAGCTGTCAAAACTTAAAAGCCAAAGCCCTAAAATTTCACAGCAATTCCATTGCTAGAAGGAAAGCAACAACACAGTTTGTGGAATTAACAGCAGGTTGAATGGTTCTCTCTCTATATGAAGATGAGTATAGGGCATAAAAAATACTCCCCACCCCTTCAAAGCATCAAGATTACCAAAAAGCCTTTGTTTCTTTGATGATGTCTTGTACACAGAATAACAGAAGACATGTAGAAGGTTACCAGTTTCTCTTCATGCATTTCTCTAGCATTATAATAATAGGTTTCTAGCCCTGACACAAGGTTAAAGGAAAACATTGATGTTGATGTCCAATTATATTTATTCTTGAGGGTCATTAAAATGCTTGCAATGTATCTTTATCCAATGGAAAACAGTTTGCCAAGTTTGTCTGCTAGAAACTTGCTTTGCTGAGTTTTTGTAAACCCATGTTTGTGTTATCAGTGATAGTATCTATTTATTGTATTTATTTTATTTGTTTGTCAAACATGTACAAGATAACAAGTATAGGTATGAACATAAACATAAACAAAGGAAGTAAATGCAAATAAATGGGGAAAGTAAGACAGGGACAGTGCTGCGCTTATGCACGCCCCCTTTACGGACCTCTTAAGAATGGAGTGAAGTCCACGGTTAGCCATCTTATCTTCTGGAGTCCACTTTTGCAATTGCCTCAAGTTTTTCCAAGAAACAGGATTGGCTCTACTTCTGCTCTATGGTATAAATTTTCTAAGTTTTAGCTTCTTGATTAATGTTTCTAGTGAAATGCCTGGATTTACTGCAGCTGTATCTACTGCAACAAGTGATCAGTTGGTTTGCTGGATGAATTACTGAATACCTTTGAATGTCATCACACAGCTATCAGTATCTTACCATTTAATGGGGTTATTGGGTGATGATTTGTAGGATCCTTTTACACTTTCAAAATGACCATAGTGTCAACCTCATTTACAGCAGGTGGGGGGCCATTATCTTTGTCTGTACATGTCTAGACATATCTGTGCATACATGTATTTTTGTGTCTTCAAGTCAGTCTTGACTCCTGGTAACTGCCTGGACAAGTGCATGCAGTTTTTTTAAACAACAATTTTGCAAGTGATTTGCCATTGCCCGCTTTCAAGGGTTGAGAAAACGGATCTGGCGCAGTGATGAAATCCAAATATTTTTCCTACCAGTTCTGTGGGCATTGCTTGGTGGGCATGGTGTGGCTTGGTGGGCGTGGCTTGGTGGGTGTGACAGGGGAAGGATACTGCAAAATATCCATTCCTACCCCACTCCAGGGGAAGGATACTGCAAAATCCTCATTCCCTCCTTACTCCTGTGGGAAGGATATTGCAAAATCTCCATTCCCACCCCACTCTGGGGCCAGCCAGAGGTGGTATTTGCCAGTTCTCCGAACTACTCAAAATTTCCACTACCACTTCTCCAGAACCTGTCAGAACCTACTGGATTTCACCCCTGATGTGGTACAAAACTATCCAGCAGGTTTTCACTATAAGGCAGGTCTAGAAATCACAGTTTCCTTGATTTTAATTTTGATACCTTAAAACTGGCTTTAATCTACTTTCACATCCTCATCATCTATGTACCTTATATATCTTAACTAAATAGGAATTCTTTTATTTTTCTACCACTGAATAGAAATCCTATCTGGCCGGGGGCCTTTCTGAATTTCACTGTTTCAATAGTATCAATATTTTATTTAAATTTAAAAGTGTGGTTAAATTTGTTGAACCGGTATCCAACATTTTTGGAAAGTTTATTCCAATTAAATATCTTATCCATCTGGTTATTGTAGATGTTAGCATATAAACTTGAGTAAAATTCCATAAACTGAGACATAATCACTTTTTACTCCCTCTGAGTCTCTTAGACATTATAATTCTTTCTGTCTGTTCCAATGAACATATTTAATACTCTTCAACAAATATTCTGTGCTCAATTCATATAGGCGATTAAACTCCAATTCAATGGATCTCAGGATATAGTACGTTTCTATATTCACATATAAATGCTTTGATATCCCAATTGATCTTTGCATCTGCCATCCCTCAAATTATTGTTTTTTGTTTGTTTTAAGATACTGTTGTAACTATTAATATAGTGAAAGCTGTCTAGTAATAATGTATTTATGAAGACCCTGCCTTCAGCCATATCTTTTTGCTGGCTATTTATGCATCAATGCAGCTACCCAATCAATATAGCTAATACATGATCTATTTATAATAAAGCTAAGAGAGGTGATAGTTTAGATTATCAATATTCTTCTCATCAAAAAGGAGGCAGTTCAGATTGGCTAATATTGATATCAGATGCAAAATTGATATTAGAAGTGAAGTTTTGAACCCAAATGGAAGATCATTCATTCATTCATTCATTCATTCATTCATTCATTCATTCATTTATCAACAAGTACAAATAAACAAGTAACAGTATAGACATAGACATGGACACATGAAAAAAATTGGCACAAATAAAAGAATATAAATTGGCAAAACATAGCCATAAACACATAGAATGATTACATATAAATGGGGACAGTAGGACAGGGATGGTAGGCACGCTGGTGCGCTTATGCAGGCCCCCTTAGGGACTTCTTAAGAAACATGAAAGGTCCACAGTAGACAGTTTAAGGTAAAAGGTATGGGGATTAGCAAGACTAACAATGGGATCAGGGAGAGTGTTCGAGACATTTACTACTCTATTGCAGAAGTCATATTTCCTACAATCAAGATTAGAGCGAATTACACTGAGTTTGAATCTATTGATAGATTTGTATTGTCTCTTTCAGTCAAGGTTCTTGAACCTATACACACATTCTATCAGAGAATTATAACATAACATCAAAATATTTCTTTTGTAAAACCAATGACCTTATTCTTCAAATATGATCAGAAAGTATAACTGTACCAGTAATTCTCAGAGGAACCACAAATTGGTTGATAAAAAATAACATACTTTCATGGAGATCATATGAATTCTGATTTTTTTAATTCTGATCCAAAATTGAATTCAAAACTCAGTGAATATATTCTGCTAAAATTATTCAAAATATGAAACTTAACCATAATTGGATCATTTAAAAAAGTGCCCGAGGTCTCCTACTCTCTGCATTATTAGTCACCAAAACTATATAATGCCCATTATTGCATCCCACATTTCTTATTCAATAGAACATTTGGGAATTTTCAAAAATTTCAAATTTTGCACTTCTAAATCAAATCCATTGAATTGCTATTCACAATATATTTCTTATGGTTTTTTTTCTTTTTCATTATATTTTAGAGTTTCAGTACAAATACATACATACTGCATATACAGTATCTACATCTATATATCATCTATATCTATATCACATGAAGCTCTAAAATTTAAGAAGAAAATACAACTGACATTTCAAGTTAGTAGTTGGATTTTCCCCCCTAATAGATTTATGAAAGAGGCTTGTTAAAAGCTTTGAATAGATTGGAGACAAGGAATACTAATAATTCAAATGGATTAAAGATCTTTATGTAAAATGTATGTTTATGTAAAAAGAAGGAATATAAAATTAGCTTATTTGATTAGGTTAAAATGGGATATTTTTTTAAAAAAATTAAGACTTGCATTGTTTATTGGATTTGCCTGCAGTTAAGAGTTGAGATTTGTAATGCTGAGGTTTACATTTGTTAGTAAGTGTAATTATTTTAAGGCTTTGACTGGACATTTTGTTGATGCCTGGATTGGGAAAGACATCGGATTGGCCTATAGTTAAGAGCTGACTTACAGACTGAAGAGTTTTATACTTATTAACTAAGAGCACTTAGACTTATATATCGCTTCATAGTGTTTTACAGCCCACTCTAAGCAGTTTACAGAGACAGCATATGGCCTCCAACAATCTGGGTGCTCATTTTACTCAGAGGAATGAAAGGCTGAGTCAACCTTGAGCCAGTCAGGATCAAACTCCTGGCAGTCGGCAGAGTGAGCCTACAATATTGCATTCTAACCACTGTGCCACCAACAAGAGAAAGTGAAGAGACAATGAAATCATTTATACTTGTCATAATGAGGATGGAAAGTCTTTCTTTCTGTTTTTCTTTTTCCTGTTAGTTTTGTGTGTGTATGTGTAAAAGTAAAGGCTCCCCTCGCACATATGTGCTAGTCGTTCCTGACTCTAGGGGTTGGTGCTCATCTCCATTTCAAAGCCAGCGCTGTACAAAGATGTCTCCGTGGTCATGTGGCTGGCTCACAGAACGCTGTTACCTTCCCACCAAAGGTGGTCCCTAGTTTTCTACTTGCATTTTTTACATGCTTTCGAACTGCTAGGTTGGTGTGAACTGCAGATGGTGTGTGTGTGTGTGTGTGTGTGTGTGTGTATACATACATACATACATAAATGTAGGTCTTTGGTTATTTGGGTTTTCTCCCGCGTAGAGAGAAAATCTGAATAACTACGTGGGAGAAAACCCGAATAATCAAAGACCTACATACACACGCTCACGAAAACTTGAGAAGACATATATCTTTTCAAGTTTTCACGAGTGTGTGTATGTAAAAAGTTAAAATCTCGGGTGTTTTCCCGTGTCATTAAAAGTCTGTTAATTGAAATACTTAAAATCCTGGCTAAAATCCCATCTTAAAATCCTCCAAAATCCCAACAAAACACTTTGTGAGGTCTTTTGAGACTCTGACTAAAATCCTAACCAACACTTTAAAAGTTTTCTTTTTGGCAACGTTTCGACAAGCTCTCTAACTTGTCATCATCGGGCCCCTACTTTCAGTTTAGAAGCTATAATGTTATTAAAATATTTTTTCTAGGGATACCTATGACATTTACAGTTCAAAAACAAATGAATTTTAATTTATTTAATTTAAAAATAACCAGTTTGTACAAAAAACCTGGTCCTAATATAGAAATAAGAATCAGAAATTGTGAAATATAAAACATAAAAAAGTCCATTTCAATCGTTGCCTTCCCAGCTGGAAGAATTATACAACTGTTTTTAAAACTCATGTTCTGTGCAATTTCTGTATCTTGTTATTCTACCCAAGAAAATTCTAGGAAAGAAATTATACAAAATAGCTAAAAACTATTGTCCATCAGAGAGATTTATGAATTGGTAAAACATATTTTTGGATGCTAACTTAAACTTATAGTGAAATGAGCCTAAAATCATATAAAATATAGCTTCAAGCTACAATAAGGCAGGCCAGGCCTCCCTTGATAAAATAGCTAGGAGATGAAAGCCCATAATATTTAAATCAAATTGATTGTGAAAATTAATAAATGTGAACCTAATTATTGAATGACAGAATATCACAGTTGATACAGCCACATATTCACTTTAGCAATATTCATGACAAGAAAACTATATAGCTAGGAGGTAATAATTCACTGTAATAAATTAGAGAATCATGGAAGCACGCTTCATTGTGTCATTTGTCTCTTTTCATCTCAGAAGACACAACGTTTCACTATTTCCTATTGAAAATATGTACTTTGTTGCATGAAATATCTATGGACATTTACAATACATCATTACTCACTGTAGCCTTTTTCCATTCTCTCACTTACTTGTATTTTCTTAATATTATATGGGAAAATATTTGTTGGTAAATTTGAAGAGAATCGGTGTTAAGATTTATTCAATTATGAAATGAAATACAGAGTTCTGTACAGCCTAGGGAGCTGCTTCTCAGAAACTTCGTATAATTACTTATTTTTAGTTTACTCAAAGTAGTGTGATATCCAAACAGTAAAACATTTCGGTTTTCTGCTCTGGAAAAAAAATCCACATTATTGGAATGAAGGTCTGTTGTTATTTCCCACACTGATTATCCATATATGCTTCACAATAATAGAATAGAAATTGCAGGTTGCATCTAATTGATAGAACCAATATATGAGTGTTTCCATTAGGTTGGTAAGTGTCCCTGTGTAATTAAAGAAGACTTTTTCATTTAGTTTTCCAACATGGCTTTTTCAAGTTAATATTTTATTCGGTATGTCTGAACATGATTATATATCTGTACATAATCATGAACAGTTTTCAGAACCTGTCCACTAAAGTACAATTAAGGAATCCCTTTTCATAAATTAGATATTTTTGTCTTGCCTACATTTACCATTATAAGCATAAACCTTTTGCTACAAAGACTATGTTTAAATGAAAGCAGATACATGCTGATCTCTTTTACTTTCTCTTCAACTTCTGCTGATGCTATTGTGCTATATTGCAGGATACACACACACACACACACACACACACACACACACACACCATTTTCCCTAGCATTTGCTTCATACTAAATTGTTGAATCAATTGCCAGAAGCAACTCAGTTTGAATTAGACCAGAGTTGTTGTGTATACACCTATTTGTGTAACAGTTTACTGAAGAAAAAAAGAGAATGAGAGAGGGAGAAAAAGGGAAGTATGAGTGTGGGGTGATATTAGTGAGATAAGATTGGCTGTAAAATGTGTAATTTACATATTTCGTATAACATATATTACAAATACTGTAATTTTTTTACAATACATAATTACTTCTAATAATCATGATTTTTTGATTAGTATATTTACAGGTAGTATTCGACTTACAACAGTCTGTTTAGTGACCAATCAAAGTTACAATGGCACTGGAAAAAGTGACTTATGACCATTTTTCACACTTACGACCACTGCACCATCCCCATGGTCACATAGTTTACATTCAGATACTTGATAACTGGTTCATTTTTATGACGGTTGTACCAGGGTCACGTGATCCCATTTTGTGTCTTCTGGCAAGCAAAGTCAATGGTGAAGCCAGATTCACTTAATAACCATGTTACTAACTTAACAACTATAATGATTCACTTAGCAACTATGCAAGAAAAGTCGTAAATGGAGCAAACTTTACTTAATAACTGTCTCGCTTAGCAACAGAAATTTTGGGCTCAATTGTGATCATAAGTAGAGGACTATCTGTATTTCCACATTTTTTTTCTAATTTACAGTAATTTTCTTCTAGTAAAAAAACAAAAACAACACAAAGTCATTTGAATTTGAAACACAATGATAATATTGCCTCTTTATCTGTTTTTCTCTAAAATTTAGTTTATTATGAGGGATGTATGCAGTTATTAATGATTCCCAGTATATTTACATTTATTTTCTTTAAGTCCATTGTCTACTATTTTACATTATATTGTTCATTAACAATATGGAGGTTTATATATTTTTAAAACAAAATTCTGTCAAAGCACACATTTCTGAATTCTGTTTTCAACAACTATTTAAACTACTTAAAAATATATTTCATTTCCCTAAAGCACATTTAAGATTTTCATCTTGTATAGATCAAAATCTAATAAGAATATGTTATTAATGTAACCAAATGTGATGACCAAATGTAAATAATGTTTAAATTTTGACAGCTTTCAAGATTCTTCAACCAAGGCAATATCCTACATTGCAAAATATCATTAAACCAAAGAAAGCTGTACTTTATTTTTTTTTTCAGCATTTTACTGATTCAGTTCTTGATTTGGCAGCTAACAGGGAAAAAATGTAAATGTAATTTCTTACAATCCAGCCTTGGGAAATATGTCTTGGGAAATATTGACAATAAAGCTACAGTATGACTAAGTACCAAGGACTGTTCAGTAATTTCCTCCATTACTCAAAAGCTTTCAGTCAAAATGAATTACTTAATGGGCATTGCCATCAAAAATGGTAATAAATACACATTTAATTAGAAGTCATCTCATTCAATCTAAAAAACAAATATTGATATAATGAATTCTAAAAGTGTTCAGTATTTTAGGGAAGGATAACATTTTGATAGTTGAGGAACACTTATTTTATTTCTAGGGACAATTTTTGTGGGAATGTTTTATTTGTTTTGTTTTTGGTAAACTTAATCTAAATTTTTCATTTTTTTTCTTTCAACTGTATGTCTCATCGAATCCTTAGTGCTGTCTGAGCTTAATTATTTGTTGCAAAAATTTCATTAGTTATCACTGATGATGCACAGAGCATATAGGTGTGATGAGCTGTATGGAAATGTGATGAATAAACAAACCAACAAACAAATGATGTTACCTAATTGGATGACAACAATTGGGCTAAACAGGCAACAACAGGCTAAATAAGATACATCATGTAAAAATACATCATGATTCAAGGAATAAAATCACTATTGCAAATACATGAAAAACAATGAAGATTAATGATAGATCAATTACTCTTTTGCAATCTCAACTATATTTGCATGTGGTCATTTCAACATGAATACATGATTACTTAAAGACAATGGTATGGAGGTTCGTGGTTAAATATTACTAATAATTTTTTTTTTCTTGAAATGGATTATGTGGACCCTTATTAATCAGGACTTAGACCTGGGGCCAAAATGGCACTGATCTTCATTGTGGATGAACTCTGGTGGAATGGGATGGGAGGGGGTAGTATATTCATCTGTGTTTTTAACCTCTCAATGACTGCAGTATTCTTCTGGATTGACTCTTGGAATTGTGTGTGGTTGACACTGACTTGTGCTGCTCCATTTCTCTGGAGATGATTCCAGTCTATATTGATAGGGCAGAAGAGGTTCAGCCCATGGTACCTGTTTTGTGGGATGCCACAGATTCTATTATCTCCCCTCTCCTGTTTAACATTTACACAGGCTGAGGTTACCTCACATGGACTGAGGTATCATCACTATGCTATCATCAGATTTACATCTCAATCTATGTGCTATGGAGGTAATGTCTCAGTGTCTGGAAAGTGTGGGGATTTGGATGGAACACAGTAGGTTTTGGTTCAACCTTAGCAAGACTGGCTTTGGATCCCAGGGCTCTTTGGTTCTGAGGATTTTCTATTTCTGAATAATTTACTAAACAGAACCAATACACAGTCTGGGTGTGGGATAAGGAAAAAATATGAAATAGAACCAGATGCACAATTTGGTGGTCCTTCTAGACTCACAACTCCTGTTTGAGGGACAGCTGGCAGTTTTGGCCGAGAGAGCTTTTGCCCAACTTCATATTGTGCATCAGCTGTGTCCTATCCTGGACCTGAAAGTGTTGCTCACAATCACTTATGCTCTAGCCATCTTCCAAATGGACTAGTGCAATATATTGTACATTGGCTACCCTTGAAGAGCATAGCGAAGCTTCAGTTGCTACAGGCAGTTGATTGGTGCACATTACATCTATGCTATACAAATTGCATTGGTTGTTAGTCTGCTTCCAGGTATAATTGAAGGTGTGGGTATAGCCTACAAAGCCCTTCATGAAATGAGGCCAGGTTATTTGAGGGACTGTCTCTTCTGATCATGTCTACCCATCCACTGAATCTGGAAGAGGGAACACAAGCAGAAGACATTGGAGATCTGAATGAATGAAATAGCCTTATTAATACTTGGTTTGTTACACACAGTAGTTTTGTGTTCCCTTTAGTTGTTTGAGCAGCGTATAAACTACTATATGTAAAGAAATGGGTTGTCTAATATAAATTGATTGATTGAACAAACAAATAAATGTATGAGATGTTTAGATGTTTTATACAACGCTCTCTACATGGGGCTCCCCTTGAAGAGCACCCGGAGGCTCCAACTGGTCCAGAACGCAGCAGCGCGGGTAGTGACGGGAGCAGCATGGCGCTCCCATGTAACACCGCTCCTGCGCAAGCTGCACTGGCTCCCAGTGGTCTTCCGGGTGCGCTTCAAGGTGTTGGTTATCACCTTTAAAGCGCTCCATGGCATAGAGCCTAGCTATCTTCGAGACCGCCTGCTGCCACCGACGACCTCACATCGACCCGTGTGCTCCCACAGAGAGGGCCTCCTCGGGGTGCCATCAGCCAAACAGTGTAGGCTGGTGACTCCCAGGGGGAGGGCCTTCTCTGTGGGGGCACCTACCCTCTGGAATCAACTGCCTCCAGAGATAAGGAGAATCCAAGACCTCAGTGCCTTCTGCCATGCCCTTAAAACCTTCCTTTTCCAGCAAGCCGGGCTGGCCTAATTTTTTAAGTGTTTTTAAGTGTTTTGTTTATTGTTTTTAATTAACGGGGCCAAATTTATATATGTATATTTTTAACTGTATTTTAATATTTGTACTTGATGTTTTTACTTGGCTGTTCACCACCCTGAGTCCTCAGGGAGAAGGGCGGTATACAAATTCAAAATAAAATAAAATAAAATAAATAAATACATTTTGACACCCCCCCCCATAAATGGTTGCAATCTTTACTATGCAATATGATTGATATCTGCATTGATATCTGCATTCCAGATTATGCCTAATGCAAAAAAATACTAAAATCAAATTCTCCAATAATTCCTGATTTTACTCGGTTTGAAGTTCAGGGTTCAACTGGTGAAAAGGTACAAATAAGTAAAAATCCACTGTTAGACTGTATTTGTGTAGCAAGATAGATTTCCAATTAATTGATAATATAGCTATTTTATTTTTATTTTATTTTTATTTATATGCCGCTCTTCTCCGAAGACTCAGGGCAGCTTACAATGCGTTAAGCAATAGCCTTCATACTTTTGTATATTTTATACAAAGTCAGCTTATTGCCCCCACAAACTGGGTCCTCATTTTACCTACCTTAGAAAGGATGGAAGGCTGAGTCAACCTTGAGCCTGGTGAGAATTGAACTTGCAGTAATTGCAGGCAGCTGGAAGTTAAATACTACCTTTAACAGTAGCATTAGTCTTTCTGCACCACTCAGGGTCCTGAGTGTATTCCATTGCATATATCCACATCAGTGGTGGGCTGCTTCCGGTTCTGTCCGGTTCTATAGAACCGGTAGTAAAAGCGGCAGGAGGCTCCACCCACCCGCCTGGACATCATAATTGATGTTCTGCGCATGCGCAGAAGCGTGCGCAAGTGAGCGAAGCAAGAGCGCCACACACTCCAGTTGCGAACCAGTAGTAAAGGTAAATAGAACCCACTCCTAATCCACATATGGAGGGGGGCGAGGGAGAGAGAGAGAGACAAACAGTACATTCTATTAACAAGATGAATTCATGTTAGATTTAGCTGTCAATCACTTGACACTTTTGGGAAAAAGGAAAAAAGTCTATTATTGGTAGTAATAGAAGTTAAATTATTTAACAGTGGATTGAACCAACAGCCACAGAAATCAAAAAGTTGTTTGTCTAATCTGATGCCTTCTGAAAATATACTCCTAATGTAGTCTTTATTCCATATAGCAGCATTTACTTTTCAATGCAAAGATACATTTTTGGTACATTTTTTTTGGGGTGTGCGTGTGGGGCATGCAAGATTTGTAATGAGCTTATTAAAACTACAACACTGTTAAATGTCTATTGCACATTGATTTAAAAAAAAATATCAAAACTTAGGCATTTATTTTACACTGATCCATTCGTTGAGAATAGCTGTGCCTAACATCTTAGAACTGCTGGTAGGATATCAGTAGCTATGGAAACACTGCTAGGTGATTTATATATTTCCAAATGTCTAACTTTCTGGCATAGTAGAAGAATGTGTGTGTGTCTGTCTGTGTGTGTGTGTGTGTGTGTGTGTTTATGTTTGTGTATTCTTTGATGTGCATATTTATCAGTATTAAAAATGCAACTGTTTGTGGTGACTGAAGGCAAAAGAACCTGCATTAAATATTAGTGAGGCTTATATTTATATATTTTTAAAAAAACAGCAATCTTTCATATCAACACTTAAAATGCAAAAAAAAAAAAAAAGTATTCCCATGTCCTACCATCTGCCATTCTCACCCCCGCCCCCCCCCCCGCCACCTTTCCCAGAAAATATTTGCTATTTGTAGCAGTCACTGTTTTGGAAAACAAATCTGCCAAGCAATTGGAACCATGGGATAGGGTGGGGGGAATAGAAATGAGTGAAGGCCCTGCTGTTGGTTTGCCTTCCAAAAGGCTATTGAGGATCACAAATGTTAATAGGCTTGTTGGGAGCCTAATTTGTTAATGACTACAATAACTCAGTAGGAGATAGATCAAATGAACATAGGAACCCAATCCAGAACTGAAGCTTTGCGGAATTTTTTTTTTTAATTGTTATTCTTATTTCCAACCCAATGGAATGTTGGAAATAATTTATAGAAAGCAGGGTTGTACTTTCTCTCTCTTCAACATAATGCTTCTCCCCAAAAAAAAATAATAAAAAAAAAATGAATAGAATGGGATCAAATTTTCAATGGGGAAAGAAGCCAGCAAAAGACAACTCAAGTCTGAAAATGGACTGGTCCAAGCCAAGAGCTATAGAGGAAAAATAAAATAAAATAAAAAATCTGGAAGGAAATTGCCTAATGCAACCTTACAGAAAAGGCAGTTAAGCAGTCGCTCATAATGTTGCTGCCGACTCGGTTCTAAGCCTACACTATACACTGTCCAGAGTCATATTTTGTGATATAGGCAGATATGTAAATACAATGAATACATAAATTCTCTTTTCTCCTTTGTCATATGATATGGAACAGATCAATGGCTATCTGTCTTGCGTTCCCGATGCACAAATAGATACGAATAACATAGATTCGGTGTTGGTAATAGGAATTGAGGAGAAAAAACCCAGAGGTGCAAAATATTACTTAATTTCAGAGGAAAAAAATGCAGATTCCTATAATCCTGTTGGTAAAGGGGTTTTAAAAAATCGAAGAACCATGCTCTATGTGCTTTTAAATCTTTTTTTTTTTTTATGAATATTGTCCTTTAATAGGATATTGTTCTTTACAACCTACTCAACACTTGTGCTATGTAGATAAGTTCTCATGCATTTCTATTGTGGTTCTTATTCTTTCTGATGAAGGAGAGCTTGCTTCAAAATGATGCTCTTACAACAGCTAGTAAGGAAAGTGGCGAAAGCGGGGGTGAAATCTAAAATTTATTACTACTGGTTCTGTGGTCATGGCTTGGTGGGTGCGGGGTAATGTGACTGGTGGGCGTGGCCAACTTTTTTTTTTTTTTACTTTTAAAAACATTTTTTCTACAACCTTAAGAGGTTGCAGAAAAAAATGCTTTTAGAAGCCTCTGATGATCAGGCAAGTCAGCTGGAATCGCCAGAGGCTTTTAAAGGCATTTTTTTTCCCTACAACCTCTTCAGCTGAAGAGGTTGCAGAAAAAAAAAAAGCTTTTAGAAGCTTCTGATGATCCCAGCTGAGCCGCACGATCATCAGATGCTTTTTTTTTTAACTTTTAAAAGCATTCTCTGAACCACCTACCGCCATTGCCATTGCTACTGGATTGGGTAATCCGGTCCGAACCAGGAGCATTTCACCCCTGGGCGAAAGGGTGTCTTTCTGGATCTTTATGAAGACACCTTGGTTTCCAAATTTCAAAATTATTCTAAAGGCAAGGCATAAAGATTGAACTTTTCACCTCCGGTGAGGAAAAGTGAACATCCAGCTAAAGAAATGAAGAAAGTAGTGAAGAAAATAGACATAAGAAAAAGAAGCAACAATACTAGTAGTTTAAAAGTAAGATAGGAAACAAAAAGGAAGAAAACTTCAAAGAAATTGTAAAATGATTCCTCAACATACGTGACAGCTTCAAAGTGGATATGGAAACAAGCTCTGAACTCTAGCAGCTCACCAGACATTTTGTAATTCTATTCCATCTTTTATGCAACTGCATAAGTAAATGCCTTTTCTGAACTTTGCTGCCCAGCAGATAAGATCTGATTTTATCCATTTTAGCCATACATTTATTTATTTACTTTCTACTGTCATGAGTTCCAAGAGAAACCATTAGCACATCATGAGATATGCATGAATATACAACCCAATTATATGGTAAAATTATATGGTAAAATTTGTATCTTTTTTTTTCTGAATTATAAAATATAGTTTGCAACTAAAACATCATTAAAGTATATTAGGAAAATATGCATACAAAATGCCTGAATTATTGAAATGTGCAAAGAAAAACGTATTAGAGGAGAACCAATAAAATGCCCATATTGGAATAATGCACATAAAATGCATGTCTACTGTTAAGAATCCCTAAAAAGAAAACAGCGTACTCTTTGCAAGTCATAATGAAGTTTTTTTCCATTTCTTTTCACTTTACCTAACTAAACATTCCTCATAGTTTAATGGAACTTCTTAATGGAAAAATTGATGAATTAACTTGTAAGATTAAAAAAAAAAAAAAAAGGCTGGATGCCTATGATCACCATGATCCCACCTAAAATAAAAATAAGGCCTTGTATTTCAAGATGGTACCATTGTCTATAAAGAAATTATATGATACAACTATGGTCTAGAGTTTTCTTCAAAAGAAGTATAGGAAGTCAAAGATGAAGAAATCTTTACTTTCACCATCAATACAGTTTGAAACTTGGGGAAAAAGCATGCTGTAATATGGATAAGAAACAAGTAAGAGATTCACAATAGTAATACTGAAAATAGTGATTGCTTAATAGATTGATGTGGTTATAATTGAGATACTTTTTAAAAAAATGAAATATGTAAAATTAAAATGAAGTCCAGCCTACCTTGAATTCCTTCTATTCTTAACTCCCACTAGTTTCTTGACCATTAGTAGTTCAGATTCTTGTAGAGAGCTTAAGCTTATAACACATCTTTATACACATTTGAACACCCTGGATCTCCTTATTTCTCTGGTGCTTGGCATTAATTATATTAATAGGTTTAAACATGCTTAATTGCACTGGCTTATGATACTTCTATATTAAAGCAACATCCTTCCACAATTGTTTTGTTTTAATTTTACCGGTGTGCAAGTCATGTTCTCCTGGTTTTATGTTATTTTACTCATGATCTTTAGTTTTACCAATTTTTCATTTCTTTTACCACTTAAAAAGAAATGTCAATGAAATTTCTGGAATTTTCTGTGCTTATGTATGTGGGGGTACATAAATTAAAACCTCACCCTGAGGTCTCCAGAAAAAGTCAGAAGGGAAAAAGTGCCTAAAAGGCAAACATAAATAGCTTGTTCCTCAAAATGTTTCAAAAAGAAAAAAAAGGACAATTCCCAGCCAAATAATATTACATAAATAACAGTGGTTAAGTAAAATGTCTGCATTTTAAATTTAACGGGACTTTAGAAAAACAATATGTAATTTGTTTAAAAAAAGATTTTGCTGAAATCAGAATATCTAGCTATTAATTAAGCATGCTGAGAAAGATAAAACAAAAAACAGAAATGGATGCATAAGATATTTTAAAGCCCTGTCACATCAAACACTTATTACTGTTTGGAGTTCTTCTTAAAAAATATTTTTGTCTATTGTGCTATTATGCCACCCCACCCAAAAAAAGAGAGAAAGAAATGTAAACCAAAATGCTAATAAGTATGAAGGGATAATGGCAGATTTATTAACTTGTTTTTATTTTTAGATTTCTCCCTACATTTAGAAATCTGCTGGGAAACTGATAATCAGTTGGCTGACAGCAATCCTTCTGCAACTGTCACCTTCAGCTATTTTCTCTGTTATTCTTCAGCCAAAGTGCAACATGTTTTCAGCCTTCTTTTATAAACGATTTAATGTGGAGCTCGTGTATTTTCTCCTTGGAGACATAGGTGTCCCTGATGCAGCTATAGCTTGTAGATCTCTTTTGCGCATCTTTTGAGAAGTGTTTATTGGAATTAGAATGAAAACAAAACCAGGTCATAATGAAGTATCACGGCAGGGTCATATAGCTGATCTTGAAAAAGCTAAGCAGGCTCAGAAGGAGTTAGTAATTATGTGGAAGACAAACAGCAAATTCTAGGATGCTAGTATCCACTGGGATGTTTCAAACAACAATAAATTAAAACCAAACCCAGATCCCAGATCCCAGAGGATACAATAAAAAGTTATCTCTATTTTGTTACCTAAAGTATTACACATATTTCATGTTTTCTTTTTTCTTTCTTTTAATCCTTAATTTAATATCTCACTTTGGGAACTTCTGGTCTTCCCTTCTACATATAACTAAAGAGAAACTGATTTCTTTAATAAAACTCACTCCAGATATTGATCAACTATGTCATTATATACAAAGCTTATATATCATATAAAGCTTATAATCAATACATTAAATGAAAGAGAAATAAGGAGCATTACTTTTTACTGCATTACTTTTTGTTTTGTTTTTTCTATTTCATTTTTTAAAAAGGTATCATAGATGTTCCTTATTAGAAAAGAAAAAAAATATTATTGGGCTTTCTGTAATCTTGAAATATTTAAATAATACTGCATTATACAGAATTTTTGTAACAAGAATAAAAGTGAAGATTGTATAAACCTTTCAGAATTCACATCACTTCCTGTTTTTAATCATGTCAAAGAATTCCTGCTTTAAAAAAAAAGCAGAGATATAATTCAAATAATGCTTTTTCTTTTCTTTTCTTTTTTTTCATTATAATGTTCTGTGGATCAATTTTATTGAGGGATCCAATCTGGGTCAGTCACTGGGACCAGTCATTATGTCTTCCGAGCTTTCAGACTCATGCTGCAGCCCATTCTCAAGGAACTTCTGTCTGGCAGAGAAAAAAAGTTAAGAAAAAAAGAGGAAAGAAGTGATCCTTGAGAATTTCCACATTGCTTCCCAATAGGTAAAGAAATAATTCCATTTATAATCAATGTTAGGATTACACTATCAAATTTTAAAGGGAAAATTAAAGGGAATTTGGGAAATCAATTTAATTTCCCAAAGTTAAAGGGAAAATCTAATCCATCCTGATCATCTTGCAAAAATTTAATCTACAACATGTCAAAGTCTTTATCAGTATCCAATGAAACAACCATGGTTACTAAAACAAATTTAAAAATGTATTAAACACATTTAATACATTTTTACAAACACTAACAAATTTGGATTATTGAATGAATGACCTAGAATCCTGTTTTGATAAATCAATGGGCTAAGATCCTAAAATTAGTATTACATCATCTTAAGATACAATTCAAGAAAAGAATGTTGAATTTACTGGACATCTTAAAAGATGTATAACAAGACTATTATGCTTGAAGTGTTGAAAGTGACTCCAGCTCATATATTTTGGCTTACTCTATATTTATAGATTGCTTTAATATTAATAAAATTGAAAACAAACTCTTAGGAAAATAAAGATTAAATATGTAAATGCAATGTAAATTACATTGTGCATGGTTTGAATCCATCACATTTTGGCAGGGTTGAGAGGTCTTGTTATTGTTTGGCAGAGAAATTTGCTAGTGTCTGCTACTTCTAGGGTATAGCCGATATGTCACTTATTTAATTTCTGTTGTTTTGAGAACTTCTGTGGCAAACCTTTAACACTCTTCTCGTTCAACCTATTTGCAAAGAATATTAGTAGTCCATGTCAGCTTTATCAGATGCAACAGAAGGAAGACTTAGAGTAATGTTTTTGCTTTGATTAATAGATTTTCTATGACAAAAAGTTAGCAAATCAGCTGAGCTTATTACTTCAGCTCCTCCTCCCCTTTTTTCTCTCCCCTTCCACATTCTTCTTCAATTACATCACAGTTTTCTTCCAAATAACTCAAAACTATCATTTTTCTTCACCACCTAAAACCAACCACAGTCATTATATTTGTGGACCCCTCTAGTAACATTGATGAAAATAAGAGGTACGGTTCTAAACACATTGCTGAAGAACTGCCGTAGTTCTTAGCAGAGGTGGTATTCACTTACTTTCCCTACCGATTCACAAATGGAACCCCATCCACGCATGCACCCGGCCTTCTGCACATGTGCTTTGCTGGCACACGTGCTTTCTGCATTTGTGCACAGCCTCAAAAACGTACCTAAATAGGATGGCATAGAGCTGGGTGGGTGACCGGTTCCGCATGAACCGGTCTGAACCCGCTGAATACCACCTCTGGTTCTTAGCATAAAATTAACATTAAGATCATTAAGGTTTCTTAAGTATAGGTGTTAACAAAAGAGATAAAGACATTATTTTAAAATTCTTTCCTGAACAAAACAGAGAAGAAACAGTACATGTATAGATTAACCATTACCTATCAAAGTCTTACATACCCATTAAACTAACTGCCTCCTATGTTAAATATGTCAATAGCTTGATAATGAACCTCACATATTGTGGAAGATTCCAGCTGCAATCCTCAAAACCTCATCTTTCCTGTTAAATGATCAAGAAGCTAGCAATCTGAGAACAAGTGAATTGAATATACAATACAGTATATCTATCTATCTATCTATCTATCTATCTATCTATCTATCTATCTATCTTTGGTTATTCGGGTCTTCTCCCACGTAAAATTGGAAGTGTCCTGGCGACGTTTTGACGAAGTCTCATTCGTCATCTTCAGGCTGGTGTTCTCGGCTTCGTGCTTCCAGGAGCAATGTGCTCCTGGAACATTGCTCCTGGAAGCACGAAGCCGAGAACACCAGCCTGAAGATGACAAATGAGACTTCGTCGAAACGTCATCAAGACACTTCCAATTTTACGTGGGAGAAGACCCGAATAACCAAAGATAGATAGATAGATAGATAGATAGATAGATAGATAGATAGATATACTGTATTGTATATTCAATTCACTTGTTCTATATGTATATATATATATATATATGTGTATGTATATATATACATATACATATATACACACACACACACACACACACACACACACACACATACATATGTCTTTGGTTATTCGGGTCTTCTCCCACATAAAATTGGAAGTGTCTTGGCGACGTTTCGACGAAGTCTCATTCATCATCTTCAGGCTGGTGTTCTTGGCTTCTGATCTGTCCCCGTCCACACACACACACAAACACAGCCAGCCGAGGGTTAAGGAAGCACTTGGCACACACCCAGGTCTTTATCTCCAACTTGGCAGCAATATACACACCGTCTGCCAAGTGCTTTATTTCCACAGAAACAGAAAGATAATATACTCAGCGTACAAGAGTCCAACAAAAATAAATATTCCTCTCAGCAGTTTCGGACGAGGCTTTAGTGACTATACAAGGTTTATTTTTGTTCATCACAGGGATCACTGGCCACCACCCTCTATTATATAGTCTCTGGGGTGTGGTCCAGTGACTCAGTTCTAATCCCTAGCACGCTTCCTGAGCTGCTGCAATCGTTTATCACGCCTTCGGAGGCGTGCGTCCAGGAATGATGTCTCTCCTTCACTCTCATCCGAGACACCTGTCTCCCTGCTAATCTCCTCTCCCTCGGCCAGCACCTGAGACAGTGCCAGAGGGGAGGGGCCTGGAGAGGGAGGCCTGGCTGACTCCTCTTCCTCATGCTCGGAGCTTTCTTCCTCCGATGGGATAGGCTCAGAGGGCGGAGCCACAACAGCTTCGTGCTTCCAGGAGCAATGTGAGATCGCAGCTGTCTCTTCCTTTTAACTACTAGTGGGGGTGTGAGCTGATTGGGGGGGAACTTGGCTGTGTTCTGATTGGGTGGAGGTGTGTTCTGTTTGGGTGGGGGCTTGGTTGTGCTCAGCTTAGTCTGAGTTGCAGGGTATTTGAGCTGGTGAGCTGCGTTGTTGTTGTTTGGCTTCGTGTTTGTGGCCGTGCGAGCTCTTCATGGTGGGTGTCAGTCTGCTTCATGTATGGATTGGAGGGGTTTAAAGTGGCTAATGATGCAGCTGTGGTCTGGCTTCTGGTCCTTGGTCGTGGCTCATTATCAGTGTGGGTTTGGGTCTGCTTTCTGCGTGGATGTGTGGTGGTGACATCCTGTGTGGCTCTCGTGAGTGTGGGTCTGGTGTCATTTGTTGTGTTAGGGACTCGTTTGTCAATAAGGGCGGGTTTCCAAATGGCTGGTAGGCGGGAGGTATCGTCTCGTTTGTTCATGCTGTGTGGGCGTTTTTCTATCTCGATGGCTTCTCTGATTATTCTGTTGTTAAAACCCTCCTTCCATACATAAAAGGCACCACAGACAGAATAAACAAAATCCTCCACAAACATAACATCAAGACAGCATTCTGCACAAACCGAAAAATATCCACTATCCTAAGGAACCCCAAAGACAAAATTGAGTTAGAAAATCAAGGAGTATATGAAATCCCATGCACCGCCTGCCCCACCACATACATTGGACAAACCAACAAACGAAAAAGTACACTCATAGAAGAACACAAGAACTCAGTCAGAAAAGAGGAATCAACTTCTTCCCTGGTCCAACACCTTAAAGCCACAGGACATGATATTGACTTTAAAAAGACCAGAACTATTGCCAAAACTGAACACTTTAACAACAGAATAATCAGAGAAGCCATCGAGATCGAAAAACGCCCACACAGCATGAACAAACGAGACAATATCTCCCGCCTACCAGCCATTTGGAAACCTGCCCTTATTGACAAACGAGTCCCTAACATGACAAATGACACCAGACCCACACTCATGAGAGCCACACAGGATGTCACCACCACACATCCACGCAGAAAGCAGACTCAAACCCACACTGATAATGAGCCACGACCAAGGACCAGAAGCCAGACCACAGCTGCATCATTAGCCACTTTAAACCCCTCCAATCCATACATGAAGCAGACTGACACCCACCATGAAGAGCTCGCACGGCCACAAACACGAAGCCAAACAACAACAACGCAGCTCACCAGCTCAAATCCCCCTGCAACTCAGACTAAGCTGAGCACAACCAAGCCCCCACCCAAACAGAACACCCCCCATCCAATCAGAGCACAACCAACCCCCCATCCAATCAGAGCACAGCCAAGCCCCTAACCAATCAGAACACACCTCCACCCTATCAGAACACAGCCAAGTTCCCACCCAATCAGCTCACACCCCCACTAGCAGTTAAAAGGAAGAGACAGCTGGGATCTCACATTGCTCCTGGAAGCACGAAGCCGAGAACACCAGCCTGAAGATGACGAATGAGACTTCATTGAAACATCGCCAAGACACTTGGAATTGAAAAAATACATATATCTTGAAATTTCCTGCATGGCAGGGCCCCTTCTTTGATGAGTCAGAAAGAAAATTACAAATATTTCACTACATGTTATCAAGACAGAACAGCTATTTTAATCAGAATAGTAAGACCTTGGTGGAAATTTGTAACTGAGCAAACCAGGAAATTACTATTACCTCAAAAAAGGCTTTATCTGAAATATTTCAAAAAAGTTGCCCTTAACTGTTTAGTGAAGTGTAGAATAAAAACCACTCACCTCTACATTCAACAGTAATGTAACATCATAGCAATACTCCTTGAAAATAGAAGCAAAATTTCAAGTAAATTAATGGGTCTCTTTATCACAGTTGCTTGTAAAATGCTGATAAACACATTTTTGCAGGCCTGCACCTAGTTGTTACATACTGTATATATCTAACAAAAATAAATCCAGAAAGAATATTAAATCCTCCTTTGGGCCCTTCTGAAGAAAAGCTTGACAGTATGCCACTTCTTATAACTACAGTTCCTATGGACCTGTGCAAAAAGGATAATCTGCTTCAATGAGTTACTTCACACAAGAACTTATTTCCCCTCAACAATCTAGTTGTCTCTGGTTCTGCCTCAGTTTACATTTCCAATAAGCAAGCAAGTTGGAAGAGCATTTAAAAGCAATTTATTAGAGTATTCTAATAAAGTGGAGTCTCCCTACAAAAAGGGGGAACCTGGAGAAATGGATTACATTTATTTTGATAGTTAGCACAACAAAGAACTTCAAAGCTAAAGTTGATTACTTTAGAAATGGTCATCTGCTCAGTGACATCACTAAAGCATCCAATAATATGTGATCATAGCCATAGAAAAGAGCCTTGTATTCTGAATAAAAATAAAAGAAACATTTGCAAAAGAAAAACATCAATATAGGTATGGGTAAGATACCTTCTCAGCACTTCTCAAGGTTGAGCTGGACCATGTCCTTTGTTCATGGAGACTTAGAACAGCTAAAAATAAAACTTATTTACAATGATTTCCTGCCAGTCCTGGTTTCCGAAAGAGAGGCTTTTCTTGAATGTTAAGGCTTATGGGAAATTAGTAGCAATACAATTGAAAAGCAAATTTAAAATACAAGAAAACCTATGTTAGTTAGCTAGTGCAACAGTTCTACAAAAACCATTTTTCAAATATTACAAAGTCCATCCTGTGTGGCCCTCAATATTGAAACAGAGCTCCTGGGCTGCCTTACTTTATGCTGTTTTATTTTTCTGGTTAAAAGCATATGTTCCAACTCTATATGGAACAGTGTCAGAAGATTCTCTTTGGTCTAAGCTCTGACTGAAGCTTCAACTGAAGACAAACAATGGAGAGAGAGAGAGAGGGAGGGAGAAAGGGGGAGAGAGAATGGGGGAAAGAGAGAGAGGGAGGAGGGAGGGAAGGAGGCGGGGAGAGAGAAGGAGGGAGAGAAAGAGAGAGAGAGAAAGTTTTGTCTCCTCTAAAATATATTAATATCCCTGGCCAATGAACTTCTACTCACTGGATTTCATCAGATAAATTCCTAAGCGGCCTACCCAACTTGCAAGTAGATATTCCACAAAGAGGAGATGACATCACTGTTTCCAGCAAACAGAAAAAAGAGGGGCTTGACCTGAACGTGTGCCTACTTCACATATAGAATAATGCAACGGAAATAACTGAACTCTTGAACTCTTTTCTGGAAAGATCCACAAATCAACCTTCACGTGAACATGAATATTTATTTGCAAGCAACAGAACAAACTAATCATTACAAATCAGCAGAGCACAATAGAAAAAAAAAATATATTTGGTACTACCTCACCTATGCTATAGTCACTTAAAATTTACCCTGCATCTCTATAGTTTTGCTATAAATAAACTCCCGGTGTTTTAAAATTCTATTATTTGGTTAGACATAATAAAGTTCTCAAAACTTTAGAAACGTAAATAGAAATTTCTGCAAACTAACATCCTAATATAATAGGTATATGTGTGTATACACACACCACACATGCACACTCAGAAAGATTAATATTAAAGCAAAGCTTAGCTTTACTTTTTTTCCAGAAGTTGCAGACGTTCCCCTTCTATCTCATTCTCAGAATGTTTTTGCTTTTCTTTTTAAAAAATACTCCTTTTGAGTTGAACTTACAACTCTTGTTGCTGCTGTATGATATTACAAATTATTTTCCAGAGCTTGGCACTCTCCAAACTGTCTGTGTTGCTTTATGCGATAAAAAATTCCCCATGAAACTCCCCTTTCAAGATGGCTGCTGCACTGTAAGAGTTTCTTTTTTCTTTTACCGACAATCTGCTGATTTCACTGCTAAAGCTGTTTCTTTGGCAGTTCTGCTTCCTGATTTTGAATTGGAACCCAAGATAACTTTTGGACGATCATGCACCCAGTGGAGAAAGGAGATCTTGAAGGTTCCAATTCCTTCTTGAAGTGATTGAAAAGTCACTAGGCATGTCCAAAAGTTTTATTTTCTAAGTGTGCCAGAATTTTAGCACGGCAACATTCAGGGTGGTGGTGAAAAGACATTAGACTCTCACCACTGGATTCTGTATTTTTTGAATTTGCAAAGTATCTGGAGTTTATTTCTATTCTATTCTCCTTATAATTTTGGATTGCAATATAGAGGAATTGTGTGTGCATGCGTGCGTGTGTGTGTGTGTTTTGTTCCCTGATTAAGGTCCACCAATTAAAATGGCTGAACAGTGGCTGAAATCTAAGAAAGAAGGGTGGGAAAATATGCAGCTTTTAGCTGAATTTCTCTTACAATAACTTGATCAAAGTTTAATATTTATTGAAAGAATCATAGAATCTGAAGCATTACCTTTGGATAAAGATACACAAAAAGACTTTGATTCAGTTTCAGATCAAAGAGAAGAATCAGTGAATTGGATTTCATTTGTTATTCTGAAATTTAATTCTGTATATTTCTCCAACATTATAACCTAAGCTAGAAGGGAGTGAGACAAATTCCTTTCCCCTATGAAGAAATTCCTTTCCTCTAGGAACATGGAGGGAGACTGGATAGATGTATTACAATTAACTAGTAATTACTTCTGCTTCCACTCTGACTTGAAGATAGACCTTTTCTGGAGACTGAATTTACTACATTTAATTAAACAACAATTGACAAGAGAAGATATTAAGAAATAAACATGGATTTTTGATCCAGGACAATCTATTTATAACTTTTGGAATGATCTAAAAGTTAAGATGCCATTGTGCATTTTCTATGAGTGAATTACAATAACAGTTTTTTAACAGAGAGTTTTGTTCTGTTTTACTATTATTGTTTTTCCTGTTAACTCCTTTGTGACTAATATAACATATAGAAGACAGATCAACAAATTGTTAATATATTAATCAGTATTCAACTAGAGGGATAATATGTGTATAATGTGTTTTTTGATGCATCTTTTTTAATGGTCTGTGTTTTGTGTTTTTTTTCTTTTATGTCTTCTTGGATTTTCATTTAGTTTTCTATTTTGAATTTTAACTTTATTCTGAATAAAATAAAAAATATACAAAAAAATCCCCATGAAGACTTTAATTTTTGATTTTTGATTTATAGAATTACTTCTTTATTTATGGGATTTTTATACATTCTCAGTCACATGACTCTAGACAGGGTTTCGACAGTATGAACATAACAATTATAAACAATAATCCAAAATACCTTTTCCATGGATCAAAAACCCAAATTCACTATCTATTATGGAAATTATTATATTATCATATAATGATAATTATTAAATAATTAAAATACAATTTTATTTTAACCCATTAAAGTACATGTGCCCCTTGAAGCAGTCACATTTTTCTTCAATTCACAGAGACTGCTGAAAAAAGATAGCTTGGGTTAATGAATAACAGAGAGGTGCTATGAAACATTAAGTCACATTTAATATGTGTGTGAAGCAGAACTGATTACACCTTCCCACAATGGAGAAAATCGCTACTTGTTATAGAAGACATGCCCCTAAAATACTTAGGTTTCCAAAAGGCAAGCATAAATCTATCTATTAGAAGCAAAATAACATATAATTATTCCTACCTAAAATATGTGTTTGGAATAAAAAAATGCTTTTATATTGCCAAAGTTTTTTTTTAATGGTATGATATTCCTGGTGAATTATTATGTTTTCTTCAAATGAAAGAAACCCAGACTGAAGCATATTGATTGCAGTGTAATATCTATTATCCAGCTAAATGGTTGCATTGCACAGAAGTTAGAAACTCAGTAAACAAAGCTTTTGTCCATGTCTCCATATCATATCATTGTACATATCTTTGCTGCATTTTATTTGTTTATTTGAAATGGCGAATAGTTCACAATGCTCAAGGGTAGTGTTTGCTGTCTTTTAATTAGAAGTGGCCTTTAAGACAAAATGCATAAACATACAGAGTGCTTAGTGCCACACAACTTTCAAGAGGCACAAAAATTAAATATAACATGTTTAATGGTTTACGTCTCTTCCCATCATACACATAATAAAACATAACACGTTTTACGGGTCTTAGCTTTTCCCATCATCAAGATAGTAAAACGAAGTGACTGTATAAATAGCAGATTAGATGAAAGTCAATGCATTGTGGCTATCACAACAAATGCACTTTATTTAGGAACTTTGCTGTTTAAAATAAGGAGCTTCAAAGGTACAACCACCCTGAGATGAGCTGCGCTTTGTTACATGTTAAATATGTCAATTCTGGCTACCTAAGCAAACATTAGGCAAGACTTTATCAAGGCAATACAACTAACGGGAACATTGGAGATAATGACTATATAATATAATACTTCTTAATTTTAACTAAGTCTAAACTAGAGCTTAGTTGAATGCATATTTTGGATTTCAAGTTTAATCAACTCAAAACAATAAGATTCCATAGTAAGAGTAGTTCTCTTGACATTATTTTTAAAGTGTTATTTTCCTACACACTTTTATTTGTGTATTAGATGCACCTTCATGCAATATAATGAATACAGATTTATAAAATTCATATTCTAGTCATGTATCAAAATTAATTTTCTCCACAAGTTACAGACCCACTTTTAAGGAGTCTTTGTTGCATATTTTATTTTCTTCTGTCAGCTAGTGATACTATCACGTTTATCATTGTACACAAATGGTGAGGAGGTGGAGAAGTGGTAGTTTTAAATTTCTGGGCATTTATATCTCGAAGGACCTCTCATGGACTATGAATGTTAACATACTTGTGAAGAAGGCGCAGAAGAGGCTGTACTTCCTGAGAATGCTCAGGAAGATAAATCTATCTCAGCATCTACTTCTGTCCTACTATCGCAGCACCATTGAGAGCGTCCTGACATACAGCATTCTTGCATGGTATGGGAGCAGCTTGGTAACGGACAAAAAAGCTCTACAGAGAATCATTAAAACTGCCCAGAATATCATCGGGCTCCAGCTACCAGCCCTGGATGACATATTCGAATCTCACTGTCAAACTTGCATTGTGTGTCTGAGTCAGAGTGGGAAGAGGAAGTTGCATAACATTCTCAGACTCTTCCCATCCTGCTTACAATCTTTTTGGACTGTTGCCTTCTGGCAGAAGATAGAGAGCAATTAAAACTTGGACCACACGTTTTCTAAATAGTTTTTATCCCAGAGCTATAATTGCACTCAACAATGAACATAAAGGGCCACCATCAGTGAGCTGTTGGACAGCATTACTTGGTCTGTTGTATGTATGTTTGGGTGGTTTAGGGGTGGGGATTTTTTTTTTTAAATTTATATGCCGCTTTTCTCCAGAGACTCAGGGCAGCTTACAATGTGTTAAGCAATAGCCTTCATACTTTTGAATATTTTATACAAAGTCAGCTTATTGCCCCCACAAACTGGGTCCTCATTTTACCTACCTTAGAAAAGATGGAAGGCTAAGTCAACCTTGAGCCTGGTGAGAATTGAACTCACAGTAATTGCAGGCACCTGGAAGCTAAATACTACCTTTAACCATAGGATTAGTCTGCTGCGCCACTCAGGCTCCTGTGGTGGTGTAGGGGGGTGTTTGGGGATTGTCATGTATGTTGGATCTGGTCTTTGGGTGTTAAGTGAATTTCGTTGTATGGGTATACTGTGTATACATGTACAATGACAATAAAGTTGTTGTTTGTTGTTGTTGTATCATCATCATCATCATCATCATCATCATCATCATCATCCCCACAACCTTTGTGGCTTAGCAGTGACGCTGGGAGGGAGAGGGGAACCAGGCTGTGTGAGAGATAGGCTGGCATTCATGCATAGCTTCGCTCACACAAGAGAGAAGAGAGGCCTTTGGGGTTCAGTTTCACACTCCTTCAGGGTTCTCTGCACCAAAAGTTTTTGCAAAGGGATGGAAAGCCTGAACCAGTGTGAGATCGCTCCCCTGAAGTCTTTCGTCTGTTTGCAAAAGCTTTTGGTGTGGAGAAGATAAGCCTTTGGGGGCAGGTTCTTGTGCTCCTTCAAACTCAATGACGCTGCCCAATGCTCTAAAAGCAGATTGGATATCTTCCTCAGGCAGCCTCGGTGAGTCAGTGAAGTTGAGCAGGATGTGTGCATCCTATCCAGCCTTTGCTCTCACCGCTCTGCTTTTAAAATGTCGGGAGCAGGCAGCTTGGCAGCCTGGCTGGGGGGGAGGAGGGGAAATGGACCACATGAGTGATGGGCATGCTCAGAGCTCCACTCACACAAGAGAGAAGAGAAATCTTGGGAGTGCCACTCATGCAAGTGGGGCTGTGCACACGCACCGGCCCACTTCTCATGTGGCCCGGTTCTAAATAGACCATGGCCAGATAGTGGGCTGTAGGGATTGGGGACCCCTGCTTTAGGAAGGGGGGGGAAAGCAAACATAGAGGAGTCCACTAATTTCAATCCTTAAAACACTCTGTACACCCTAAATAATAACAACACCATTTGCAAGCATAATGCTCTGATGGGATAGAGTTCACAATTGGGTCAGCAAATTCTTTGTCTTTCTCTCTCATCAGATTTATCTCTCATAAATCACATTTGAGAGATCCACCCATCTCTCAAATGTGTTTCTGAATGGTGTACAACCACAAACAAAAAACGTAAAATCAATTGAATACAAATATAAATAAAATCATAGGACAATGGACCAGCATCATATACACTGTATAGCTAGGTCCCATCAGATGCTACAACATTAGCAGACAGGACTTAAGTAGGCCCCTTTGATGGGCCTCATGGAACAGGAAGATGTCATTAAAGGGAAGGTGTTAATGTTTAGTTTTGCCAGTACAGTTTCCTGTTGGATCAAGGACTAGTGGAGAGACTTTTTAACTTTGATTGTATAAAATATATTCTCAGCACAATTAAGGACACATTTTTATACTATACAAAACCTTGTCAATCTGGTGTTGTGAAAACTGACTGAAACAAACCAGATCTAATCTTATACTTATGCACATCTGTTTTTTGAATACTTACAAGAGTGAATAATCTTTATGGAATAATAATCTTTATGGAAATCATATAATAAATGGGATGGCATTAAAATTTATGCTATAATAAATCTGGTAGTTTTCCAACAACTACAAGCCCCACCTCTCCTCTTTATTTATTTATTAGATTTCTTTGCCATCCATCTTGCCTAGAGGCCACTCTGGGCAGCTTACAAAAATTGCATCCTCTTGCAGTGTATCCCATGTGAAAACTTTAGGTCAACATTACCCTGAATGACATAGATATATAATAAGGTCTTTTCCTGAACTACTTTTTCTACCATTTTCTACCAAATCTGTCTCATATAGTCAAGAACTTCGTTGCTGAACTGGTTCATTAATTGGTTGATGACAATTGTAATCCAAAATGGCAGGTAGGGTCCAAGTTATAAAAGGTTGTCCTAGATACTTTCCAACTCATATCTACAACAGGTCCTGCTATCTATCATTTCTATTGTAGACATCTTTTTTTTCTCCTTTTTCCCTTAAAAATTAAAGCATTATCTGTCTTTATTTAAAGAATTGAATGCTTTTGTTCCTACCACAATATCCTGCTTTAGAAATTCTTTTGTTTTATATCTTTCTAATGTGATGCAACTAAAATAGATAATACTTGCATTCTTTACAACTAAATATATAAACTGTCGTCCTCATTAAGTTTTCCTAAAGCTAAAATTTTGAGCTTCCCCGAAAGTCATTATCCTTCATATCCTTGTCTTCTCATTCCCTTTATGCCAAGAACATAAACTGGAAGGAGGTACCTTATGCTAACATGTTTTGGAGATAATTGATTGATAATGATAACCATATACAATCATTTTAAACACAAGTAAAATAATACCCAAGAAAATGTGTGTGCATATGTTTTATTAGCCTGCAATTGTACCGATATATTTAATTATTTAAGGAGGTTTTTTTTTTTTTTTTTTTTTTTGATAGAAAGACAAACATTCTTTCTTTGGATTTGTCAGAAATCAATTTCTTTTCTCCAAAGACAGATATTTTAATTATGAACTACTGGTAAAAGAAATTTATTGTTAAAGATTCTCACAAGGTATCATAGTGATCTAGCTTTTTCCCAAATCATTTTGAAGCATACAAGTTTGAGGAGTGTCTTGTTCCTTTTAGAACTTCCTTCAGATAAATGCTGTATGGTGGGATTGCAGAGAAATGAATACTGATTTACATGTTCTGTTCTGATATTATTTTGGTATCTGAAGTCATCTGGGGAGTTTTTGCATCAGAAAACCTTCTGATAAAAACCATTCATAAACTTCATCCATATATATGGAAATAACCACTACGAGGCAAATAAATTATGTACTGTACTTACACAATGCTCAGTATACCCAGTCAAATGACATCTTCTTTGGTTTTCATATCTTTAAGTCAGCATGATCGTTTGTAGGAGATAATTTCTGAAAAGAATGAAGCAATAAATGCTCTGAATGCAAATTTAGATAATCCTAGATTGGCTTTAAATTGCACAATAGAATCATTTTTACCTGAAAATAAAATCCATCAAGCAAGAATCTTGTTTATCCCTCATTAATTTTGGTGATGGTTGAATATTTATTAGAATGCAGTTTGGGATTTAAAGAAAATTACATGATAATCTTCACTGCTAAAATACGTGGTGCATAATTTACAAAGCTCCAGGTTTTTCCTCCCCCCCCCAAGTGTTGCTGTGTTGAGTATCAGACTATAATTAAGTGCTTTCGATAAATGAAATCAATGAAATAGTCCAGTGTTATTAATGAGAAACCCATTTAAGGCACTCTTATTAGTTTTTAGCTCAATGCTACTATATCTATAACTATATGTATGCCCTCTCTTTCTCTCTCCCTCCCTCCTCCCTCCCTCCCTCTCTCTCTCTCTCTCTCTCTCTCTCTCTCTCTCTCTCTCTCTCTCTCTCACACACACACACACACACACACACACACACACACACACATATCTATCTATCTATCTATCTATCTATCTATCTATCTATCTATCTATAAATGTGATACATTCCTGGCATTTAATTACTTCAATTGTTACTCAAGGTATTGCTTGGAATGACCATTAAAGTTAATCAGTAGATAATCAAATATCTCTTTTTCTATTAATGAAAAAAACAACAACAAATACTTCAACTTACCAGTTCTGAGTTATGTTGTTTAAGAAGTGAAAGGAGATAATGTGATGCTTTTCTTTGTTTTTCATGGGAAAATGAATCTAGCATTCTATCTCTATCTCATAAAGTCTATTTTTAGCATGTAAAAAACCATTAGGCTGCTTCTAGACATGGTCATTTGAGAGCATACATTCTGAAATCTATTGAATTGTTATTTATGAATAAATAGGAATCCCTAAGTATGTCAACCGAATTCAACATATTATCTACAGAGGACGATATAAAAATTATTTCTTCTGATTCCCTCATGATCAAGTAAACAAAACAAACCTCTTTCCAGAATATGGATTTATTGACAACAAATTATCATAGTAGTCATTATTTCCTAACAATAGCACTATTGTTACTGGACTGTGGTTGAATAGTTGTCCTCAGAAGAACCCTTTGAGTTCTATTACAGCTGAGTGCAAGATTCTAGTTGTGTAGGATAGGAAGTTATGAAAGTAGTAGAATTGTCGGAGATTAGTTTCCTAATGCCTTGGAAGAGGGTAGATTTCTCCCACCACCATCAATTTTAATAATGAATTTGTTCTCAATTGCTAATTTAAAACTTCAAAGAAAGAGAAAATGAAGTAGGCAAAATGAGTAAAAAAAAAAAGATAGATAGATAGATAGATAGATAGATAGATAGATAGATAGATAGATAGATAGTGGCCAGAGAAAAGTGAAACATGTGAAATGATTCTAATTTTAACAAATACTGAACAAATTCTTAAGGGAGAACATTGATTTTCACTTCTTTATATTTATGATTCATTTCCTTAATTTAAAAAAAATGTATAATAAAATATTTTAAAAGTAGCCATATATTGGAGGAAATTGTTTAAAAATAGTGATAATCACAAATGCAGAAGCATTTTTTTTTAAAAAAATCAAAATAATATTAAAGATCACAAAACATTGGTTTTCTATCCATATCAATATTGAAGGGAATAATTCTAGCCCCTGCATGTTCACAAAGTATTTTTTTAAAATTTATCACCATGTAAAACAAAGCAAGAAATTCTAAATGATGTCTAAGCAATGATTATCCAGAACAATTTCAAATTTCATCTCTACCCCTCTTACAAGCAACTGAACAATCAATATTATTCTCTATTGTGCAAGTATAAAGCACATGCACTTCCTCCCTCCCTTCCTATATCTATTGAGTAAAATAATATAAAAACCAAAGCCTATAATATGCCATTAGTATTCAAAATAAATTGTATCATTGCAGAAAAACAAAAGTAGATTTTTTTTAAAAAAATAGATTGTCAGAGGCCATTAGGAAGGGATAGCCATTGATACAACTCACAGGGATGTTAAAAAAGATAAATTGTTGACTTATAACCTGAAGCTATGTGATGATTTTACCTGATGGTGACATATTGGAATTATACTTGATAAATATTTTCTTCTAATGAATGAGATCAAATATATGGGCCAACAATTAGTGGAAATTAAGTCAACTTTATTAAAACAGTTTTTCCAACCTTTATGTAAAGCTGAAGAATAAATACTTGAATAGTAGAATATTCTTTCTTGATGCTATCAACAATTGGAAGTGCTTCTAAATTTATCTTCATGATGCCAACACTCTTTCTTCAAATTCTTCCTCAAACTCTTCTGTTATGAAGCCTTCGCCATAATATTTCACTTAACTGCAACTAAGCTTAAATATACACAATGAAGTAATTGCTTGAATGTCACATAGTATCTATGGTGGAGAGGTTCCTTGGGGGCATAAATGAAGAATCCTAGCATATAATTCCAGAAGGGTTTCTCAAGACATAGAGATCATGCCAGCTACCAACAGGCATATCTAGTATTGATGCTGCCATGCAAGAAAAGAAAATCTGAAGTTAGCGAAAGACAAGTACATGTGGGAATATGGAATGTATAAAACATAAACATGGAAAGGTTATATACATTGATAGATTAAGTCAATGTTTCCCAAACTTCACCCTTTGAAGATGTATGGACTTCAACTCCCAGAATTCCTCAATGAGGCATACTGGCTGGGGAATTCTGGGAGTTGAAGTCCATGCATCTTAAAATAGCCAAGTTTGGGAAACACTGGATTAAGTGAATTGGCTACAAATTCACATTTTAAAAATTAGCAAATTGAAATTGATAGGTTTACTACTTAGTAAAGACAAACCGTTTAATAAAAATTATTTTATATAAAAAAAGAAGAAATTGACAGGTTTACTACTTAGGACACAAATAACAAAGAAGGAACAAAGTATATGAAGATTCTCAGTCATCTAGGTAATGGTTGTCTCAAAGATGCTTTTTTAAGAGGCAACTTGACTTTCTGGTTTTTCTTTGAAGATGTTTCACTTCTCATTCAAAAAGCTTCTTCAGCTCTGAAGTTGCCTCTTGAAAAAGCACCTTTAGGACAATGTTGTCGTTTTCATAGTGAGAAGACTATAGCAAATACAGTCATGGGTACAATGATCAATGATCAAATAATATTAATTAGAATTCATTGATAGCCCTTTAATATGAACATTATCCAAATTTATGCTCCTACCACTGATGCAGAAAAGAAAGTTGATTAGCTTTATAGAGTAGTCAAGTTTAATCTGAAATTGACAAAAATGCAAGCAAGAGGTGTTGCTTGTGATTAGAGACTGGAATGCTGAAGCTGGAAAACACAGTTGGTCTGTAGGGCCTAGGAAGCATGAAGCAAGAAAAAAATCTTATCAGTTTCAATATCAGTGGAAGTTGGGTTTTTTGTATGTGTGTATCTATATAATATATACGTATACACATACTGTATGTATGTATTTGTGTACATATTATAAAGAATAATATGTATAATTCTTTGGCCTAGATCCTAAATAATAGCAAGAATAGATCAAAGGAAGTATTTCATAGAGCTCTTAAATCATATGGCAAGTTACCCAATTTATCAAGAAGATAAATGACAATTCTCCTGAGATAAGTGACTGAAGTATATCAGAAGAGTGAATTGAGATGCATCTTGGGATATATATTTTGTGGGTTCATTTGAACTGCCAATAAAAACATGTCACTGTTTTTGGCAAAGGCAGACTTGTAAAAAGTTTGCCTTAACCCAACAGGCCACATTTCTTTAGCTGCTGTTGTCACAGAGAAGCTTAAGATGATCAATCAAGTAAAAGAACTGGAAATTAAATAATCAAAAAAGGAACTGGAAAGAAATGCTGAATGCTATACTTGTCTTTACTTTGATTAAAATATTTTAATAAAGGTATGGAAGGTTTACAGTGCTTTTATCTCATATGTGTTACAAGACAGAAGTCCCATTAATTAAGCATGAGTCATCAAGCATTTCCCTTGGGAAATCAAGACCCAATAACATTTAGGCTTGGTGCAAGAAGACCAAGCTTTACAGGTGATAATAAGTAAAAACATTCAGTTAAGACAGCCTAACTTTTGGAAGTTATGATGAGTTGGAAGAAAAAGAAGAAAGGAAGATGTAGGAATTCAAAAAATGTGTGACAACATTCTGTTTCAGAAAAACTGTTATAATGTCAAGGTTAACCAGGTCAGGAAATGGATACTACAGGAAAAATTAGAACTATTGATATAGTCACAAAAGCTTGGCAATGTTTCTCTTTCCCTCTCTATTATACTGAACTAAGAAAAGAGAGTCAAATCTTGAATTTCTTTCCTATCTCTTCCTACTTCCCTGGGCTAAGTTCATCATCCTAATAGCTGCATAACATCTTCAAGGTGATCTCTACAATGCTTTATACAGAAAAAGCATCTATTTCTGGGAATTTTCATATGAGAAAGGAATCTTCTCATATAAAAAAATGAAATTCTCATAAACAACCCATTTTATTTAACTAGGTTGTTTGTATGAGTTAAGTTTCATGAAAGTCTTGGATTTCATAAAATGTGTGTTCAAGTTTAATACACACACTTTAAGCACATTTATGAGAAAAGAATTCCAGAATAGAGATGACTTCAGAATTTTGAACATGTTGGACATTCTTAACAGTGGCTTTTGTTCTTATTGATTGAGGTGTATCATGCAAGGGGATCATATACAATTAAGTAGGATACTTGCCTATTTATTATCCCTAATGATATGCATGCTCTCCATTTAAATCAGATAATTGAGAGAGTAAAGCAAATTACTGTTTTAAAAGTAAGTCCCCCAAAATGTTTTGTGAGCACAAGTTCTCTTTCAACCCTTCTGGGATGGCAGTAGAACTGGTCTCTGATGTGCAAAAAGAGAGATTGGGAGCAGGGATTCAATATCCTCTCTATTGTTTTGAAGGGTGCAACATATCAAAGATAAAAAATGTTGTAGGGGAAAGCAACAAAGCATGGTGTTTTACAACATCACTTCCATTGGAGTTACAATAAAACCCAAAGTCAGACCTTGGGAAGTACGCCATACATTGATTTGTTTTTGAAGTTTTGATGGTCAATGGGATGCTGTGTAATCTTTCTTAAACCCTGCAATAAAAAGTATAGATGGTTTGCAGAAGATCGAGCCATTTGCTCTGACATAGAAGTGATGGATTGCTTGCACAGATCATGCCTCCATTATTGGTAATACCCACCTTTTTAGTTTCGCAATAAGCATGTAAGGAATTCAACAGTATACCACTAGAAAGAAGAACAGAGTAAAATAAAGAAGAACAAACGAATGGACTAAATGTTCTTGAATTTTTATTCCAGAAAATATTTAAACAGAAGTTCAGTAGTTGAGGTTGTTTGTTTGAATAATTTTTATGTCGTATGTCATCCATGTAATACTAATGATTCAGGTATTAATTCCAGCAGTACAATTTTAGACTGCTGGATACAAGAAATAGGGAAAGGGAAACTACATGCAGTCATGGATTGCTGATCCCAACTTAGTGCCTACAAAAGTCTATACTCAACATCTATGTTATCAAAAAATTCACTTTTGAAATTTACTCTGTTCTACAGAATAAATCAGGAATTCTTGTCGATCGAAAGGTCGGCAGTTCAGCGGTTCGAATCCCTTGTGCTGCGTAACAGGGTGAGCTCCCGTTACTTGTCCCAGCTTCTGCCAACCTAGCAGTTTGAAAGCTCTTAAAAAAAAGCAAGTAGAAAAGTAGGGACCACCTTTGATGGGAAGGTAACAGCTTTGCGCCTTTGGTGTTTAGTCATGCTAGCCACATGACCACAGAGACGTCTCCAGACAGCGCTGGCTCTCGGCTTTGAAATGGAGATGAGCACCGTCCCTTAGAGTCAGGAACGACTAGCACAAATGTGCGAGGGGAACCTTTACCTTTACAGAATATTATTTTAAGTATTATATAAAATATTCTAGTTTGGGGGATAAACATACTCTTGATCTGGCACTACTACTATAGTTGTTATGGTTGGCCACATCATCAACTAGATGTTTATGCTGGATTTGGCAATTTTGTCCACCTATCATGTCCTTCCCAAGGAACTGCAATGGTCAGATATTTTTGTTTAATATTAAAGGTATTGGTTGCAGGTTGCAAACTACTCCAAGTAAAGCTGCTTTTTACAATTGACTGATGATGATTTTGTCAATGTATTCAAATGGTGCTCTAGATGTTTGAAACTTCATTTAAGGTCCCTATTACTGTTCATACTATCTTCTGTTTCTTTTGCCATAGTCAATCTACTTTTATTTGCTGTTCTTTAAACTTGGGATTTTCAAAATAATTATTTATAACTGTTTTACAAATAGTTATTATATAATGAATATTTTAAGATGTATAAAATATAATAAATATTTTATAAATAGCGTATATTGTAAAGGTTAATACCATTAGGCACACACACACAAAAAAAAAAAAAAACCATGAGAGCTACATTTTTGGCAATAATATAATATATTAGAATAGAATAAAATAGAATGGAATGGAATGGAATGGAATGGAATGGAATGGAATGGAATGGAATGGAATGGAATGGACTGCAGTGCAGTGCAGTGCTCAGTGCAATAGAACAGAGTAGAGTCAAATAATATATTGATAACTAGCTATTGGAGACATATACTATTTGTATTTGCTATAAAAATAAATGAAAAAAGGAAGATGAGAAGCCTACTTTGCTGAATATAGACCAATAAAGGAGAATATTTGTAACTCACGGCTGAAATGAAGGGTCCTTGGTATTCTCTGATCTTGGTTGTTTTCTTGCAGATGTTTCATTACCCAGAGTAGATAACATCATCAGTGCCAGTAAACTAGCATTGATGATCTTACCTAGTTTGTAATGAAATATCTGCAAGAAAACAACCAAGCTCAAAGAGGACCCCTCACTGAATATACATAACCTGAGGTCTCAATTGAGTTAACATTTTGTATTATTTATCTCAAAGCAAGAGGAGGCAGGATACATTTCTGATGTCAGGAATATCTAACATGGAATGCATTTTTTTAAAGAAATAATGACACAAAATGTTCCTGAAGCTATATGAAACCAGAACTGGAAAAGAAATACTGCACCATTAAAACCAAACAAATAATAAATAGGCTAATAATCAGTCATCCATTGGCTCTAGAAAGACATTACAGGGAAAACAATAGAATCAGCCCAAGTTCCAAAAACGATCTTTATAAAGAGAGAGCCAAAACAGAACAAAAGAACATCACTGTTTGTCATTTACAGCTCATAACTCAAACTAGTCAAACATATTATTAATAAGGTACACTCATATAGGAGAATGACATTGTATTTTCTCAGGTTCAGGGTGGCAGGCCCACACTCACATATACACAAGCTCCCAATTTGAAGCAGATTCTCAAAAGCAACAAGAAATAACAGGGTAACGATGCTAACATGAGGAACAAACCCTGCAACAAATCCAAATCTTGCCATTGCCTCCATATTTATACGCATAATACCCCACAACTTCAGACATAAAATTGAAAACATCTTCACATGTGAAATAAGTTATCATCTGCCATCAGGCAAAACCATACACAAAGGAAGAACAAAGTAATATCTGATATTACTGGGAGTGTTTAAATTCCCAGATCATTCCATCATAAGTAGTCCTTGATTTAAAACCATGGTTGAGACTGGAATTCCCATTACTAAGCAAGGCAGTTAAGTGAGTTTGTGCCAGTGGTGGATTGCCCCCGGTTTGCACCAGTTCTATAAAACCAGTAGTAAAACCAGCAGGAGGCTCTGTCCACCGACCCCGATGTCATCAAAATGCTTCTGCACATGTGCAGAAGAGCGCGCGAGCGAGCAAAGCAAGCGAGCGTGCGTGGCTCCACTGTGAACTGGAGTAAATGTAAGTAGAACCCACCCCTGGTTTGTGCTCAATTTTGTGATCTTTTTTTTTTTGTGTTATGATTGTGAATCACTGCAGTTGTTAAATGAATCATGTGGTCATTAAGTAAATCCAGCTTCCCACATTGACTTTGTTGGTCAGCAGCTAGCTGAGAAGGTTGCAAATGGTGATCATATGACCGTGGGATGCTACAACCATTGTAAATCAATACCAATTACCAAGCATCCATTTGGGTGGGGATGCTGCAGAGGTCGTAAAAGGACTAATTGTAAGTCACTTTTTCAGTGTTTTTGTAACTTCAATGGTTACTAAATGACTGGTTGTAAGTCAAGGATTAAATGTCCAGTTCTCAACATGTGGGGCAGTGGTGGGATTCCAATTTTTTTACTACCGGATCTGTCGGCATGGCTTGGTGGGCATGGCATGGCTTGGTGGCCGTGGCTTGGTGGCCGTGGCAGGGGAAGGATACTGTAAAATCTCCATTCCTCCCCTTTCCAGGGGAAGGATACTGTAAAATCTCCATTCCATCCCCATTCCAGGGGAAGATTACTGCAAAATCCCCATTTCCTCCTGATCAGCTGGGACTCGGGAGGCAGAGAATAGATGGGGACGGGGCCAGTCAGAGATGGTATTTACCGGTTCTCTGAACTACTCAAAATTGCCACTACCGGTTCTCCAGAACTGGTCAAAACCTGTTAAATACCACCTCTGATATGGGGGGAAGGGGGAATATTACCATCACAACTAAGTGAGAGATTGCTGACCTCACATACATCAAAAGTTTTTTGAGACTTTTTGTAGTCTCAACAAACACAATTGTTAATTAATAAACTCAATGTGTTCCACAGACATAAATAATCTGTATTTACATATATGCATACCTTGTGCTTCCCTCCATTTCATCCTAATCTAAATCTTATTTCATTTGAAATGAGTAAACTTCAAAAAAATAATATCCCTTACACTGAAAGTTGCTGCAAAACTCCTGATTTTTTAAAAAACAATATTTTCCTTCCCCTTTTCCCTCCCTTCCTTTCTTTCCTCCTTCTTTCCTCTTTCAGTGTAAAATATTAACAGATGCATGAAGATTTTTTACAACTTAGAAAGATTCCAATCAATCAGACAGATAATGCATATATGGGGAACTAAAAAAATGACTGAAAAAAAAATGAAAACATTAATAATGGTTAGATTATGAATGAATAAAATCCTAATCGATAATAAGAGTGTGATTAAGGATTCGTAGACATTCTTGATCTCACAGGCATTAATCATTCTAAATAATATAACTCATATATTACTTGAGCATCTATTGTGTAGCATACAAAGATATTGTTATAGCCAGCTGGGATCCACATCTCAGAACAAACTGTTTTATGTGCAGTTAGAACTCAAATATCTCATATAAAATGGCCTTTTGGTCAATTGAGAACTGTCTAACTAGTTCTGATTGAGGTGAATTGTGTGGGTGATGAAGATATATGAACTGAAATTTTGTTTTTAGCCATACTGTTATGTATGATTTTATTTAACTTTTCTATTTTGCTATGGCGTTATGGTTAATCAATAAAGTGCTACTGCTACCAGTATCTCAAAATGAGTTTTGGGTTTCAATGGAACAGCAGTTTGAAATTTGTAGCAGTAGATCTGAACATACTTAATGATTTGAAGTGTTTAATCATCTCATATGTTATCTTCCTTGCACTTAAATCCATAATACTTGGATGTGCAAACTAAAATGAAAGATGAACTGATGGTCAAGAAATGAAACCAGGAGATTGATTTTAATCTTAAATTTAGCATGTACAAGAGATTTTAAAAAATAAAAAGCTGAATAACACCTGAATACAACTGAGAAAGGACAAAGCTGGACAAATTTGAAAAGCATATCTCAGTACTAAGCAAATAACTTCTCCAATTCAGATTAAAGTGTAAATCAAAGCGCACTTTAAGCAAGCAACTTTAGTTGTTTGTTTTTTTTCCCCAAGAGAATAGCTTATTTAATTAGACATGAAAGATGTAACAGGGTTACTAGCAGGGGTGAGTTCTACTTACCTTTACTACCGTTTTGCATTGTGACCGTGCATGCTCTTCTGTGCATGCACAGAAGCTTCTGCGCATGCACCGATCGCCTATGATGACATCCAGGTCAGTGGGCAGAGCCTCCCACCAGTTTTACTACTGGTTCTTGCGAACCAGTCCGAACCGGAGACAACCCACCACTGGTTATTAGCAACAGAGCATTGTTCATATAATCTCAGTTTAATTCTCTTCATTTTCCTCTCATAATCTGGCTATAAATTAGTCTTCTGGAATAATAATTAAATGAGTCAGGAATAGTTTTAATGTTATAAAAAGTAACATACCATGTTCATCACATAAAGGAACAGAGATCACTTTTGTTGTTTTACGTAGTATTTACAGCATCGGTTCCTATCATTGCTAAATCATCAATAATTATCACATTATTTGCAGGACAACCTTTTCTCAGGTGTTCTCCCTGTCCTTTTAATCCAGAAAGGGAAGCATGCTGCAGATCCTGTTAGTCAAAGAATGTCATTTCATGGAACAAAGAAGAGGGCCTTTTCAATTGTTGCCTCTACCTATGGAATATGGGTCACCTTGAGATTACATTGGTATTAACCATGCCAATTTTTAGAAGTGACCATTAAGACCTGATTAGGTTTTCAGGCTTGGGGGCTAGAGGGTTACTGGAAGACACTGATGTATTATGTGGTTTAATCAGCCTTAGTCTCTTAGTTGATTAATGTGTTGCTACGTTTTACACAATGTTTTGTGTTGTTTTTACCCACTGTAAGTTGTCCAGAGTCACTATGTGAGATGGGTGGCTTCATAAATTGAATAACTAAACTTACATTTGTGGGCCTATGTCAAGATATAAGAAATCCAATCTCTCACTACATATGATGTTCAATGCAATGAGGTTTACGTCAGGGGTGAAATGCTCCCGGTTTGGACCGGATCACCCAATTTGGTAGAGATGGTGGCGGGTGGTTTGGAGAACCGGTAGCAAAAATCCCTGCGCTCCCCCCTCCACCATGCCCAGCTGAACCGCACAATCATCAGAGGCTTTTTTTTTTACTTGTAAAAGCATTTTTTCTACAACCTCTTCCGATGAAAAAAATGCTTTTAAAAGTAAAAAAACAAAAAACAAAACAAAAGCCTCTGATGATTGTGCAGCTCAGCTGGGATCATCAGAGGCTTTTCAAAGCATTTTTTTCTGCAACCTCTTGCCCGAAGAGGTGGTAAAAAAAATGCTTTGAAAAGTCTCTGACAATCCCAGCTGAGTTCCCTGATCGGCAGAGAGGCATTTTTTTAAAAAGCCTCTCTGACGATCCCAGCTGAGTTTCTGATTGGCAGAGAGGCTTTTCAAAGCATTAGAAAAAATGCTTTGAAAAGTTTTTTTTAAAAAAAGTTGGCCACACCCACCCAGTCACATTACCCCCCCCACCAAGCCATGCCCACAGAACCGGTAGTAACAGATTTTACATTTCACCCCTGTTTTTTTTTTGTTTTTTTTTTTTTGGTTTGATTTATATGCCGCCTTTCTCTGGAAACTCAGGACGGCTTACAATGCGTTAAGCAATAGCCTTCATACTTTTGTATATTTATACAAAGTCAGCTTATTGCCCCCACAGTCTGGGTCCTCATTTTACCTACCTTAGAAAGGATGGAAGGCTGAGTCAACCTTGAGCCTGGTGAGATTTGAACTTTACACGTTTACATGTTTTCATTATAATCTACATAAAAATATAAACAAGAGCAACTCATAATAAAAATTAAAAGCCAGGGCACAGGATGCTGTTCTTAATTATGCCTTTTTCCTTGCTTGTTGTTACAATGTTAAGTACCATGTAGAGTATGCCTAGAAGGGCGAATGTCATTCCTGTTCCAGGATCAGCTGGAAATATGGAAGAACTGTTAATGATGTCCCATCTAATTGATACTAAATCTTAGCAACAACATAAATGGACCTTCTTCAGCATGCTTTGTTCCCAATCTGTCTCTTCAGTTTATGGAAAGAGAAAAAAACAACCTATCAACCAATCCAAGATAGATAGGTAGATGTTAGATAGAAGTGAGACAGATAGACAGATATTCCCTTAGTTTAGCTATGAACAAATCTACAAGTTCAGAGAAATGTTAAAAAGAACAGAATTCCTATATTACATTAGGCCATTTGGGATTCATTCTCTTTTATCTAATGAGCATGCCAAATGTAGACAACAAGCATGGCCAATGGCAAGGAACTGAAGTTGTCATCCAAAATATCTGGAAGACATGAAGTTATTTATGCCTGTTCTACACAACTTTGCTTCCCATTTCACTTTGCTTCCTTTTTACATATGGATATTGGCCTAGTATTAGTTAGCCAAATGTTTATTGAAAGAGGTAGTGAAAAGCAATAACCTGGCAAGACATGAAGTAGCTATTTGAATCAGTCCTTTAATGACAAATTGATGAGCAATAGACTGACACAGTGAGAAATAGCTTGATCCTGCACAATAACAATCTAATTCTAGGCTTTGAATGAGGAGTTGATGACAATAGCTGAGACAATACAACAAAGCTAGCTAAATGTGTTATAAATGGGCAATTGCTGAGTAATAATCTCAGCATGCAGCAAAACAGACAGGCGGTATATTGAATCACGAACAATTAGCAATAGCAAAATCAGAATCTATGAAAATTGTGATGGAATGCTACAAATTACTGCAAAATTTAGCTCCTAAATGTCTGGATGGTTTACCAAGTTGGAGCCACACATCTTGGTTAGAATGCAGTATTCTAACTGTATTCTGCTGACTGCCAGGAATTCAATTATCACTGGCTCAAGGTTCACTCAGCCTTCCATCCTTTCAAGGTCGGAAAACTGAGGACCCAGATTGTTGGGGGCAATATGCTGATTCTTTAAACTGCTTAGAGAGAGCCGTGAAGCACTATGAAGTGGTATATAAGTCTAAATGGTATTGCTGTTGCTATTTTGGAGAATCATAAAATAAAATAAAATAAAAAATCAGATCTTCCCACAAGAAAATAAACAGCATAATTTATCTGTTTATAGGTATATATAAAGTGTAGTTACATGTGTGAATTTTAATAGATATTAAAAGTGTTTGGTCTCCATTGATTAAAATAATAAATATATTATATTAATACTATTCCTCATTGTTAGAGATTTTATGTGTAAATGAACTGATTTTTTTTCAAAATCATTGTGTTAAATAAGTGGTATCAGGATGTCCAAAAATATCAAACTAAAGTGCTAGGGATATTGATCAAGTGTACTTAAAAGTACGATACTGGCTAGATGATGCAAATAAAGGTCCAGATATTTCTAAATATATCAGGTTATATCTATATATCTATTCATCTATATTTTTATCTATATAATTTATATCTACATCTACAGTTATCTATCATCAGTAGAGTTTATGTATTTATAAGAAAATAACTTTTTGAAGTGAAACAAATATACAAATAAATCAATTTTTCGATGCATTTTTCATGACAGAGAATATGTCACAACATTTGCTAAAATATCATTTAATCTATTCTGAAAAATATTAAGCCACACAGAAATGAAAATCTGAACCCTCCTAAAGTCAAATCAGCCATGAGGCACCACAAATTTAGCATTGCTAACACTGAAGTAAACATTTCACATTCATAAATAGATGTTGAAATGTTCAGTATTAAACATATCCACACTTGAGTGACAGATCACTGAATTCAAAATGGGACTGTTAATTTTTAGCTCTACCTCATGCCAACTGATCTTTCTGTTGACAGGACCAATTTTCTTGTGCTGACTTTAACACCTATAGGGAATGTCTCTTTCCCATTCTGAAGTTTTGAAACTAGAAACTCAGATTTTCTGAGGAGCTTTTTTGATCTCAATCATGAACTAAGAGTGTATTCATCTTTTAATAGTAATGCTGGAGGCTACATTTCAAGAAGAAAACAAGATCCGATGAAATCAGGGTAGAGTCTAGGACAAAAGCAAACAAAGCAAATGCTGTGAGATGGTTATTTGATTGTATTTAATTCAAATTGAATCAGAATTAAAATCTCATTAAATTAAATGTAAATTAATTAATTAAAATTACTTCCCATCTACTGCATTCATTAATGTAATAGCTTTCTCTCATATTTTAGTGGGTGGATGGATGGATGGATGGCACTGGCACTGGCACTGGCACATTTTGGAGGTGCTCCAAGAGCTTTCAAGGGATTTGAGATTTTAAAATAAACTACTGGAGTCTAAGTTGTGAAACTCTGCTTTTGGCCTGGTGAACATTGTGGTGTATCTGTTTTATAACACTCTGGGACAATGTATGGTTCAAATGACTACCTGATTTCTTTTGAAACTGCATGGGAAGGGAAGGGAAGGAAGACAAGCAGAAAAAATATATGGAGGGAAAAAAATAAGCATTTGCATCAGGAAGGCATCAGAAATCTGTTTCCAGCTAGTAGAATATTCTTGGTCAAGGACAATGAAACACTGGTCAAAAGAGAAAATGACAGGAACAGCTGACAACACACTGTGCCTGTGATGTGCATTGGCACAATCACTCTTGAACAAACAGTAAGAGATTTTATTAAAGCATGGAATCACAGCTGGGTCACTGAGTAGCTTTCCCTCTCTCTGATTATGAAAGAGCTTCCTTGCTTGCTGCTTGGCTGCCTATTAATTACTTGAAGTACTATTATGAGTGGAAAGTGATAGTAGTTTTTTTTTTTTTTTAATGTTGCTGTTGCTCTATTTGATAATCTCCTGATTCTACTTCAGCATTCCATATTTAGAAATGTACCTCACCACTATCACCTACCACCCACCAATAATATTTATTGGATTTATTTTATTTACATCTCTTGATGTTCTTTACAATTTACACCGTATTATTTTACTTTAAGTGACTTCTACATTTACTTCTACACTATTCTTAGGAATAATGTACAAATGTTGCAGTCTGCCTGTGAATTTTATGGATGTTATGGATGTCTATTCTCCAACTCCAACCTCTCCTCTTCTTCTTAGCTGCACTCTGCAAGTTTCTGCAGTACTTGGCAAATCAACTGGATCAGCAATTTGTTCGAACCAGGAATAACAATGCCTTGGTAAAACCTTACTTGGAATATTGCATCGTTTTGGTCGCGACCATCTAAAAAAGATGTTGAGACTCTAGAAAGAGTGCAGAGAAAAGTAACAAGAATATTAGGAGAATAGAAGCTAAAACATGAAGAACATTTGCAGGAACTGGATATGTCTGGTTTAATGAAAAGAAGAACTAGGGATAACATGATAGCAATATCTAAGGGGCTGCCACAAAAGGGTCATCCTATTCTCTAAAGCACCTGGGAGTGGGGCAAGAAGCAATGGATAGGAACCCATTAAGTTTAGGATTGTAAATTTGAGAATATTTGTGGATTTCCTATGACCTATGGAAGGTACAATTTGGTTTCATTAAATTTCAAATGCGTTCCATTTATCACTGAAGGAATTGGGTCTGTACATTTCCAGACCTTTTTGGATTAATACTGTGAATTGGGTGAGAACTGCATCAGAAAATGCAGATGCTGACTCTTAAATCCAACACTACCTGTGACTCTCAACATGTTAGTGAGCTACGCTGGCTTCATCTGCTGGGTATTATATTGTGGAAAAGACAGTTTTGAAATCATGTGGCTCTATGGAATCTTTGGGCTCATTTTTTTTAAAGAAATGTGCTTTATTCTTGATAAATTAAAAAAAAAAAGGAACCTGTGGAAATCGTGCATCGAAATATATTTTATTCATTCCCATTTAACAAATAGTCAAATAGTTAATAGCTTGGTGTTATATCTAAGAAGCAGTTTTGGTGATTGCAAAGTGGATAACTATTTGAATAATAAAAGCATTTCTTATAACAAGAAAATATTCCCCATTCTAGACTTCCTTTTCAGGAAGAATATTTTTACAATAACACTAAGAAACATCATCTGATTTTGATGTGTCTGACATTGCTAATTTTTCTGTTTGATGTGTTTATGCTAATTTTCTGTTTATAAAACAAACAAACAAATTAATGGCTGCTTGTAGCATCCATATTTGGAGAACAATATTGGGGTGACAAAATAGAGAATGTGTATCTGTTCTCTACATATTGTTTCTTGGCAAATTTATCCTCAAGTGATATAAGATATGAAGAAAAGATAGAAGATAAATTGAGAAGTCATTATGCAAATGTTTCTATTTATTAACATGTATCAACATAGACTTCATGACAAAATTAAAATTAATTGACATTCTTGCTGTATTGACCTAATATCCTATGTAACCCCTTGGAAAAAAAAAAAGAACTTTGATGTTATATATGTTGACGGCAGCAAGACTACTCTATGCACAGAAATGGAAGGACATTTAGATTTGTTGTTAAAGAAATGGCTACTTTAAACTATTATGTAAAAGTAAAAAAAATGAAGTTTGATGTTAATGCCTTATTCTATTGCAGCAAAGGGAGTCGGAAGTCAATCCTTTTTCTTTCTATTCCTGGAATTTTGATATAGAAAGAAGTATCAACTGTCTAGATCTTTTTGAGGTCAAAACTTTAAGTACATCTATTAAATTTATTTAGAGGTACTGTATTTATGCTAAATGAAAATACTTCAATGTATACTTCAATATATATACTTTTTTTTTTAAAAATTTTTTTTATTGATTTTCCAAAACAAAAAAGAAAATATACAATCAATCTCTGCTATCGGAGGTACAGTGTATTTACAGTAAAGTGAAACAAATAATGGTAAACATAAGGTTTCAGTCTTAACTATTCATGAACTATACAATATGACTATAATACATGTGCCAGGTCAAATTTCAAAAGTCATGTTTTCGTCTTATTTTTAAGCCAATGGTACCAAATACCCCATACATCGTAGTATCTTGAGTTTTCCTCATTTTTTAGCTCGCTTGTCAGTTTCGCCATTTCTGCGCACTCTAAGATCTTATTTATTAGAGTATCTTCTGAGGGTAAAAGTTTGTTTTTCCACCATTTTGCAAAGGCTAATCTAGCCGCAGTTATAATCTGAATTATCAATTGGGTTTTGTTGTTGTTTAAGGCCTCTTCAGTTATGCCTAGGAGGAAGAGTTCCGGGAGTAGGGCTACCTCCTGTCCTGTTATTTCACAGAGCCAGTGTTGAATTTTGGACCAATACTTTCTAGACTCAGGGCAAGTCCACCATAGATGATAGAAGGTGCCAACCGATTTTCCACATTTCCAACATGTGGGAGAGAGATTTGGAAACATCTTAGCTAGCTTCGCTGGGGCTAAATACCATCTATGAAGCAATTTGTAATGGTTTTCCCTAAACGTTGTCGATTTAGTTATTTTATAATTTCTATTCCAAGCTATCTCCCAATCGTTGAAATTTAATCTATATCCTAAGTTTTTTTCCCAGATGTTTAATTGTCTTTTTGCTATAGACTCTGCCTTATCTTCATCTAGTAAAAAGTGATAAATTTTTGTTAACATTTTTTTTTCTGGTCCCCAAATTATTTTGTCAAAATTTCCATGTTTCGCTGCTATTCCAAATTTGTCTCTGTCTTTTTGAAATCTTGAATTGATCCGAATATAATTCCACCAGTCCAAACTAAAGCCCTGCTCTCTCAATAGCTCCAGGGATTTTAGTTTCCCTTCTTCATCGAGGATGTCTTTATATGTACCCCATTTTTGATCATCTCTCCTAATTGGAGCCGCCAGTGCTTCTATAATAGAGAGCCAAATGGGTACCTTAGTATAGATCTTCTGTCTAATTTCGGTCCATGTACAGATGAGGGTCTCCCTGATTTTATGCTTATGAAAATAGGATTTTTTCTTATTCTTTATATCCCAGAGATGAGAGTGCCATCCTTCTAGGAGGTCATGGCCTTCCAAAGTCAGGGTTCTCCTATCCTGTAACTTGATCCACTCCTTGATCCAAATTAATTTTGCAGCCTTTTGATATAGTTCCCAGTCAGGGAGCCCAAAGCCTCCCAGATTCCTTTTCCCTTGGAGTATCTTAAAAGAAATCCTCGATTTCTTACCCTCCCACAAAAAGTTCCTGATGTGTTTGTTCAGGTCCAAAAAGAATTTCTTGTCTAGTGTTAGCGGGATATTTTGGAATAGAAACAGAATTTTTGGTAGGATGTTCATTTTGATCGCTGCAATTTTACCAATCAGAGACAATTTGAGCTTTTTCCACCTTTCAAGGTCTTGGTATGTTTTCTGTAAAAAGGGAGTGTAATTATCCTCTTTTAATGAGGAAAATCTCGCGGTAATCCATATTCCCAGATACTTTATTTTCCTAACTATCTGGAGGCCTAATGATTTTTCCAATTCTTCCTTTTGTAAATCTGTCATGTTTTTCACTATGATTTTGGTTTTATTCTTATTGAGTTTTAGGCCCGCCATCTCTCCATACTCCTGGATTTCCTGCATTAGCTTTACACCAGATTCTAATGGGTCTTCCATTATGAGGGCTACGTCATCCGCGAAAGCTTGGGTTTTGAAGGTTTCATTCCTAATCTTTAATCCCTTAATCTCTTTGTTGGTTCTTATCTTTCTAAGTAGCACCTCTAGCGCCAGGATATATAGTAAGGGAGATAAAGGACATCCCTGTCTCACTCCTTTTTGGATCTGGAACAACTGGGTTCTATCTCCATTCACTAGAATGTTTGCCCTCTGGTTTTTATATATGTTCTCAATCATCTTCCTAAAGTTGGTGCCAAATCCCATTAGATCAATTTGATTTATCATAAAAGTCCAATTCAAATTGTTGAATGCCTTTTGGGCATCGACAAACATTAAGGCCAGCTGTTTTTCAGGATGTTGTTCGTAATATTCAAAGGTGTTTAGAACTGTCCTCAAATTGTCCCTGATCTGTCTCCCTGGGAGAAAGCCATTTTGGTCTTTATGAATCCAGCGATTTAATATTTTTTTGAATATTAAATCTTTAAATATTATATCTCCGCAATTATATTCATGAACAGTTTATAATCTGCATTCAACAATGAGATCGGTCTATAGTTGGGTATCTGTTTCGGGTCGGCACCTTCTTTCAGTATAAGCGTCAAATACGCTTCCCTCCACGAATCTGGGATTGTGATACCCGCCAGGGCCTCGTTTAATATTTCTAGCAACTCTAATTTTAGGGTGTCATCAAATTTTTGGTATAATTCCCCGGGGAGACCATCTGGGCCTGGAGTTTTATTCTTCTTTATTTTGGAAAGGGCCGTTTTTAATTCCTCTATGGTAATTTTTCCATTTAACAATTCCTTTTCTTCTTCAGAAATTAGCGGTAGTTTAGCTTCACACAAATACTGTTCTACCTTGCTTGACGCTATTCCTTCATTTTTGTATAAATCTTCATAAAATTTTCTTATACTCTCTAATTTATCCTCTTCCTTCGTCAGCAAGTTGCCCTTAGAGTCTTCTAATACTAGTATTTGGTTTTTTTCCTTCTCTTTTTTTAGTTTATATGCCAGCCATCTCCCTGATTTGTTAGCGTTCTCGAAGCAATAGTGTTTGGATCTTTTTATTTTCTGCGCCAATTCCTCCTGGTCCAATAGGTTCAATCTATGTCTCGTCATCGACCACTGTTGTTTGGACACCTCATCTCCTGGGCATTGCTGGAGTTTATCTTCGGCTTGCAATAGCTTATTGGTAAGCTCTTCTGTGATCTTTCTTTTTTCCTTGTTTTTGAAGGCAGTATATGATATGGCTACCCCTCTCACGTAGGCCTTCATAGCGTCCCACACAATTTCTTTAGCTGTCTCTCGATTTCCATTTTCTATGAAAAAGTGTTTGACTTCTTCGTTCAATTTCCTAATAAACTCTTCTTCGTATAACAACTTAGTCCTTAAACTCCATCTCTGTTGTGTTTTCTTTAAATTGTGGTGCCAGCTGATCTCGAGGAATTTATGGTCTGCCCAAGCGTTTGTGCACATGTTAACATTTTTAATTTCAAGGCCCAGTTTTCTGGTAGTCCAAACCATATCTATTCTGACCAGGAGTTATGTGGCGTTGAATAGAAAGTGAATTGTCTGTCATGGGGGTGTAAAGTGCGCCACAAATCGATTAGGTTAATCTCATCCACTAAATCAAAAAAAGTCTTTGGTAGGGGAGATCTTTTGTTCTTTTTAGTTATATCAGATTTATAATCATATTTAGAGTCTATAATTCCATTGAAATCCCCAACCATACAAATTTCATTGTTTGCCCATTTTGCTAGCTGTTCATGTAATTTCCGATAGAATTTCCCTTGTTTTTTATTCGGGGCGTAAACCCCCACCACTAACACCTTAGAATTGCCTCTCGTTATCTCTACTATCAGTATTCTCCCTTTTTCATCTTTATATTTACATTCTGCCTCTATTCCTTTCTTGACATAGATAGCCATCCCCCTTTTTCTTTTCTCCGCTAATGAGAAGAATACTTTACCAAATTTGGTATAATTTAAGTAGTTGGCTTCATCCTTTTTTATATGGACCTCTTGGATACAAATTATATCAGGCTTCTGTTTCGTCAGATTCGACAGTATTATCCTCCTTTTTTTATAATCATTTAGACCGTTCGCATTGAGCGATAGGATCTTAGTATCGTTCATTGCTGTAACTGTCCTCTAGTAACTGGTTTTTATTTGCCTTTTAGTGTTACTGCTCTCACTGGTCTAGATTTTTTCCCTCTTTCTTCTGTGTCTTCCTTTTTCTTCTCCTCTTCTATGTCTTCTCTAATGATTTGTTCTTGCGATGTCTCTTCTTCCGTGTTTTGTAATTCGTTTTCCTCCTTACTGATTTGTTCCTCTTCACCTCCCCTTAGTTGTTCTAGGAAATCTTGGGCTTCGCTTACACAGTCGATTCTGGTTTTCCTCCCTTGCCACGATATTAGCAATCCTTCTGGGAGGAGCCACCTAAATGTTATGCTTCTCCTGTTTAATTGGTTTGTCAAAAACCTATAGTTTTTCCTCCTCTCCCTCACTCTCCTTGGAATTTGTTTTAAGATGTTCACTTCTTTTCCCCCGTGCATGATTTTTTCCTCCCTAGCTATGTTATACAGAATGTCTCTCACTTTTTTCCTAGCGAAGCGGATATGGACTTCTCTAGGGAGCCTGTTCCTTCTCACATAGTTGGTTTGAACTCTGTAGACCTCGTCAATCTCTCGGATTATATCTTGTTTGTCCTGTTGGAGTGTCTCTGCAATCAACTCGGCCATCCTATCTCCTAGGTCCTCTTCTTTGTCTTCCGCTATGTTCTGGAAACGCAAATAAAATGAGGCCTTGTCCATCTCGAGTTGAATTAAAGCGTCTTCTGTATCTTTGTTCTGCGCCCACAGGGTTTGATCGACCATGTCCAGTTTCTTCTCGTTTTTTTCTATTCTTTGTTCCGCTTTTTGGATTCTGTTCTCGTTGCTGGCAATCGAAGTTTGGATCTCGTTCATTTTAGCATCCAGTCCATGTATATCGAGTTTCAGTTCGGAGTGGCTGTTTAAAAGCTTTTCTTGCATCGCAAGCATTGTTTCTTGTATTGTTAGTAGCGACGCTTGTAATGTTTGCAACGTTGGAGTTGCTGGAGGTTTGTCAGTTTTCTGTGAACCTTCTACTACTTTCTGGATAGCTGGCGATGACATTGCGATCGTGGGAATGGATGGCCCTTTTTTGTTGGTTTTTGCAATTGTGGATGTCAAACTTGCCATTTCTTTCAGGAGTGCTTTTTGGTCTCTAATTATATTCTCAATCTTACACCATATAATCATCCAATGTGACTTGCCACCTTATATTCGAAGAGACTATCTTAAATCCCTTCCTCCTTAATTAAATCCCACTAATTTCTTAATATGATTCAGCTAGAGCTTAGTTTATAGATTAGTATGATATGAGAATTCTAGGCAGTAAGTCCAGATGAGGTTCTTATAGAACTAAATAGAATCTTAATATAATTATTAGTTATAAATGTGTTAATACGTTAATAGATTAGACAGTTGAAGGATTAAATTAATCAATATATTAATTAAACAGTAATCAATAAATTAATAACTTGATAAATTCTCTTAATAGTTTCTAAGTATCTAAATTGAAGTCTTACTATAGTATACGGTATTATTATCAAATAAATAAATATATAAAAGGCTATTACCAACCAGAATAAATATTTAAGATTTGAGCTATTTGATATTTGAGATTAAATAAATTCAAAAAGTGGAATAAATATATCTAGATAAATATATGTATACTGTATCAATTCAATTAATGCAAATCTAAAACCTTATATAAAACTATATCCAATCACTATTTAATAAGATCAATACTTAAATACTCAAATTTATATATTCAAAATTTCTAAACCTAAAACAAATCTAGTTAAAGGTAAAGTATATATGTATAAATAGATATTTTTCTTATATCTTATCGAAGGCAAAGTCAAAGTTCTGAGTATTGAAATTTCAACTACTCGAGGGATCAGGGGAGAGAAAAGAAATAGAAGAATATCTATGAGGGATATGGTAAACTCCCAGCGTTAAGTCTTCGCTTCTTAGCTCTGCTAAGATCCGGCGCTTCTCGGTGGTAAGGCTCACCGCTAGAGCGTCTCTTTGTCAATTCTCTGCTGCTTCAATCTTGTAGCTCAATGGCTGCACTTCCTGTTTCCCCAGAGCTCTCTAAAGCTTTCAAAAGCAGATCACAAATTTCTCCTTCTTCTTTTTCACTTCGATCGTAAAAAACAACCCAACCGCCCCGATTGACTTTTTAAAATCTTTTCCCTTCTCACCACGCCATCTGGAGCTCTTTATAAAGGTCTTTATTTTCCCTCCGTGGATCTCAACCGCTCGTCAGGTTGTCGGGTCTTCGTAGATGTATTCTCCTTACACCCTCGCCGTCGCCGCCTGATTTCAGGTTGAGCACTCCTCTCCCGACTCCGCTGACCTCCTCTTTCAGCGCAAAATCGCTCCAAGGTAAGAAATGAGGCTTTAGATCAAACACCGCGCCTCCGATCTCCTTTTAAGCTTCCCGTCTCTTGCCGGCTATTACAGCTTCAGGCCCGTCATTAGCGGCCGGCTCACCGCGTTGGATTGACAGAGCTGCCGGGTTCAGCGAGAAGTGGTCGCACCCCACTTTCCCACTTGCCTGGCTTCCCCTCTTGTCCGCGGGACTCTCCAGGTCCTACGCCCCTTAAGGGATCCCCAAAACGCGATGAAAAGAGGTGTGGAGGAGCAGCGAGCACTCACTCCACACCCTGTCGCTGCAAGTCACCAGCCGGAAGTCCTCAATATATATACTTACTTCATTATATACTTACTAATGTCTAGAAACTCGCCTAATATTATAGCTGGAAGAATTTATTGATTTAAAACATTTATATAGCCAGTATCTTATAACCAACTTTCCACGGCTCCCAATCACATGTTAAAACAACATGCAAAACAGTGGTGAAATCCATTTTTTTTAACTACAGTTCTTTTTTTTTGACAAAAAAAAATATTTTTTATAAAAAACAAATAAAAAACCATCTTCAATGTAAATACAAACAGTATGTCGGTTGGTTACAAGTCCTTTGTGCATCTTCACTCTATTCATATATATCCACGTATTATTATCCTCATTAATCATATGTTTAACTATGATTGTTTCTTCCCTCTTTTCATACAGAATAATCTAAGATTTAAGTTAATTTCTATTATGCCTTTCATTCTCCTAAATCATTCCAATAACAGTACTCTTTATATTGTATTTTATATAATTCTACATTTCTTGCATTGGAAAAATCTCTACCATATTTCATTTCCATGTCTTTTTAGGTAACCATTGGTAAAATAAATCCCATATCTTATAATAATCAATACCAATTGCCAAGCATCCAATTGGGTGGGGATGCTGCAGAGGTCATAGGAGGACTAATTGTAAGTCACTTTTTCAGGTTTTTTTTTTTTTTTGTAACTTCAATGGTTACTAAATGACTGGTTGTAAGTCAAGGACTAAATGTCCAGTTCTCAACATGTGGAGCAGTGGTGGGATTCCAATTTTTTTACTATCAGTTCTGTGGGCATGGCTTGGTAGGCGTGGTGTGGCTTGGTGAGCATGGCTTGGTGGGTGTGCCAGGGGAAGAATATTGCAAAATCTCCATTCCTACCCCTCTCTGGGGCCAGCCAGCGGTGGTATTGCCATTCTCAAAACTACTCAAAATTTCTGCTGCCGGTTCTCCGACCTGCTCAAAATTTCCACTACCGGTTCTCCAGAATCTGTCAGAATCTGCTGGATTTCACCCCAATGCAAACCCATTTTAAATCTATAAAACTATACACATTAAAAACAAATATCTGGCACCAAATTAAACTTCTGATGTGCAGTCAGTGCAGTCATGTGCAGAATTTATACAATTTAAGAAAATAGTTGAATGTTCAAAGCAAATACCTTTCTTCTATTTCCTAAATGCTTTCTTAATTTTCTTGTGGCTATGCATGTTCAGATGATCTTTTTTTTTTTAAAAAAAAAATCAATTTCTCTGCATTGAGTCTCCCCAGCAATTTGATCAGCACAACCTTGGTCCAATATGTATTTAGAAGATGAAATCTCTTGCACCACATTTTTTCACAGGATACTGCTGGCTTCAATCAGTGCAATATCTCAGATGCATTGCAAACAAATTCTTAATGGACTTAGAAAGTCCTTTAAACTTGATGGGGTTAATTAATTATAGATAGAATGGGGGAGAGAGAGCTGTAAATTGTGTTCCTGTATTAGAATAGAGCATAACATATATTGATGTTCAGTGTCTCATAATCAGAACTCTTCCTTGGGTTTTTTTCTTGGCCCAGAATTTGACTTAGTAGTGTTCTCTTCCTCCCACCTCCCCAAATGCTTTGTGTGGAAATGAAGTCTGCAGTCACATGGGAATGACTGCATGTAGTGTTTATTGCAAGTCTTCATTATAAGAGCCAATTTTACATCTCCTATTAAAATTTTTAAATGAAAAGTAAGATTCAAAATTACACATCATGAAAAAAAAGTGTATGCAAAAGCAGTCTTCTTTTGCCAAGGCATGAAAACGCTGCACATTGATTTGAGCCTGTTTTTTTTTTATCAATAATATTGCTGTTATGAATGAAAGTCATAGAAAAGACAACAATTAGTCTTAACACATTCTCCCTCTTTGCCCTCTTTAATATCACCAAAACTGCTTCTCATGCAGTTGTCAATCTAGCTTCTCATCTAGCTGTCAAAGAACAATTTGTCGAATGAGAAGGAATAAAACATTTGTTGGTACAAAAACAAAGCAAATGTCTTTAAAAAAATTAAAATAATTATAGCTCAATAACATGCTGAGGATCACAAGCTGCTTTATATTTATGGGCCACCTGCATTTTGTGATATAGCAATAATGAAGGATTGATCCAAAAAGGTCTGGAAGACAACAGATTCCCATTCTTGTTTCCCATATTGAATGCATCATATTTGAAATTTAATGAAATCAAATTGTATCCACCATAGAAAATCCAAAGCATTCCTAAATTTACAACCCTAAACCAACCTTTCTCCTTTCCTGATGGAATTCTGACATACTGTTCACTCCATTTTTCTTTCTTTTCTTTCCAAACTGAAGATCCAATTAATCTTCCCTTTTGCTGCAAGAGATTTGCAGGGAGGTATACAAGGAGAAACAAGGAAGAAGAGAGGACAGAACATTCTGTAATTGAAGAAGCATGAATTTATACTGTATATGAAATGCATTCTATATGAAACAGCTAAGAAATGATATTCTTAAGCAATTATAATATTTAAGTTTTAATTCGGATTCTCAATTATGGACAAAAACAATTGTCAAAAACTTTTGGGGCTTAAATTTCAGAATCTGTCTCTAGTTCTCAAGTACATGACATCTGGCCTTAAAATGCTTTCAAGCAGAAAAACTGTATAGACTTCAGTTTGTCTTATTAATTTGCCCAGTGCATTAGGAAACATCTAGATTTACATGTCTGGGGACAAGTATGAGAAGTATGTTTTTTTGTTTTTTTTTTCTGGTTAAAAGAACAATATATTTAATTTACTGCCTGATTTGAGTTTCTTAGTTTAAGCCAAAAAACTGTGACTAGAAACTCCATTGCCCAAACTCAGTCTGGAATTCCCATGTAGCATCCCTTGATAAATGTCAAGGCCTAACATGATTTGTTGCCTCAGATATTTGCATGAAAACAGAACCGGATTTTGCTGTTGCTGTTATTGTTGTTTGAAATCTCTTGTACTTTGAGAAATGAAGTATTGAGACCTTCATTCACTGCAATAAGCCTGCATTTTTCAGATTTATTATCACTGCTGCCCATCTTGTTCCAAATATGTCAACAACAATAACCACTTCAATAGGCAATAGTTGTTGGCAAAAGTTATTGGCGATAGACTCCCCACAAATATGGAAATAGTGCTGCTCTAATGCCAGCCTGATCCTAATAACTATTCAAATTTTACCACCTCATGAACAATGTTCTTTCTGTAAAACATTAGCTAATTGACCACAATCAGTTGTTTGTTTTAGCCACAAAAAAGTACTATAATCCATGGGCCATTAATCAGCTTGCTTTGGAATCACATATTCTACTTTTCTATTTAGGAAATGAATGTCACTAAACAGAAAGTACAAAATGTAATTATGACTGGGAAAACAGGATCTATTGAAAATGAATGCTATTTTAATATTGACTGATTAGAGGTAAGAAAATATTTCCCATATCTTTTTCTGAGTCATAACTTCTTATATCACTTTTATATATCTGTCACTACAGAATTATCATAAACAAAGGAAGGCAAGATTGGGTTCCATATGGTGAGCTTAATTCTTATTTGACTTCTTAATTGTTCTGTGGTGACTGGTAATATTTTGTACAATGGAAGAGGCGCAGCGGTAATTGCAGGTGTTGATTTTATCAGTTTCAGATAATATATTGCATATTTATCACAATTTCTGCATTGAATTTGTGCATCATATTATAAAAACAACAACACAAGCAAGAATGTTTTTTTTTAAAAAAATGAAGCTAAAATGCCTCTTCCATGCATAGAAATCACCATACTCTGTTAAATAACCATATGATGGGGTTTAGAGCTGTGGTTGGAATGCAGTGGAACCACTATGCAGTGGTTGGAATGCAGTACTGCAGTCTACTTTTGCTGACTACTAGCTGCCTGCAATTTGGCAGATTGAATCTCACCAGACTCATCCTTCCATCCTTCCGAGGTTGGTAAAATGAGAACCTGGATTATTGGGAGAAATATGCTGATTCTGTAAACCACTTAGAGAGGGCTGTAAAGCAGCATGAAGCAGTATATAAGTCTAAATGCTATTGCTATTTCTTAGGATGTGGCCACAGTTGTTTCCTTGCTGGAAAAATAAACTTGTGAAGTGACTTATAAAATCTAGATACAAAGAAATGACAATATTCATACCATGGCAGTGATGTACCTTTGGAAGGGACAAGCTATTAAAGCACAATTTTGATTCTGTCATAGAAAGATGCCTTATACCAAATGATATCACTTGTACAACTCCGTTATTACAGACTAGAGGAACATATTGCCATGTGTTGAAGCGTTTCTTTAACTCCCCAAAAACATATTTGGAAAATTATGAGATACTCCTGATTCTGCAGAAGAACAGAATGCTTGATATTTTGATGTGAGGAAGAGAAGTATTAGGATGGGTAGGCATCTTGAACCACAGCATTTATAATGGGAGGACTCATTTCAACTCCAAAATCTAGAAGGCTCTATAAGGAAAGGTAGCTACAGTAGACAGTTATTCCTATCAGTTTCCTCATGCATAAATATCAAAGTATTTTGGAATACCTGACAGATTTAGATAACATACTCTTAGATATTTTTCATAGATTTTTTTAATATGAGCATGAGTGAAGAGAACAAAAGGGGCAATGGCAGAGTCTTCCGTGATAAAAAGAGGAATAACTTGGTCTGCTGCTAATCTTCCTTACAGTCTGACAGTGGTTAGATAACAGTAACAGAGTTGGAAGGGACCTTGGAAGTCATCTGGTCCAACCGTCTACTCATGCAAGTGACCTATACTAGGGATTTGAAGCACCAAACTGCCTACCTTTCTGATCAACAATTATCCAATTCCCATTTCTCTAACTAAAGCATAAGGCAATATACATTAGGACATAGAATATACAAAAAATGTTTACTATGGTTTTTATGGGCAAACAAAATAGCACAATTAGATACATGAGAGTAAAAATATCTTATTTGTCCGTTCTTTGTTTCCAAAGTTTCAGACAGAGATTTTTTCCAGTTCTGTACAGATATGTCAAGAATTAAATCTGAAATATTTTGATTGAAAAAAAAAACAAAAAAACAACAACAACCCTCTATGTTTTATTTTCCCACTGAACTTCAGCTACAGCTTCTTCTCTTCCACAGATTCTCTCGTGCACAAACAGGACATCACCACTAAATAAAAACCAGACTATTCATTCAAAATAGAGCACTTAGCACTTAGGTACATGCTTCCTACAAAAATCTAATTGAGTATTGTAAGTATGTATATGAACTAATGGGGAGTGATAAAACTATTGCTAATGGTAAGTGTATAAAAGTATGGTACCACAAACTGCTTTGAAATTGAATCTGGGCATTTTCATTTCAAAAGTCAGTGGCTAGAATGGAATAATAAGTATTGGTATTTTTCCTTTAAATAGCTTTCAATAAGAGAAAAGATGTTCCTGAGTAATTGCACCATTGAAAGTTACATAGACACAATGGTAAGATCTGCATTTGAAAACGAAGTAACAAATAAGAACAGGATGGTTTGTATTGACAATTAAATATATGGACAACATAGATTAATTAGGAATTAGAAAAATATATGCAAAAAAGTATCAATATACTATATTATGAGACTTTGCAATAGGGTATTATTTTTCTTTTTTCTAATTTAAAAAGAAGTTTCTAGACAAAAGCATATAACATGAATATTATCTTATGAATATAGTAGCGGAATTTACAGAATTCAGTAAGAAATTCAGAGTGCCATTCTGAATCATCTATTGCATGCCCTGTTAGCAATGGCCTCTTAAGTGAAAATAATTACGGTATTTTTCGGAGTATAAGACGCACCGGAGTATAAGACGCACCTTAGTTTTTGGGGTGAAAAATAAGAAAAAAGCTGATTGGCAGGTGGATTGGCCTCTCTGAATACCCCCAATCAGCTGTTCCCAGAGGTGAATTTTAGCAACAGGTTCCTTTATTTATTTTTATTTTTTATTTTATTAGTCCAATTTATATGCCGCCCTTCTCCGTAGACTCAGGGTGGCTTACAATGCATTATAGCAATAGCCTGCATACTTTTTTGTATATACCTGCTTATTAGGGCTTTCGGCCCCCCTAAGCAGTGTTGTTCTATACAAAGTTGGCTTATTGCCCCCAAAATCCGGGTCCACAATTTATCTAACTTGAAAGGATAGAAGGCTGAGTCAACCTTGAGCCTGCTGAGATTCGAACTTGCACTAATTACAGGCAGCTGACAGCTAAGTGCTAGCATTTAACAGCACTTTAGTCTGCTGCACCACCGAGGCTCTTTGCACCACCGAGGCTCCCCTTGGTTGTGAGCTCTGTGCCTTGCTTTTTTTTTTTTTTTTGCTTTTTTTCTGCCTCAAACTTCTGAAACTCTGTTTCAGAAAAAACTTTCTTTCCTGCCTCTGAAAGCCTCCAAAACAGAGCTTCAGAAAAAAAGCCTCTGAAGTTCTGTTTGGGGGCTTCTTTTCTGAAGCTCTGTTTGGGGGCTTTTTTTCTGAAGCTTCATTTCTGATGCTTTTTTCAGCCTCTGAAACCTCTGTTTGAGAAGCTGGGTGGGGCTACATTCAGAGTATAAGACGCACCCAGATTTTACCCTCTGTTTTTTTGGGGGAAAAGGTGCATCTTATACTCCAAAAAATACGGTAAAATTCTAAAATAAAACAAAACTTTAAAGATTTTTTAAAAAATATCCAAAGAAGGACAAATGATAAATGGATATAATGTACTGTTTCTTGGTTACTGGAAACTTATTTTTATGCAAGCTATATAATAGTTATTAGAGCAATAGATAATGTGTTTCTCTCCATATAAACATCAGATTGTGTATACTGAATAGGCAGCCTATGCATCATGTTTATTGCAGAGTAGTTTAAATTCCCATATAAATATATTATCTTTTTTCCAACATTTGAGAGATAATGCTATGCAGTGAAGAAGCACATCTTTGTATTTTCTGTTCTGATAATCCCAAATTTGATACCTTGATGCACTATGTTAAAGGCTTATTTGCGCTCTATTGTGGTATATGTGGTTAAAATATTGGACTGGGAGACCAAATTCAAGTTTACCTTACGGAAACTCAATGGGTGATTTTAGAGCAGTCCCTCTATGTCACTTGACCTATCTTATCTCAAAGGGTCACTGTAAGGTAAAAGGAAGTGAGATCTATATGTAAACTTCCCAGAGCTTCAAGATGAAAAGTGGGATATAAATCTGATAAATAAATAGAAAGACGTGCTATGGTGGAGAAGTTGGTATAGGATGGTCTCACAAACAATCCACTGGAATCCTTTTCTGTCAAGGTAATGATGGTAATCACCCCTTTAAGACTGAGGATGAGTCAGCAGGGTTATTGGCCTTTAAGAAGCTGCCTATATAAGGGAGGCCATTAGAGGGCATCTCTCTCTCTCTCTCTCTCTCTCTCTCTCTCTCTCCTTGTGTATCATTCTCATCGCCATGTGTGTATCAGCATTGTAGTTCTCTGTGTAGAGTTGAAGAAGAATTATTGCTTGCTGGCTTTGCTTAGCATGTGTGGATGATCTCAAAATAATAGTCATGCTTTAAACACTCTGACATTTTCCACATTGTTTATTTTACCCTATGGAGGAGTCACATCCACCTCAGCCTTATAGAAGATGGTAACATTGCTTTAGATATTTACTGTGCTAAGTTGTTGGTGCATTTTTACAGCAGTCTGGTACAGCCACGTTGTTTCCTCAACAGCCGAAACAAGTGATGTTGTGAAAAGTCAGACCAAGCCATATCCTTCGGTACTGAAAGGCAAGAGGCTTAATAAAAAAGGAATAAAGAGGAGCATCAAGTCACCATGACAACTGATGTTTCTTGGCAGGCAAGGCACCAAGCCAGTGATTGGAAACTGAGACTCATTATCACTGTTCTAGCTGTGCAGGGTTCATTTGTTTGTGAAATTTTCTGGGTGTCTATCACAGACAAGACAGAATTAAGAAATAAATAAATCAACATGTTTTAAGATTTTTAATATTTATGATGTTTTGCTATAGCAAATATCCAAGTCAAAGCAATGCACATTTTTTTTACCACTGATCTTTCCTTCTCTTTTCTGTAATAATAGCATTAGTTCCAACTTTTTTCAAAAGTATCCCCTCCCTCTATACACCTAACAAGAAAGTGGTGAGAAAGGGAGAAAAAGGGGACTTGGGAGAAGAAAAATAGAAGGGATCTCTTGTTGCTATGGTAATAAAAGCAGCTTATATTTTGATTTTTTTTTTATTGCTGTATGCAGATACTCCTCATTGAATGCTATTGGATGCAGAAATCCTATAGTAGAAGACCTCCATGCAATTTTTATTTAAGAAAAACATTCTAAAATTATCTCCTTGAATGAAGTACATAATTTTCAAGGAATGAGATCTAAGCGATCAAATGGAAGAATTATAATCAACTCAAACAGAAGTTCCCTAGTTCCATTTCTACTGTTACAAAAGGCTCAGGCAATTAAAAAAGAAAATCTCTTTCAAGGTTCCTAGAAAGCTGCTGATAGCACCATAGGCTATACTAGATAAATATTCAAATTGCATATTATTGTATTATATAAAGATTTCTTAAATAAGTAAAGACAATAACCTAAATATGTACACTTCAGATGTGTTTTATTATAAAACAATCTCCCCTGAAAGGAGATGAGCTGCCAAGATGGGTCCTGATTTAAGCTACTTTTTCACTCTTAACAAAATTTTGGTAAGTTTGGTATTTTATCTGAACTGCAAAACTCAGAATGACTCTTCGAGATACTGAAAAAATGTTGTCATTTACTTGGCCAGATACAATGCTCCTAAATAAGTTCCATCATAAATTTATTCTGAGGCAAAGGAAACTGAGAGTGCAATGAGTGAAGGAAAGTATACATAGATCATTTTATCATTATAATTGTGAAAATAATTTGCCTTTTTTTTTCTTTGCCAGAATATTTTCCAACTGAAATTTAATCTAATTTTCTGTACATTTTAAACTGGAGTTATTTTTTTTTTTTTTTTTTTTTTGGTATCTAGCAATGATTTGTAATTCAACCTTCCCCAAACTCCAGACAATTAATGTTTACATTGAATAGACTGAACAATACTGTGTAATTATTATTCCCAGAAAGAGGGCTGAGAAGATATTTGAAGACACTCACATCCTGGACATAAACTGTGTCGACTCCTCTGCTTGTGCGTTGGTGATAGGGCAATTTAACAATGCAGATAAATCCTTGGTCATGGAAAGGAAATAAAAGTTAGAGCCCTTCTGCTAACTATATCTATTGTCCCTGGGAATCAGTAAGCCAAGTGGGTCAGGGGTGGGATCCTACCCACAGTTTGCAGAAAATTGAACTTCCGTGTTGCTGAGAGCAAGGAAAGCAGCTGAGGAGCGGCAATCCAGCTGCCTGAAATCACTGCAGGTTCGAATCTCACCAGGCTCAAGGTTGACTCAGCCTTCCATCCTTTCTAAGGTAGGTAAATTGAGGACCCAGTTGTGGGGGCAATAAGCTGACTTTGTATAAATATACAAAAAGGATGAAGGCTATTGCTTAGTACATTGTAAGCCGCCCTGAGTCTCCGGAGAAGGGCAGCATATAAATCAAATTTAAAAAAAAAAAAAAATCCAGTCTGCCGCCTGATCAGCTGGGCTTCGGAAGCAGAAATAAAGGTGAGTATAACATAGGGGCAGATTGGCGGGCCCACTTCAAAGAAAGAGAGAACCGGTTTGCTCACGGCTGAAAGTCAGAGCTAACGGTTCGCCCGAATCAGTCCGAACCAGTAGAATCCCACCACTGAAGTGGGTACTAAAAGCTAGTGTATGCAGTGTTGATTTGTATCAATAACTCCCTTCATCTGGAACCAAAGCTTTAGAAACTTTTATTTGTTGCAGGATCAGCGCTTTAGGGCCTGCCATTAAACAATGAAAGATCAGAAATGAAAAGGAAGTCCAGTGCATAGGGGAGCTTGCTGGTTGGGAAGTGGAAGAGAACGGAGTGTTATTATATGTTGCACCTGTCACAAGCACACAACAAAAGGAAAGAACTTTGATCATGCCATATAGAGAGTAGTAAGATGCCCTTGAAGAAACTATGCCAACGACTGTGACAAAACATTCTTTAAACCCAGAAAACAAAAGAAGCATCAAAAAGAAAGTCAAGCTGGCTTCGCCTCAACTCTTTGGTGTCCAGAAGGGAGGAAAACAAAGCTTGGATTTTTACACTGGTCTATGACCATAAATAAAGATTTTATTTGATTTGACAGTCAGACTTTGAACATTAAGCTGATGTCAAAAGAGTTCCAGTATTTCTTGTAGAGTCTGTTTTTTGACCTGGACTACTTTGAAGGGCTGGCATGGAGTCACGGCTGCCAATTTGACTTGTTTGTCTCTTCTGTGAATGACCCTGCCAGCAGGCATGGTGCCATCTCATTATATCTCAAAAAATAAATAAATAAATAAATCCTTTTCCACTGCAGTAGTACAAATAGGACTGTGATTGTGATCATTTTCTCTTCTATGGTAATAATACACTCAAGAGTCCATGATTTTCAACACTTAGCTAGACAACTAAACTTGCTTCTTTCTGGGAGCTTCCATGCCATCTGCCTTTTGGCTTATAGATTTAACTTTATAGTTGTAAATAAATTGTTAAGTTATGTTATAAAAGCATTTGAGAGATTTCAGGTACTATTATGCTCACTGGGCTTATCTTTTTTTTACATGCTTGGCTTGTTTCATTATGAATACTTGAAGATATATCAACATTGCTAAGTGAGTTAAGAGTCACCTAAAGGTATAGATGTCCTTCCTGGTTTCTAAAATGATGAAAAAGAAAAGTGGCTCTGGTGATAAAACTTCAGATTTTATCAGATATGGCCAGAGGCCACAAGTATGCCTTTTCCTCCTTCTGCAAGAGTTAGATATGTCCATTGGCCACTCATTGAGGTGAACAGAAAATCAGTAGTGCTTCCTTTCTTGATTTCTTCATCCACACTGCAATGCCATTGATAGGGTGAGTTCATTGAGACTGGAAATGAAATAGCTGAGTTCATGTGATATTTGGGTCTTGGTACAAGAAATATATATCCAATATTCACATTGCCATGAATCAAGAGCTATGTCAGAATATGTGTGTTTTTCTGTTTAGCATTCACATCATGATAAGACACCTCCCAAATGCAGAAAACAACATAGCAGAATGTACCAAAAGGTGCTTTTTAAAGAGGCAACTGGACTTTCTGGTTTTTCTTTAAAGATGTTTTGCTTCTCATCCAGGAAGCTTCTTCTAGTCAGAGTTGAAGAAATTTCTTGGATGAGAAACAAAACATCTTCAAAGAAAAAAACAGGAAGTCCAGTTACCTCTTGAAAAAGCACCTTTGGGATAACCAGGACCTGGATGACTGAGAATCTCCATAGACAACATAGCAAAATGTTTGCTTCATTTCAGAGGAGAGGTGCCAACTCAAGGATTTCTTCCAAGACAGATCCAGTTCCATACAACATATTAAATGTGATTACTGAAGTAGTCCATCTTTTACATTTGCATCCTTTATTAAATCAGACAAATAACAAAACTGTATATACTGTACATTAAAATACTCAAGAGCCCAAGATTTTATATGAATTTAAATCAGCTAACAACAGCCTAGGAGATGTGGTTGTTCAATGGGGGGACATGGTGGCTCAGTGGTTAAACACTAAGTTTGTTGATTGAAAGGTTGGCAGTTCAGCGGTTTGAATCCCTAGTGCCATGTAATGGGGTGAGCTCCCATTATTTGTCCCAGTTTCTGCCAACCTAGCAGTTCAAAAGCACATTAAAAATGCAAGTAGAAAAATAGGGACCACCTTTGGTGGGAAGGTAACAGCATTCCATGTGCCTTTGGCATTTAATCATGCCAGCCACATGACCACGGAGACATCTTCGGAGAGCGCTGGCTCTTCGACTTAGAAATGGAGATGAGCACTGCCTCCTAGAGTTGGAAACAACTAGCACAGATGTGTTAGAGAAACCTTTACCTTTATTTTAACAACAGCCTACCCAAGCTCCTAATCAACTTATCAAATTGTGCCAATATAGGCAATAGTTGTTTAACTGATTTGGATAAATGTTTTATGTAAACTCACAAAGAGTGTAGGTTTTTTTTTTTTTAATATCTATCTCTCCTTTCCAAGATCTTATGATATTCTTTGTGATCCTTTCCATTCATTGCAATAGTTCTATGCCATTTTTAGCTTCTACTATTGGATGCCAGACTTTTCTCTCTGTATATTTTCCAGGTAAATGTCAGCATTCTTTCATGTCAAATCCAGAATTGAAACAGAATTGAACCTCGTGCATAGTAAATGTTGTTTGAAAAATCACAGAGTGTAGAATTATTTGGGAAGTTTTATCTTTAAATCTATTTATCTTTAAATATCTGCTAGCAGTGATTTATAGTTTTATTTTTCTCAGCTGAAGGTTTTGCTTCCATTTTTCATATCAAGGTACCTTAATAGATAACACAGGCACTTCTATATTCCCTTATTTTGTGCTTCATATGTACTCAAATATCAGGAACATTAATGTACCTTGCTAATGTGATTTTGTTTAAGATTACAGTTCTTGGATCACAACTGATGTGATTATATTTACCTTCTTAAAATAGTTTTATGTTCACTATTGTAAAACACCCAGATTAGCTCCATGACAAGATGGTGGCTAAACAAACAAACAAACAAACAAACATCAATTTAGTAATAGTATAAAAGATGAAAGGCCAACCATAAAAGCCTACAGGAAGGATCAGGGTAATGGTTCTAGCCATTAGTAGCTTCTGTTATATTTTTAATAGGCATTAAATTTAATTACCATGAATTATGTAAATGGAAGCAACACACAATGGTACAAACATTTTTATGAAAACAAATACCTCTAAATATTTATCAGAAAGGAAGATGAGATTGAAAAAGTCAGATTCTGCTGAAAGTGAGTAGTTTCTGCCTCACTACGAGTAAGGATTCCAAAATGAGTTGTATCCATGGACTGCCAAGTATTTTTATCTTCTCCTGTACTGAAGACTTTTGACCTCTACAAGTCAAGCTCCTAAAAAAATTATAAAAAGAATTCAGAATAGCCAGTCAAGCCAATGAAATTGACCCATCTCTCCCAAATCATGCTGATTAGCTATCTTCAGAGATACCCAAAAATTCAACAACAATGTCTTCTTAATTGTAGATGTTCCTCCTGCTTGGGAAACTTTAATTCTTTTTATAACATTCATTTTTGTTGTTGTTGTTGTTGTTGTTGTTGTTGTTGTTGTTCAGGTACCTCTTCTCCTGGACATATTTATTTTCTTCCTTTTTCTTACCTTATTTCAATTATGTTTTAATTATCTTAATTTTCTTACTATTTCTGCCTGAAGATGGAAAAAAATGCATGCAAATTTGAGTGTCTGTATGTATGAGACTACTTTGAAAAACAAGCTTGCAATAGCCAAATGTGCCTCCTCAAAGCATTAAAGTAGCTTCAGAGGATGTGGAATTGCTGTGAGATTGTAGCCAAAAGATACTCCACTACCATGAATTGCTTCTGCAACACCAGATAAACTCTAGTGAATGCCACTGTTTATCACAAATTGCCAGCCCCAAATCACTGAAAACAACATGAGATCAAAATTGTCCCCTGAGTTCATAGCATATGGCTTTATATGAGGAAGCATGGTGGTTGAGAGGATTTGAGTAACAAATAAGAGGAAAGGAACCATTCCCTTTCTCTTTCACACACACACACACACACACACACAGAGAGAGAGAGAGAGAGAGAGAGAGAGAGAGAGAGAGAGAGAGAGAGAGAGAGAGAGAGAGAGAGAGAGAGAGAGAGAAGAAGAAGAAGAAGAAGAAGGAGGAGGAGGAGGAGGAGAGAGGGGAGGAGAAAATATGTAGCATCCAAGAACTGGGTCTGCAAGGTGCTCTATGTCACACACCCTGATTATCTGAGGGATAGCTTACCTCCAGTGATATCTACTCCACTTGTATGATTGGTGGTTCCAGACAACATATGCAGCTTGGAGCCTAGTGATTTAATTGAGCTATTGGTATTTGTTGCACCTAGATTGTATGTGTCCTACTGTCCTAGAGAACAGCATGCCCCACAATCTGTGTGTCTCCCATGCTAATGTTTTAGAAGTCTTTTAAAAATTGGCTATTCTCCCACGCCCTGGGTTAGGGTGTCTGCCAGTTTGACACAATAGTGTATCTGTTTGTGGAATTGCTTTTTCAGGATGTACATACTCTCGTTTGTTTTAATTGCTTTTGCCATTGTTAATGCATATGCCACTTTAAGTCTTATGGATTTGGGTAGCTTTCTAAATTTAACAAATCACATAAATAATAGAAATGGATTAATTGGGAAAACTCTTTTAACAAACATGGTATATCCACAGGGTTGGCATCTACTTAATTCCAAGCTAAGTACTCCATGCTAAGAAATCAGAGAATAATAGCATACTATTCCCAGTGTCTGTTTGTGTGTGTGTGTACTGTGAAAAAGTATTTGCTTTTTTTAGGATTTTTTAAAAATTTACTATTACTATTTCTAAATTACTATCATTTTTGCTACTACACTGAATGTTATCAAGCTTCACCTAGATTGTATTGATAGATAAAGGAACTCAGGAACTGAGTGAACATTTTCATTTATTTCATAAGCAAAGTCATTCAACATATAAAATGCAAGGGTGAAAATGTCATCACCCCTTTAGTTCAATCAAGTAAATTAAAGGAATAATTAAAGTAGTATGAAGCATGCATTAAATATTTGGGGATGATTTGGGCCATCCCTATTCTGTATGAATATCATAAACATTAATACCACTCATCCCACTGAAGTTCTCGCCATACATATTCCATAGGCATGTCACACCCCGGTCAAAATAAATGAATGTAGTCTTATGTAAATGTGTTCTTGAAACCTGGAAGATATTAGATCTCCAGCTTCACCAATCTGAAGTCAAAATTTTGTTTTGAAATGGAAAAGAATATGAATTTTCCCAAGAATAGTTGTGCTGGTGAAATCATAACAAAAGTACAGTATGGAATTGTTCAGGAACTCATAAAGGACATGAAAACTATCTCTAGGATTCTGCAGTTTATCTTGCCCTGGCTAAAATCAATATTAGTGAATTCCACTATGACAGATGTACTTGGTAAAATGGGATTCCTGGGAGAATAGCAAGATGAAAATGTTTATTCAATAAGAGCATAGATGATTTATCATCCTTGCCAAAAAGTAGCTGGATCATCCTTAGACACCTGGAGTAATGTCCTGTGGAAAGATGAAATGGAAACTCTCAGTCTATGTGCATGTTGATGTGTCTGATGAAAACCAAATACTGCATTTACAATTAGCACATGCTTCATGCATGGAGATGATAATGTTAAGGACATTTCAGGATGTTTCCCAGATCCTAACATTAGGATCTGGGCAGCTTACCATTATGGAAGGAAATAATACTTTTGCTTTTTTATCAGAGAATTTTATAAGAGAAGAACAGATATCTCCCTCAGGTGAATTTGAAGCATGTAGCAATATAATTATCTGAAGCATACAAGTCACAAAGCATGCATGAAGTTGCAATGTTCTGTAAGTCAAAATCCAAGCCTAAACTCCATAGAAAATGTTCATATTTTTGAATTGAAGCAGATCACAAAGTTGGAATGGACCAAACTTTCCACACAACAATATGACGGTTTGATAACCCATTACAAGAAACATTTAATTATAATTATTGCAGCTAAAGTACGTTATTGGATATAACGTAGCCATTTCTTGTTCTCACTTACACATTATTTGTGTAAGAGAGAAAGTGAATTAGTGAGGCTTTTAATTCAGAAACTAAACAATAATAGTTGTAAACCTATATGTGTTATTGCCTGTCTTCTAGATAAATAAGAAGAGATGCCACTGGAGAAAAGATATTATAAAGGCATCATTTATTCACCTTAGGTTAACAGAGCAACCATCAAGGAGCCTTGGTAGTACAGTGGTTTAAAGCACCCTGTTATTAACACAGCTGCCTGCAATTACTGCAGGTTCGAATCTTACCAGACTCAAGGTTGACTCAGCCTTCCATCCTTTCTAAGGTAGGTTAAATGAGGACCCAGTTTGTGGGGGCAATAAGCTGACTTTGTATAAATAAACAAAAGTATGAAGGCTATTGCTTAATGCATTGTAAGCCGCCCTGAGTCTCCGGAGAAGGGCGGCATATAAATCAAATTAAAAAAAAAAAAAGGTTAAAAAAGTTTTCATCTGCAAATTTGTCTAGAATTGATAGAGCAGTTCTAGAGAAATGTGCTGGGTCCATCTATTCAACAGGTTGCTTCTTAGGAAAGGTATTGCAAAGAAATTGCTAGCAATTATATTCAATCTCATTCAAGGAAGTCATGTATGCTGGAGAAAACACTTTCATCCTTGTGAACACTCTAGTAGACCAGTAAAACAAAAAAGTGGTAATCCTATAGACACCCACAAGTACAGTCTGGTTATTGTGGATACCCTAAATGCTTTAGAAAGTTTGTGGTATTTTTTTAATTGTATGTTGAGATGAAACAAATCTATGGGCATGGGAAAGAGTTGGCTCACATCTTTAGACAGGCATATTGTACATCACTCCAATATTTCAAATATTGGGTTAGGTTCAAGTTGTGGTAAGTCCCTGGCATGGAAAGTTCAGCATGATAAATGAGGCTAGCTTCACCAAGCCCCAGAGATGGCACTAAAACACTAAAATGGTGGAAGTGGAAAAGAGTGCTAGAATTTGGAGCCACACCTTGTACTGCTCTCAAACCTTGCATTAGCTATAGCTAATAAATTTTTTGATCATATTTTCCATCCTTCTTAAAGAACTGGTTAAGGGTTTTGTTGTTTACAGCCCCTTTATACCCCCACTACATTTTATGCTGTCAGACAAAATACATTTGCATGCTGTGTTGATTGGAGAAAAACCCGTAGATCAATTTCCACCTTATTTATTTTACATTCTACTGCATTACCTTGGAAGACTTGTTTGATTACTTGCTACATTATTATTATTATTTTTTTAAAAAAATCTTAAATGGTGTTTTAAATGTGTATTCAAGCAAATTGGCAGAAGAATGAAGCAAAACATAAATGAAAACACCTTTTGATCTGTGCAGGAAATTAACGAATAAGAACATCTATAAGCAAGGATGTTCTTGCTTATAGGGATAGCTCATGATGCATGCCAGGGAACAAATGATTGTTTCTTTTTATCATTCCCCAATTTTATGAACCCTTGTCCACAAAACATTTTAAATAAAAGAGCAAACTAACCTCATGCTTTCATCATTGATCAGCGTAAATGATTTCAGTGTAAATTGAGGTATATATTCACATGTAGCAAATATTACTAAATATCAGGTGAGAACAGTAGAACATGATATAACAAAGTATTACATTTTGTGAGTGTTCCTGCTAATTTTAGAACCTTGCAGCTGTATCATCATCTTCATCATCATCATCATCATCATCATCATCATCATCAATCACATTTTTTTAATTAAGTAAGCAACTTAAAGTTTTCTACAGTTTAAGTTTTCTACCCAATATTCTTCTTAAAACATTTATTACCTACAACAGGGCTGAGCTGTAATCTTTTGTATGTGGCCATGTAGTGGATTACAAAAGCTGAAATACAGGCTCAAATTTGCACTGAACCGTGAAACTCTCTGGTTGATCTTGAGACAATCTTTTGCTCCATGTTAATCTCTGCTCCTAACCTCTGCATTGCCTCTAGAGCTTCATCATTTGAAATGCATTAGCATCTTGCTAAAAAAAATATTATACAGTACCTGAGGCCAAGAAAGGTTCATTCTAATTGTTATTCATCATCTTAATACAATCTGTTCAAAATTTAAGACTCTTGACTTTGCATTTCTATATGTTTCTCTCCATTTCAACAACAAAAGTTTTCTTTAAAAAAACTGAGATAAATTTCCCTGCCAACGGGAGGCATAAAAATAATAAAGTGCAATTATTTGATACATTTTTCATTGTATTGAAATTAATGCTATTATAAAGGTGCTTCAAATTTATGAATTAGCATGGTTCTGTTTGCATTCTAAATATGCAGACTATATTTCTGCAGATTCACATAAAACTATTCAAGCATATACACAATATGCTTAGTTTTTTGCCTATGCAGTAAACATTATACCTTTAGATGCTAAGAGACAGCTCCAAGGGACATATTCATTATAGGAGCACAGTTTCTATACTTCCATAATATTAAAAAAAAATCTTAAAATTCCTATGCATTCATATCATATAGACAACATCAATTTGAAGGGTTACAGAAGTCACAAGATCATTCTTTGCTTCTTGAAGCTACAAAGTCATTTGTGCACAGATGAGTAGGATATTAGTGGATGAGAGTAGCTGAACGGAATAGCTTTGGGAATGAAATTCAGATATTTGTTCTGGGAGAAATTTTAACTGCCCCCTCCCCTCCACAAAATCCCACTTCAAAAATAAACATGAACATTTCCTTCCTATAGAAAACTGCGGATCAATAAACCCAAGGAACATATCCCTGTTGCCCCTGTTAAGATTTCTTCTCTGCACATCATGACAACACACATCAATAAAGCTGTCTAGGCACCCAGACTTTCTTTCTAGGAACTATAAATCCCAGTCACTCTAATTTAGTTTTACTGGAAGTTTGCTTTCGATTAAGAGCTGTGTTTCAAACAGCTGTGTATCTGAAGAAAGGAAAAGCTAAAGGCAAAAGTGCTCAAAGGGATTAAGGGCTTCCATTGTGCTTTGTTACAAACGCTTTTCTAACACTAGTAGATTTGTCAGTCTTAAGTATATCAGGCCAGTCGATTCAAAAGGCAAGCACATCCAAGGTCTTTTTAAGGGATTATGCATTATGTTTCCTTGACAAACTTCTGTTGGTTGGAAATTCTCAAGGAAGCTGCGAAAATATAAAATTGGCAAAATATTTCAAACTATACATGGTTTGGATACATGAAGTGTTACCTTTACCAAAACATTCTGGTTTTGGCAAGAAAATGAATTCTTCCCTGCCTGCGAGACAAGGCTGAGATGGCAGCAGCAAGAAATTATGGTTGATCGTTCTTGCAAAAGGCAATTAGAAAGCACACTCTGGTCTGCTGTGAGCACCAATTTGTCTTTTGTACTTGGGGAAATTACCATCAGGAGGGCTCTTCATGAGAAGTGTTCCAGTTCTTCGGAGTAAAGCTATACTTCAAACAACTATTCTGAAGTCTTCCCAGGATCATTTTCAAATTCATTTCTTTTTTTTTAAGTTAATCACACAACAGTTCAGAGCGTAATTATTTCCAAGAAAAAACATGAGAGCTTAATCCCCAGATTTGTTCTGATTGATAGTTCTCAGAACTGAAATAAGACAAGTGGTGACAAAGATCCAAAAATCTATTTGTTCCCTAAATATATTGTCAATACAATTCAGTTTTCACAGGTCTTCTTGAGCCAATTTACAGGTAAAGATGAAGAAGTCAAAATAGTTCTGAAATATATATATTGGTCTGGGAATGGTTCTAACTGTACATCATTCAAGTACAATGGTAAGTGTACTCCAATAAAGTTAATTCATTTTTTCATCTCTACAACAGTCCAATGAGACAGACCAGGCTAAGAAACCAGTATTACATAGGTCATATTAACTTTTATTGTAACAGAATCTTGGAAGTATGAATGTGCTTCTTCCATCCTTCACTTTATCTTTCTATGAACAAGGAAGGGGTTTGTCTGAACTCAAGCCCATCTTGTCTGACCATTGCTAATGGCTCTTCTTCCTGCCCTATGAAACCATTCCCTCTATCATCTATAAGCTATTTCAATTATAACAGATCAGGATTCTCAACTATTAACTTTTGTTGCAGGGTGCAGATGTTAGACTTCCCAAAAGATATTGGACATGTGATAGCATTACAGAGGGAAGAAAGTTAGCTGTCACCAATATTATATTGATGTGATACTAAGGAAGGTTTAAATAGCTCATGGAATGATTTGTAGTTGCATATTATAATATATAGTTTAGAGCTTCCATGTTGGAGAGCATAACTGACAGTTCTCTCATCACATTTGTTTGTTAAATATTAAGATACTATAGCTACACAACTAAGGTACTTCCTCTTCCCCACTTTCTATAGAGAACACATTTTGTTGGAAATGAACAGTTCTTTTACACTTGCCAACTTCACTTCATTAGCATCATATTCAGAGATCCTGGCATCATCAGATCTTTTATAAGCTGGCAGTATCTCAGTACATGCAAGAATAACTGAAACAAATTGAAATTTAAACAAAATTCAGGTAGTATTTACAATCTGTGTAGAAATGTTTTCAAGATCAGGGATGGATTGTCTTCTTAAACAGATTGACTGGATGCTCAGGGGAAATGTCCCCAACTGAGGTCCACCTAGTTTGAATGCTACATTCCACAAGACCCTTTGCTCTATTTCCATTGCCATATATCTACCTTATTGCAATGCTGTAGGTAGAATCATTCTGAAAGAACAGTAGACATATTCAAAAATGCTGAGGCTAATTGCCATAGTCTTTGTGGCTGTTTAGTCATAGGTAGCATAATTTAAATACCCAACTGACTATCAGAAGAAGGCTGACACTTATGTCTTGATTGTGAGCTTCCTAGATGAATCTACTTGCCCACTACTGACAAAAGCTTCTGAACCAGATGGGCCTCCAGCCAGTTCAGCAGGATTTTCCTTATTTGCATGTCCTTCTGAACTCTGAACTTCATGAAATTCTGAACTCTGCTGATTCCCACAACACTGTCTTATGTCTAATGGATATTTACCCATGTAGTAGAGCTGTACTATTATCCTTCTCTTCTTTCCTATTACACTGTACTATTGGTATGTTATAATTATATTATTTTGTTATTTGTATGTACACTGAGAGTTTATGCACCGGAGTCAAATTCCTTGTGTTTCCAATCATACTTAGCCAATAAAGAATATCCTATTCTATGTTCTATTCTATCACCAACTGAATTTGCCATATACTTAACATTCCAGGTAATGAAGAAGAAAAGAATAAATTTATTCCATTTTCTTGCCCCTTCCACTCTCCCAGAATTTCAGCATCATATAGAAAGCAATTCATTTAAAAAGAAATCTAAGTGCTTACAGCTGCTAGGTGGTACTAAATATGTAAACCTGTTGGATGTTTCACACACCTTAGTTGGCTAATTACCCATGAAAACACATTCAATATATGGCTATTTTCTGAAAATCACAATTATAAGAAAGAAAAGGTAGCTGTAGCTTACCAACCACAGTTGGGACCAGTAGCTCCATTGCTAAATGACATGATTGTCAAGTGAGACATCACATGACTGTGATAGACTTACAACCTTATTTCTGTAGTAATTAAGTGAGTCACAATCATTAAGCAAGACATGACCATAACAACTTGGAACATTACTGCTGGATTCTCAATTGACTTAAGTTCCCAGAAGCCAATTGTGAATAGGCAAATGGCAATCACATGACCCCAGAACACTTCAATGGTTGTAAATACCCACCAGTTGTAAAGCACTTGAATCTCAATCACATGATTATGAGAGCAATAAGAGCAAGGACTGGGTGTCAAGTTACTTTTTCAGCACTGTCATAACTTCAAACAGCTACTCAATACAACAGTCATTAAGCAAGGACTACCAGTATAGTTCACCAGAGCTCTCATTCTTGTGATTTTGGCACCATGAAACTATCAAGATTGTAAATCAAGCTACATTTCTCTGGGCCTGGTGGCTCAGCAGACTGAAAGCATTGTGATTAACACCAGCTGTCTGCAATTACTGTAAGTTCAAATCTCACCAGGCTCAAGGTTGACTCAGCCTTCCATCCTTTCTAAGGTAGGTAAATTGAGGACCCAGTTTGTGGGGGCAATAAGCTGACTTTGTATAAATATACAAAAAGTATGAAGGCTATTGCTTAACGCACTGTAAACCGCCCTGAGTCTCCGGAGAAGGGCGGCATATAAATCAAATTAAATTAAAATAAAATAAAATAAATTAAACTTCTATCTTCTTTCTATACATTTCTCTTAAACTTCTATCGTCTTCTTTGCCCCATTCACTCTGAAGTACCATTCTTTAATCCTATTAAACTCATTCGGGTCATGCAGTGACTTGTTTCAATAGCTGACATTTTGCTTCTAGGCCATTTTTCTATGATCTTCCTTAAGGTTGGCCTTCTTGCCTGCTCAGCTGGCACTGGCTGCCTTTACTGATTCTTCTTATAACAGAGAGACTAGTAGTGGTTTTGACCTATAAGCAACAGAAATCAGAAGTGTAGGGCTGTGTAGTATATGGCTGTGAAAATCAATTCTTTTTTATGATTGCTTGCCAGAAATAGTAAAATGTTTTTTTTTTGTTTCTAAGTAAAATCTTATTTTGTTCCTAAGAAACAAAACACTTTAATCTTGTCTTTGTCACCCATTTTCTTTTTTAATGCTGTTATGTATCATAAGCAAATCAAATAAGCTTGACCATTTGTAACTGCAGAGAGTCCTTTACAATTAGGACTAACTTTCTCAGAGCAAGTTTATTCATCATTTGGGATGCTGGGGCACAAAAAATCTGCTATTGAATTCCTTGACAGGGTCTTGCTGAGATATATTTATTTAAATCCCCTTCATGGATTACTACCTTGTCATGGCAACATCACCAGACGGTCAACACAGAAATCAGATTGACTATGTGCTCTGCAGCCAAAGATGGAGAAGCTCTATACAGTCAGTAAAAACAAGACCAGGAGCTGACTGTGGCTCAGATCATGAGTTTCTCATTGCAAAATTTAGGCTTAAATTGAAGAAAGTAGGGAAAAGCAGTAGGTCATTCAGGTATGAACTAAATCATATCCCTGAAGAATATATAGTAGAGGTGACTAATAGATTTAAGGAATTAGATCTGATAGACAGAGTGCCTGAAGAACTATGGATGGACATTTGCAACATTGTACAAGAGGTAGCAACTAAAATCATCCCTAAGAAAAATAAATGTGAGAAAGCAAAATGGCTGTCTGAGGAAGCTTTGCAAATAGCTGAGAAAAAAGGGGAAGTGAAAGGCAAGGGAGAAAGAGAAAGATACACCCAATTGAATGCAGAATTCCAGAGAATAGCTAGAAGAGATAAGAATACCTTCTTAAATGAACAGTGCAAAGAAATAGAAGAAAACAATAGAATAAGGAGGATCAGAGATCTCTTCAAGAAAATTGGAGATATGAAGGGAACGTTTCATGCAAAGATGGGCATGATAAAGGACCAAAATGGCAGGGACCTAACAGAGGCAGAAGAGATTAAGAAGAGGTTGCATAATTATACAGAAGAACTATACAAGAACGAGTTTAACATTCCTGATAACCACAATGGGATGGTCACTGACCTCAAGCCAGACATCCTAGAATGTGAAATCAAATGGGCCTTAGGAAATCTGAGTAACAACAAAGCTAGTGGAGATGACAGTATTCCAGCTGAGCTATTCAAAATCTTAAAAGACAATGCAGTAAAAGTGCTACACTCAATTTGCCAGCAAATTTGGAAAACTCAACAGTGGCCACAGGATTGGAAAAGGTCAAAGAAAAGCAATGCCAAAGAATGTTCTTTTTTTCTTTTTGTTTTGTAATTTTTTTTTATTTTTTTAAGACAAACAAACATACGATACATTTTTTCTGACTAGAGTATTGACCGAGTCAAAATTCATACAAAGAATGTTCAAACTATCACATCATTGCACTCATTTCACATGCTAGTAATGTTATGCTTAAAATCCTACAAGCTAGGCTCCAGCAGTAAGTGGATCGAGAACTACCAGAAGTACAGGCAGGATTTCGAAGAAGCAGAGAAATTAGAGATCAAATTGCCAACATACGATGGATCATGGAGAAAGCTAAGGAGTTCCAGAAAAACATCTACTTCTGCTTCATTGACTATGCTAAAGCCTTTGATTGTGTAGATCACAACAAATTGTGGCAAGTTCTTAAAGAGATGGGAGTACCAGACCATCTTATTTGTCTCTTAAGAAACCTATATGTGGATCAAGAAGCAACTGTGAGAACTGTACATGGAACCACTGATTGATTTAAAATTGGAAAAGAAGTCCAGCAAAGGCTGTATACTGTCACCCTGCCTATTTAACTTATATCCAGAGCAGATTATGAGAAAGGCAGGTCTAGATGAATCAAAAGTTGTAATTAAAATTGCCGGGAGAAATATCAACAACCTCAGATATGCAGATGCTACCACTCTAATGGCAGAAAGCAAAGAAGAACTAAAGAGCCTCTTGATGAGGGTGAAGAAGGAGAGTGCAAAAGTTGGCTTGAAACTCAATATTAAGAAAATTAAGATCATGGCATCTGGACCTTTCAATTCCTGGCAAATAGATGGGGAAGAAATGGAGGTAGTGACAGATTTTATTTTCCTGGGCTCCAAGATCATCACAGATGGGGACTGCAGCCAAGAAATTAAAAGACACTTGCTCCTGGGGAGGAAAGCTATGGCAAATCTAGATAGCTTACTAAAAAGCATCACCCTGCCAACAAAGTTGTGTATAGTCAAGACTATGGTTTCCCAGTTGCAATGTATGGTTGTGGAAGTTGGACCATAAGGAAGGCTGAGTACCAAAGAATTAAGGCCTTTGAACTATGGTGCTGGAGAAGATTCCTGTGAGTCCCTTGGACTGCAAGGCAATCAAACAGGTCAGTCCTAGAGGAGATCACCCCTGACTGCTCTTTAGAAGGCCAGATCCTGAAGATGAAACTCAAATACTTTGGCCACATAATGAGAAGAAAGGACTCACTAGAGAAGAACCTAATGCTGGGAACGATTGAGGGCAAAAGAAGAATGGGACGACAGAGAATGAGGTGGTTGGATGGAGTCACTGAAGCAGTAGTGTGAGCTTAAATGGACTCCAGAGGATGGTAGAGGGCAGGAAGGCCTGAAGGAATGTTGTCCATTTGGGTTGCAGTGGGTCGGACATGACTTCGCAACTAACAACAACAAAATTTATTTAAATTTTATTTAAAATTATTTATTTAAAATTTAAACTTGAGGCTGTTATGCTGTTACGAAAACCACAGATTCTCCCGAAAGTGCTACACTTTGATTATATTTTTATTTTATTTTATTTTATTTTATTTTATTTTTATTTGATTTATATGCCGCCCTTCTCCGGAGACTCAGGGCGGCTTACAATGCGTTAAGCAATAGCCTTCATACTTTTGTATATTTATACAAAGTCAGCTTATTGCCCCCACAAACTGGGTCCTCATTTAACCTACCTTAGAAGGGATGGAAGGCTGAGTCAACCTTGAGCCTGGTAAGATTCGAACCTGCAGAAATTGCAGGCAGCTGTGTTAATTACAGGGTGCATTAAACCACTGTACTACCAAGGCTCCTTGGTATATGATCCATCTTGTTGTTGTATCTTTGCCTGAACTTTGTCAGCTTCAACTGAACAACTCTGTTAAATTTAGGTAGCCCCCACAAAGGCTACTAGCCTCATAAATATAGTACTATAGTTAGGACAGTTGACAGCATGAATAACTCTCTGCTGCCTGTTTTCTAAAGCATCTGTCATTACCTGAGAAATATATCCAAACCAATATGTTATGCATAGGGATACAGCTGATGCTTTAGTCATCTTTTCACTGTTTATTATAATTTTTTAAAAAGTGAAAACAGGCCTTGGGCATATATCAAAACAGACTTTTCGGTAAAAAAAAAAAAAGAAATGTATAGCATTGCATTCTAATTTCTATCATGCTGATATATTTTCATAGATGAAGTATTTTAAAATTAGACTCATTCCTTTCTTTGTAATTTCTCTCTCTCTCATTCTCATTATGTGTGTGTGTGTGTGTCTCCACCTGACACACACACCCTGCCACCAGACACACAATCAAGCCATGCAAGTTAAACAAAAATTATTCCAAGCAGCTTTAAAAGAAACACTATGAGATTATGGCCAGATTCACTTAGTATATAGCTAAAATAGAAGACATAACAACAGACTATGTATCTCTTCTCGAAGGGTGGGTAAGCTGTGGCTTATATAAGCCACTAAACTACAGTTTCAGTCTCCATTAACCTTTTCAGTAGCAGGGAATTAGAATTTGACAATATAATTTGCTTATGTTTTTATTTCTTTTCACCACCCAGAGTTTCTGTGTGTAATGGGCTGTTGTATAAAGTTGTTAATCAATCAATTATGGATGCTATAGATTGTCAGACTCAATGTATTCTAAAGTGTCACTAAATGATAACATATTGTTGTTAACTTCAGTAGTTATTCAACATAAAAAGATGAACCTGATACGAAGTTACAGGAACCCACTGAGAAAGTGAAATAAATTAATGAATATTATTGGTCAGTCACACATCTGTTAAAAAGAACATTGTGCCATTTTTAACATTTGTAAGCACTCCGCAAAGATTTTTGGCATTGTTGGCAATAAACAATGGAAAACTGTTTTAAAAACTGATGGAATTTATGGCAGAAATGAGTGATCTTTTATGCTTTATTTTCAGAAAGATACTGCAATTATACTTTCCCTTGACTTCATGCATGTATGTCTAACATATATTTAATTATTATGACTTTTTCTTCTTTTTTTCCTCCTTCCACTCCAGTTCTCACCAAAAAGACTAGAATAAAATTGTATTCTGGTTTAAAACAACTCTTACAAATTCACTCTTATTCTAGAGGCAAGCTTGCAGATATTCTTGCAATAGATACTAGTTTTCTATGTGAGCATTCACAGGGAAAGCAGATTTAAAAGAACAACTATTTCACAGAGATCTGTGTAAGAAAAAAAATGACTGCAAGGATTCTTTTATTTTCCCTGAAACTTATAGAGAGAACCATAAATCTAACCAATAACAGTAGCAATAAAATCTGTAGTAATTTGAACCACTAGTCCATTGGCGGGTTTAGACAGCCCAATGTATTATTTTACAATTCCTTATTGACTGCATAGAATACAGTTATATTCATTGGTGAGATTACTCCAAGATTTGCATTATTATCATGACTTAAATGATGGAATAAAGAATACTTGGTGTACACAATAAACAATGAGTTTCAAATGATTTTTTCTCCCTAAGGAGAATATAACAACACCATCTGTCTGGCTAGTAGCAAAACCAAACCAGAGCCAAGACAGCCCAGAGGAATACATTTTCTTTCATAGCTCCATTTTAGTTTATTCAAGAATGCAGATCTATAGCAATCTAATTATATTTTCCCTCTTAAGTCCCAAAGGCTTATTCTCCTTGCCTCTATGAGGGATTAAATTTGTTATAAGTGCCAAGTGCCCAATGACAGGCTCATTCAGCCAGTGCTTGACTCTTGTAGAATATTCATAAGGGAAGCTTGATATATAATTTGTCTTCTCTGTTTTGTCCAAATTGTGCCATTGAAGTCATCATTAAAAAGAAATAACTAAGGCAAGGGCTGTTTTTGGCTGTTCCTTGATTGCATTAGATCCCTTCTTATAATCTGAGTGTTATAGCAGTCCATACTGACAGCTACATTTCATAACCAGCCAACAGTCCAATATATCTCACTGATATCAGATTTGGTTAGCCTGGTCACTTCTTCACAGCCCGTTTTTTTTTTTTTTGTTTGTTTGTTTGTTTTTTTGAAACTTCCAGGCAGCAGACATAATATGGTAACCTCAACATTTGGTGTATTATCAAAATTTACCCACAAAAGCCAATGATTATCCTGGAAGTTTTTTGACTGCACAAGAACTTCCTGAGATTTTATCCTGTTCTTGTAGTGCTCTATCTTTTATTTCTTCTCTCTCTGAAGATAATGTAAAATAATTGTGCATGTGTGTATGTGTCTAATAAAGTTTCCCCCCATGCTATTACTCTGCTAAACACCTAATTTCTACAGCTCCAATGCCTAAAGATATTTACCCGGTTGTAGGCCAGTATTAGGGGGATGCGGTGGCTCATGGCTAAGATGCTGAACTTGTCAATCGAAAGATTAGGAGTTCAGCGGTTCAAATCCCTAGTGCCACATAACGGGGTGAGCTCCTGTTCCTTTTCCCAGCTTCTGCCAACCTAGCAGTTCGAAAGCACATAAAAAATGCAAGTAGAAAAATAGGGACCACCTTTGGTGGGAAGGTAACAGCGTTCCGTGAGCTTTTGGCATTTAATCATGCTGGCCACATGACCACAGAGATGTCTTGGGACAGCACTGGGTTTTCAGCTTTGAAATGGAAATTAGCACCGCCCCCTAGAGTTGGGAATGACTAGCACATATGTTCAAGAGGAACCTTTACCTTTAGGGCTGTATTGCTATTTTCCTTATCATCTTTCTCATCTTCTCACCTTCTCATCTTTCCTACTACCTTCTCCTATTGGTATCCTATGATTTACTGTATCCCTTGTTTGTATCTTATGATTTATCATTGTATCTGATTTATAATCTATGACTTACCACTTTGTTGTTTGTATGTACATTGAGAGTTTATGCATTGGAGATAAATTCCTTGTGTGTCCAATCACAGTTGACCAATAAAGAATATTCTTATCTTCCTATATAATAAACTTAACAATTGAACACAGAGAACAGAACACACACGTAGCCACATGCTCTATCATCTTTAAAAAACCTGGTGTTTTGTTCATTTATTTATTTAAATTAAAGTAAGGTGAAATAAGACTTGTGTTAAAATGTGAAATCATCTGTTGGATTTTGGTTTATGATAATATATGAGCACAAACATTGTGTATTTTTAAAAGCAGGTTTAGTGTTACATGTGAGTAACCAAGCAATTGTGGAGAGATGTTCTTCATTAGTTCCAACAATAAAGGATGTCCCTGCATCTCTATGCTGCTTCTCTAACAAGCCACAGGATGTATCATTTTCTCTTTTGATCTTTCAAATCGTTATATTACTGTCTTAAGTTACCTTTTCAGTATTGCATCTCTATTTAACAAAGCACTTGCCATTTTTGCTTGTAAATCTTTCTTTGGCTAACTCTTCATTCTAACAAATTTTATATCTAACCATTGTAAGGTATCACAGATGAACATTTTTTTATTTTTTATTTTTTTATTATTTATTTTATTTTATTTTATTTTTTAATTAGATTTATATGCCGCCCTTCTCCAGAGACTCAGGGCAGCTTACAATGTGTTAAGCAATAGCCTTCATACTTTTGTATATTTATACAAAGTCAGCTTATTGTCCCCACAAACTGGGTCCTCAATTTACCTACCTTAGAAAGGATGGAAGGCTGAGTCAACCTTGAGCCTGGGGAGATTCGAACTTGCAATAATTGCAGACAGCTGAATGTTAATAACAGGCTTTTAGTCTGTTGAGCTATCCAGACACTTATGAAGCAAACATCCCTCCACTAACTGTAACATATTATTGTTGCAGCGTTTTGCAGCTTGCTGCACTCATTTCGTATACTCTTCCTTTGTGCAATATAAATTATTGGTTGCATCTGATCTTTCTTTTCCAATCATTTGTATAGTTAAATTAATTTTTAAAAAATGGGGAAAGTCATAAGGAATAAAAACTTATAAAAAAGCTTATAAAGAACAATTCAGTTTTAAAATTCAGATCTTTTTTGAGTGAATATTGTTGTTTGCAATGCGATGTGCTCTATAAATGATGAGCAATGCCTAAATCAGCATTGTCCTTCTAGCAAGGATTCTGCATAGCATTTGAAAACTCTATTGTTCTGTTTGTCTTTCAGGAAGAAAATGACCTGCTTTGAAGTTCTTGATTATCTCCCTCACAAAGAAAGCAAGCCCAAAATTAAGGAATGACTGTGTTAGGAAAAAAAAAAAAAAAAACAATGAACGACTAAGGATATGTAAAACTAGACAATTTCCAGAGATCAAACTGTATTTATTAGCTTGTGGGTTTCTTTTTTTTTCCTTTTGTGCATTAAAAAGTATTAAACATGTAGAAAAATAATATCATTATTTCCAAATGATGACAAATTATTTCTAATAAATAAAAATAATTAAACACTATAGGAATGCTGTTGATCTTCTCTTCCACAGAATATCTTCAATGGGACAGTGCATATGTCACATACTTGTTTTTAAGGCATATTTTGGAGAGTGGGTTTGAGGATAAATTAAGGGATATTTGGTAGAAATTAAAAATATCCAGGGCAGTATGAGTGATTCAGTTAGCCATCTCTCCAGAAAAATCTATTGTCCTTCCGAAGTTTCTGGAATATGTTCTCATGTAATACATTAAATTTCTAAATGAGAAGCCATTTCAGCGTATGATTACAGCAATAGCAATGCCAACAATATTTCATGAATACAGTCATGTCAGCCTTAATATTTGGTACAGCAAGACACTTCTCACAGTGGTAGAAATTGGGAGACATATCAGAAGTAGTTACCCAGCTATTCATTTTAAAAATCCAGCTGTTTCTCTCTTCTGGACAACTCGTCTGTGTATGCCTTGCAACCTATTTAAAGACCTCCTAAATAAAGACGTTTCATTAAAAGTGGAGGAAGGGAAAATTTCAACCATAAGAATTGATAAAATAAAATTTAGCTGCCAGTTCAGCTGGGTCCTATTTATGGAATTGAGATGTCTGGTATCCAAAAATCAGCATGTCCTGGTTTACTCCTGGATCATAACCCTGAATCCAGGCTAAGTTAATTACATTTGGATTTCATGATTCTTCTGCACTGTCTTTAGATCCATCAATCCATCTACATGTAGGTACAAAAAGTTGCCATGTTGCCATCAACAGGTGTGTGTGTGTGTGTGTGTGTGTGTGTGTGTGTGTGTGTTTGGGGCTTACTTCAGAATTAATAAATAGAATTGCATTATTAAAAGCTATTGCCAACACTAGATAATAGCAAGAGTGTTATTAGGAGCAAAGCTTTTAAAATTGTACTTATTTATTAACACTTAAATCTCCAGTATTTTCTCAGTACCCACCTTGACATTGTATTTCTCAACCCAATTTCAAGATTCTGGTGTTAATGTTTAATCCTAAATCAAGAGTTGGCAACTACAGTCTGCTCAGTGCAATTTCAACAGTTTCTACAAGCAAACAATTTAGATTTGTGACAAGACTTGTACCTTCCCAAGAATCTGATTAATAGAAAAGGGGGACATGCAAGAAGATAACAATAGCACTTAGACTTATTTACCACTCCATAGGGCTTTACAACACTCTCTAAGTGGCTTATAAATATTAGCATATTGTCCCCCAAAATCTTGTTCCTTGTTTTACTGACTTGGAAGGATGGAAGGCTGAGTCAACCTTGAGTCATGTCATGTGATCAAAATTCAGATGCTTGGCAATTGGCTCATATTTACAACAGTTGCAATGTCCCATGGTCATGTGATCATCTTTTGCAACATTCTGATAAACAAAGTCACTTGTAACTAACTTAACAACTGCAATGATTCACTTAACAACTGTGGCAAGAAAGATTGTAAAATGGGGCAAATTCACTTAACAACTGTTTTAGTTAGCAGCAGAAATTTGTGACTCAACTGTGGTCATAAATCAAAGAGTACCTGTACTCTTAAATTACTGAGAATAATACCCTAGTCAATTTAAATGTTGCCAGGTTCTTGTTACACAACTGTTTTGAATTATTAGAAATATTCAGTATGATTTCCTGCCATTCCCAGTTATAGCACAATATCACTAGTTCCATAACATTAAGGCATTTCATCTGCTTTTCCTCTACAGGAGTTTTACAAGAACCAATGGATGGAAACTAATCAAGGAGAGAAGCAACCTAGAACTAAGGAGAAATTTCCTAACAGTGAATACAATCGACCAGTGGAATGGCTTGCCTTCAGAAGTTGTGGGTGCCCCATCACTGAAAGCTTTCAAGAAGATACTGGACAGCCACTTGTCTGAAATTATAAAGACTCTCCTGTTTGAGCAGAGGGTTGGACTAGATGACCTCCAAGGTCACTTCCAACTCTGTTATTCTCTGTTTTATGTTCTATTTCCTAATCATGAAGTTACATAGTCTTTTACTACATATTATAGACAGATTTGAGATATAGATGTAAAAGATGCACTTAAGCAAAAACAATTATTTCAACAGAAGTTCTAGATCTTGTAAGACTTCCTAATTATTCATTACGTATTTCTGGATACTCTTACTCACTTACTCAAAACCTAATTAGTATGTAGCCTGCTTAATGTCTTATTTGATTCCATATGTGGTTATTTTGCTCTTTTTTATGATTATCCATCAACTCAAACAGCTGATAAAGCACAATTCTCAAGAAGCTTGTGAAAGGTCTGAAGTAATGGGTATGCTTTAAAAAACTAATTTAGCTTAGTCATTTGTATATCATTAGAAAAAGTTAGAGGAAAGTACATTTAATAACAAAAATTTAATCATAAAGCAAACTTGGCATGCAAATTTGAAGGGTATTGTTCAGCAAAGAAAAATTCAAGGGAGGAGAAGTATTTCTGGCCATGTACTGCCAAGGAAGGGAAAATAAGCTTAAAAGCTCAATTCTATGGATTTTTATTCAGAAGAATGATTTCTGTGTATAGTAGATGGGAAGATTCTAGAGCAGATCATAAAATGATTGATCTGAAACTACTTGCCAACCAATGAGACAATTACTTGAATGCAGCATGAATGCATCAAGAATCAATCTAGCTAAACAAATCATAAAAGCTTTTTTTTTAAATCTAACATTTTACTTAAATAGTGGGACTGCTATAAATGTAGTATGCTTTACAGCAGTTATATAGACATGAAGAAATTGGATCCTTCTAGAAATTTGATTGCCTTCCATGTTGTTCCACAAGCTGTTAAAAACCAAATGAATTCAGAAAGCCTTGAAGGATGAAATTAATTAACCAGTAACTGGTGGGTTTGGATGGGTTAGGGGCTTTGAATTTGAACACAGAAATAAAATTCAAAACTACTATGATAAGCATAAGACATGCTATGGTTAAAGTCAACAGTAACAGAAAAAAAATAACATTAAAAAGTGCAAAGTTTTTCATTTAGAAAAAAAAATGTTTAAGATGGGAGACACACACACACGTGTGTTTGTGTGTATGTGTGTGTCTCCCATCTTAAACATTTATGCGTGTGTATGTACCGCAGTGGCACATTGGTTAGAATGCAGTACTACAGGCTATTTCTGCTGACCACCAGATGCCAGTATCTGGTGGTCACGGAGAGGCAGACAGCAGGGAGACAGAGGAACAGGAGGAGCCTGTTCCTAGTGCATGCATGCAAAGATCTTCCAGAAGGCAAGAGCAGCAGAAGCAAAAAGGACAACTCAGGAGTAAGGCCAGAAGATGATTGGCCACTCCCATAAGGCTTAAAAGAGCAGCAACGAGCCGTTGGGTTCTTTGTAGAAAAGCAACATTGATTCCAGTGCTTCTTGTCAGTGTCTCTTGAACTTTGTGGGGGTTTTGCCAAGAAAAGCCTTTGGCAGGTTGCCAAAGTCATCAAAGGTTGGTGATAAGGCTGTAGGACTGGTTATGAAGAATTTGTGAATGAATTAATTCTCAGCTGTTTTAATAAAATAAGTTTGTTCAGGACTGAATTGTGTTTGGTAATCACTACATGGGCCTCAGTCACAACAATGTCTAAGTGCTATGTGTGTGTGTGTGTGTGTGTGTACATACACACACACACACACACACACACGGGAACACGTGGGTAAGACACTGAGCTTGTCGATCAAAAGGTTGGCAGTTCAGCGGTTTGAGTCCCTAGTGCTGCGTAACAGGGTGAGCTCCTGTTATTTGTCCCAGCTTCTGCCAACCTAGCAGTTCGAAAGCACATAAAAAATGCAAGTAGAAAAATAGGAACCACCTTTGGTGGGAAGGTAACAGTGTTCTGTGCACCTGAACATTTAGTCATACTGGCCACATGACCACGGAGATGTCTTCAGACAGTGCTGGCTCTTCGGCTTTGAAACGGAGATGAGCACCACCCTCTAGAGTCGGGAATGACTAGCACATTTGTGCGAGGGGAACCTTTAACTTTATACATATACATATATTCTTCAATATTACTTGAAAACAATATTGTCATCATCTTGCAATTGTGCTTGATTCTATGGACCAGCAGAGCAATGTGACTCAAAAGGGGAAAATTCAGTTTGGGCTCCATTAACAGAAATATAATTTCAAAATTGAGAGTAGTATTTTTTTTTCCGGCTTTGTACAGTTCCTACCTTGAGTACTGTGTCCAGGTCTGTACTCTTAAATAAAAAAGAAGGTTAAGAACAGTTATATCTTATTTCAAAAGTGCAGGTATAAGGGAATAATAGATTTAAGTTACAGGAATACAGATTCTGATTTAATATTAAGGGGGGGGAGCCTCAGACAGCAGAGCATTGGAATCAATTACTCAGAGAGATTGTGGGATCATACACAGTCATCTGTCTGCAAAACTTTAATTTGGATTTCTACAACAAACAAGGTGGTATTCAATGGCCTTTTCCAGCTCTATGTTTCATTTGTTGAACTATATTGCCAGCATTGCTTGATACTAACAGGATTAATGTGGCAAAGATATCCTTTAAAAAAAACCACCACCACCAAATGGAATACAGTTTTTTAAAAAAAAATAAAATCCAGGTTGAAATACATTCTATGTATCAAAAATAATAATTACACAGCTGCAATATGATTTGTGCAAAATTTGTTAATCCTCAAATTGCCAAACCAACCTCCGGTGTTCTCCGCAAAATACCTTCCTGTACTGTCATTGCCTTATTACCGAAGAAATATAGCCCGTAACATATAGAATTCTCTCTACTACTAAAAGTTTGCCTTTGAAACCAAGTCTTCAATGGAAACTCAATGTCAATGAGTTCAAAAGAGGGCTACCAAGATGGAATCTAAATCCTATGAGGAATAATTAAAAGAACTCTATATTTAGCCTGCGGAAAAGACTGAGGAGAGGAGGAATATGTGACAGCAGTGTTCAGATATTTAAAGGATGTTCATACAAAGGAAGGAGTTAAGTTGTTTTCTGTTGCCCTAGTAGACAGGACCTGAACAAATGTGCTGAAATTAAAGAAAATGTAGATTCAATTTAGATATTAGGGGAACTTTCCTGATGGTAAAGGTTTTTCACTCAGTGATGTAGTCATCTTGTGTGTGGTATATTATTATTGTTCATTGGGGTAGTCAAGTAGAGATCGGATAACTATCTGCCTCAAATTCTTTAGCACATTTTGTATTGAGCAAAGAGTTGGACCGGATGACCTCTGAGATCACTTCCAAATTTATTCGGAACAGTATCCTTTGATGAAATTCTGCTGCCCTTTTTTTTTTTCTTAGTAGCTTTTCATTCAGTTTGATGAAAGAGAATTTGCTCTGAAAATGATTTCAATGGACACAATCCACCCCCCCCATGTATTTATTTATTCACAATTTGGGTAAAAGATGTGTAATAATTTTTCTGTATTTCAATGCACAATATTATTTCCAATAGATAGTCATCTTCTTGTCATGCCAATACTTCAATTAATATTAATAGGTTTTAAGAGATGTTGAAACACTTACCATTCTTCTGAAGAAATTTAGATAAATCATCCACCCAATTTTTATCACCACAACTTGGGTGCTGCTTTTCAAAAAGTTGTCTGTGCCAATACTTCTAGTTCAGACCAAATAGACAATTCAGAAAGGAGGAAAAAGCTGGTATGTACAGAAACTCCTCTTAGTGTAATTCTTTGAACAGTATTTAAGACACAACCATTCTGATCCTACTGAAGGAGAACAAATCCTTTCTGTATTATGCAAAATACAATGTTATGCCCAACTCAGATGAAGAAAAGCTAATAGTTTTTCCATTCTAATTGGAACAAGTTTAATTGATTGTCTCATCAATCTGAAGCACCTGAAATTATGAAATTAATCTGAGATGATAGGAATCTCACTACAATTGGACATCAATAAATGAACCAGGTGAACAAAATTAGAGTTAGGGGAGCTTAATAGTGTGCATATGCATGCTGCATATAAATATATTGATAAAATTATGCCAGGGGACACAAAAATGCCTTCCTTTCATCAAGATCAAACTCAGTGGTTACTCTCCAGCGTTAGTATTAAATGGAAAGCATAGGAGAAAACTTTGAAGAAGGGCAGTTTTCAGAAACCCAACAATCTATAGCTTCAAAGGAAAACTAAAGTTCGCTTTTCAAGGATTTTCCAGGGTACATAAAAAAAGAAGAAGAAGAAGAAGAAAGAAGGAAAGAAATAGAAAATATCTAACATGCAAGCACTGCCTGATCTTCAGAATGCTATTAGAGTCTGCAGGCTTCTCTGATGGAAAATACACAAGAAATCTTTGAAGGGGGCAGTTTTCAATCACCCAACAATCTGCAACATCAAAGGCAATATTAAAGTTCTCTTCTAAAGTGCTGCCAAGGATGGAAGATACTTTTTTAAAAAAGTTTAAAGTATCTAACACTGAAGCACAGTTTCAGATTACTATTGAAGTTTGCAGGCCTTGGAAACTAAGAAAAACACCAAACCTATCTGAATTTATGAAGGGACAGAGTACTCACACAGAAGGCTCTATAAGACTAGAACTTGGGCTGTAATTGCATTTCTGCAGATACTTTTCCAACCAAGTGAAATGAAATATATCTGTCAGCCTAGCAGGGAATGTGCCACATTTTGATTCCTAGTTCATTCTAATATTTTCCTTTTCCTTTGAGTTACTCATTTGCCTTATGCATATTTACATAATATAACATGGGCTGTAATCAGCTAGTGGAGTTTACAATTTTTGAAGACAGCTGGGAGCCTCTCCCTGCCCATTTAATGCTTGCTAAGGTGCTGGTGATCAGCGAAGCCTTCTGCAAACTTAAAGGGTACTTTGTCCCAGATTGTTTCATTTCTGTCCCATGATTTGACTAGATCATCTGTTTCCTTTATGATGCTCTGTAACTAATTTGTCATTACCTTCTCTACAATATTTCTTAAGGTTGGAGACCGAGAATATCTATTAAATATATTCAGGTCAATAAACCGCTTCTTCAGAAGATGATGCACTACTGTCCCCTTCAAGGCAGATAGCAATTGTAATGGTATATGAAAAATACTTTGGGAAACAAGGTGAAGAGATGTTGCCTAGGAAATGGTCAAATGAAAGAAAGTATAATCTGCACCTGGATAGTTGGCAGAGCAACAGGCTCAGAAGGGATCTTTCCTAGGTTCCTGAGCTGTAAAGGAGACTGGGAGAATTGTACTTCCAGATTTAATTGTATAGATTTTTATTTTGGCTTGCAAGATTCAGTTAGCTTTATAATAAATAAGTTAATGTAGCTTTATAATACATAGGATTCATTTAACTAGTTGTATTTTCTCTTTGATCCAGGGGTGAAATCCAGCAGGTTCTGACAGGTTCTGGGGAACCGGTAGTGGAAATTTTGAGCAGTTCGGAGAATTGGCAAATACCACCTCTGGCTGGTCCCATGGTGGGGTGGGAATGAAGATTTTGCAATATCCTTCCCCAGGAATGGGGAGGGAATGGGGATTTTGCAGAATCCTTCCCCTGAAGTGGGGTGGGAATGGAGATTTTGCAGTATCCTTCCCCTGAAGTGGGGTGGGAATGGAGATTTTGCAGTATCCTTCCCCTGAAGTGGGGTGGGAATGGAGATTTTGCAATATCCTTCCCCTGCCACGCCCACCAAGCCAGGCCCACCAAGCCAAGCCACACCCACCAAGCCACGCCCACAGAACTGGTAGTAAAAAAAATTGGATTTCTCCACTAAGTCAAATGTTATATTTTATTAGACATCTTTCTTTGCCTCTAAAGCCCGGGGTTGTCTATTCTTCCACTCTGAGAAATATGTAAGGGTGGAATTCCCTCATGATGACTTATCTTCACAATTCATTTAAATCCAGAAAGCCAGATCTGAAGATTATAGGAAGCTGTTTGTACATAAGTAGAACATTCACCCTCATCTCTTGGCCACCTTGTAACTAACAAAGTACCAAAGCATCACTCTCCTGCCATGTGAGTTTGTTAAAATTACCTTTTCTTTGAAAGAAATTTCAAAAGCAAATTCTCTTTCATCAGGCTGAATGAGAATTGCCATTCTCAAATGCTATGAGAATTCCCAATGACAAAATGCGGAGAATTGAAAAATAGATAAGATAGTTAATTCTGTACTGCAATTAATCTCAGAAACTCCCAGAATAATGTTATAATATGATTTCACAAAGATGCAATTTCTTAGGTTGTTCTGAATATTTTATTAATCTTAATTATGCAAATAATTTTACCACAGACTAGAAAGAATGAGAGCACCAAACCTGATATTACCAAAAAAATTCAGAATTACGCAAAACACTTTAAGGACAAAATGAGGCATACTGTGGTTGTTAGGTTGTTTGTTTCAAGGCTGGAGTTATTATCTTTATGAAATTGGAGTGATTCCTTCTGATAGCAGAACATTTCCATTGAGGTCAGAATGATCACTCCAAAGTTGAAACAGGACATGAATAATTAGAAATATTTCTGTCCTTCATTTAACAGCTGTATTCATACTTTCTTGGCTAAATTTACTTAAACAAAACCTAAATTGGATTTTAGTTAGCACATGCATATACAATTTAAGAGAGCAAATATTCAGAAAGCAATGCTTAATCCAATCGGGAAAACATTATTCATGATACGATCAGAACTTTTTAAAAATGAAGACTGGAATTAAATTATAATAGGAATGGAGAAGTAGCGAGAACTAATTCTGGCAAGGTCAGAGGCAAGCAACCTGACTGCTTTTATTTATTCTTTAACGCGTTTTAACAGTTGTGACATTGTTTTCAATTCTTGATTGGATGCTACCCAGTGTGCTGCCCCACTAAGATGGACATCCATATAAATTTGTTAAACAAATACATATGCAACCAAAACAATCAAGAATTGTTTTTTTATCAGATAAACTTTTTCCTTGCTAATTTTTTCAGGTAGGATACCCAGTAGGAACAGTTCTGGTTTAAATTCAATACACTGATGTATCATTTCCTCCAACCAAGTCTTAAATTTAATCCAATAGTTTTTAGCTTCTGGACATATCCACCAGATATGATAAGTTGATGACACTTCCAACATTTAGCTGATTTTTCTTTAAACATTTTTTGCTAATTTCTCAGGTGGCATATGCCATCTATAAAACATTTTATCTGATAATACATGTAATAACAGCTACAAGGATTGTCTATGTACAAAATTGGAAAGCGGAGAAAATACCTTTGGAAGAAGAAGTAATAAAAAAAATATTAGATTGTGCAGAAATGAATAGATTAACTTTGATGATTAAAGATAGAGAAGACTCAGAATATTTTAAAATATGGAATGATTTTTATTATTGGTTGGAGAAGAGATATAAATGATTAATTATATAAGTATGTAAAAATATGTGATGAGTTGAATATTATGTTAATGACGAATTGATATTGTGGACTGGGTAAGGATCAAGATAGAAGTAATGACAACTATACAGAAAAAGAAAGAACTTTGGAAGATAACACCGAGATGTCACAGGGAAGAGAAAACTGACGTATTAAATGTTTGTTCATTTAAAAAATAAAAAAACTTTTTAAAAAAAGAATGTTTTTTTTTTTAAAGTGTAAATAGTTATAACCAGAGCCGAAGTGGCATAGTGGTTAGAGTGCAGTATTGCAGCTACTTCAGCTGATTGCTAGCTGTAGTTCTGCAGTTCAAATCTCACCAGCTCAAGGTTGACTCAGCCTTCCATCCTTCCGAGGTGGGTAAAATGAGGACCCAGATTGTTGGGGGCAATATGCTAACTCTGTAAACCGCTTAGAGAGGTCTGTAAACCACTATGAAGTGGTATATAAGTCTAAGTGCTATTGCTATAACTGGATCTGTATCACTAAGGCTGGAAATCTTTTCAGAATGTAGAGTAAAAATGTTGTATGAATAAATTAGCTGTATCATATATCAAACACTCAGACTACATCATGTGATACACAGTAATGAACCCATTGATGAGGATCATCTGTCAAAATGAGACTGTGCCTTGGATAGAAGTAAGAAAGTACAGTTTCTGTCTAATTTCCCAAGGTAAAGTATGTTGCTCCTCATTTTTGTTAAGCTGTGAGGCGATATGTTTGTTCACGTGCCTTTGCTCTAGAGTAAACATGGCAAGTAAACTGAAGTCCACACATCTTAAAGTTGCCAAGTTTGAAAAACACTTCTTTAGAACATTCAGGACATCACTATTTCCATTTCCCTCCTCCCGTTCCACCTTCACAAATCCAGCTGATAGATTGTATTGAGTTGCATAGTGCCTTTTCAATGGCATCTTCTGTGAAATTGACATGTAGTAGATCATTGTTAGTAGTTGTGGTACAATTGGGAAATGAGGGACATGAGCCATTGTTGTTTACAAAGACTGAACTGAAGAATGTGTTGAAGAGGTTGGCCTTAATGGTTTCATCATTACAGTCTTTCCCGTTAGGTCCTTTGGATCTTGAGTATTTAAGTTTGTTGTTTACGGAATTGTAGAAGGCCTGGGTGGATTTAGTTCATATTAGGTTTTCCTCTTGTTTGCTGTGGTAATTGATGCATTCTGCCTTTATAGGCAAGCACTGTCTTCCAGACTTTATTATCAGTTATATACTGTAAGATGATCCACCACGACCTAAACAAATATTCCTTTAACTACTGATTCCCAAACTCAGCTATCATCATTTCTTAAGCTATGTAATGTATTCCTGGTCTTTGAAGTCATCTACTTCAGTTAGGTTCTGACCATTAGTTGTCTAGGTTGATGATATCTGCCTTGAATCATGATGTCTGTTTATTCAGTTTTAATGAATAAAATTCAGACTATATCAGAATTGGAGCAGAATCTTGCTTGACAAAGGCCCCCGGTAGATAATACTAAAATGCTAAAAATGTGTATCAGTTTATGTTTAAAATTACATTATTGATAACGAAAACAATTTATCCTATTTTTTGCATATCACTAAATTGAGATGTTTGAGGATTATAGTTGAAAGACAACACTAATTTCAATCTTATCCTGCAATATTTTAACATGTCTTTTAGTAAGTTTTTCTTTTTAAAAATATGTTGTTCTTTAAGAAATGGTAACCTTCCCATTGCTGATTTCATGGAAGTATGAGTCAGATCCTACATACCAGAGGAGGAAAAAAGACGAAGAAGATGGTATGTGTGTGTTTGTGTGTGTGAGGTATGTTTGTTTGTTTTTGTTTTGTTACCATCTGTTCCTAAGTTCCTAACCAAACTAACAAACCACACTATTGATTTCTGCACTCTATTTTAGGCACGGAAATATTTTGATAGAATGTAATTATGTTATTCACTTAAAGTGCACTTTGGGAATCTCCTTTTCTTCCTAGCTGGCCACATCATTTTAGAATATTGCATTGTTGAGTTCTTACCGCAGTTTGGCGTTGCTACAGGCAACAGGATCCAGCTCTCTGATCCAGGCACTTCAGCAATATGAAATATAATGGATTTTTAAATAATGCTTTCTCCTTGAAGAAACACCAAGCCATGGTTATTTTTTAAAAAAAATTGAACTCTGACATAACTAGAAGACAGGTCAATATTCAAGTCTATGTTCTGCTTCCTGGGAATGCTGAATCTCAGAACTAGAAAAAAACTGGTTAATATTTGCTCTGCTAAAAAGGACATTGTTTTGGAGTCAAAAGAGCAGGACTTATAGGAATGTCTTTTTCTGCTGAACTGCGTAGTGCTGCATACCTTCCCATAACTCCCAAGTCTGTAAATGGGAGACAGCAGATCAACAATTAATCAAAAATGAAGCTTGTAAAGTTTCGAGACTGAAAAATCAGTCTCCAATCAGTCTCTAATTCAAACAGTTGAACTTAGGGAAATTTTAAGCAGTTGAAAAGTTGAGGAAAATGTAGTGCAAGAAATAGAAACATAAGCTTGGAGAAACATTTTCTAAGCATCAACAATTTCAGGACATCTTTAATCAGATTCCTATCCTCTCATTTTAAAATGTCTGAGATATAAAATGTTTTCTAAAGATTTAAATCCATCCCAAATAGTATAAATTTCAAGGGGGAAGCATACTTTCAGAGGAAAAGGTAAGAATACATGTGATCACATTTCTGTTCCTGACAACAATACGAGCTGAAGTGAGAGTAATTCTGGTGTAGTTGTATATGAGAGCTTTATCTGAGTGAGACAACAGCAGCCACATTTATTTATTTTCTTACATATAGTGTTAATAGTGTTTTATCCTTTGTTGCAGAGGGAGAGAATTCACCACTTAGAATCAGTTTTGACTGAAGTTTTAACTTCAGAAATTGCTTAATTAGAAATGCATTTGATATGAGTATGTTAATATGAAATAAGAGATGAGTTCTACTTTATAAATACCATATAGAAGACCCAGATTGAGTACTTAGCAATGCCCTTTGTTTCTTCTGCCCTTTCCATTTCCCCCACATTAGTAATAAATATCAGTATTAGTGCAGGATTGTTTACAGATTTTTTTAATAGTTTAGTTAATACATATTTTGTGTGTTTGTGTGTGTCTATCAGGCGTGCTATTCAGCAGGTTCTGACTGATTCTGGAGAACTGGTAGACGAAATTTTTAATAGTTTGGAGAACTGGCAAATACCACCTCTGGCTGGCCCCAGAATGGGGTGGGAATGGAGATTTTGCAATATCCTTCCCCCAGGAGTGGGGAGGGACTGGGGATTTTGCAGTATCCTTCCCTGCCACACCCACCAAGCCACGCCCACCAAGCCACAGAACCGGTAGTAAAAAAAATTGAATTCCACCACTGGTGTGTGTGTGTGTGTGTGTGTAATTATTTTATATTTGTCTAAAATCTTACATTGCAGATGCTTTCAATGTTATTCTGTAAGTCACCATGAGTCTGTTTGGAATTAGTGGCATACAACTCCAATAAATAAAGAGTCTAGGAGGTAACATGTTGATAAGGGAAGACAAATAACAATTTTTTTAAAAAAATGATTTATATGCCGCCCTTCTCCGGAGACTCAGGGCGGCTTACAATGCGTTAAGCAATAGCCTTCATACTTTTGTATATTTATACAAAGTCAGCTTATTGCCCCACAAACTGGGTCCTCATTTAACCTACCTTAGAAAGGATGGAAGGCTGAGTCAACCTTGAGCCTGGTAAGATTCGAACCTGCAGTAATTGCAGGCAGCTGTGTTAATAACAGGGTGCTTTAAACCACTGTACTACCAAGGCTCTTTAATTAAATTTAAAGGCTCTTAATTTAAAGTCCCTTTAGCAGAACACTAGGATTGTGATCCTCAAATCATTGTGACAGGTCTGCAAATGAATAATAAATGTGCATGAAAATGTCATCTCCAGATATCTGTCTCCTATGGAGTATGTCATTTCTACCTTAGCTACCTCATCCTTGCTGTATGATATCTTGGCTTAAGCCTCTACAGAGTGTGACTTTTTCAGACTTAGAAACAAAGTAGGTATTAACTGGTGTCTTCTGGAGAACTGCCTAAGATGAATAACTAACAAAGCCTGAGGTGGAAAAAAAAGTTATTTTTTTTCTTTTTCTTTTTTCTAATAAATTCAGCACAGAGTCTCATACATCATTTTGAAATAACTTGTAAAATATTCATGCTCAAATTGTACAGATGGTTTCAAAACACAGACACAAATATAGATATATAGATATAAATATAGATACAGATGATATAGATATATATGATTTTTGTTGCATTTCTGGAGCCTTTTAATCAAATAGTCCACTCATTCATCTATGAATCACAGCAAAGTTATTTTTCAAGGATGATTTTGTGACTCAATCCTTTTCTGTGGTGGTTGTTTTTCAGGCCAAAAAAGAGGAAAAAAATCACTATTTCATTTCTTGACCAATAGCGCATATTGTAAAAGAACATTTCACATTTCCATTCTTTGCAAAAAAAAGTGTTTCTTTACATAAAGGACTACTAAACTTATTCTTTAAAGTATAACGGTGACTTACATAAGTGGCTTCCAGGAAGAACACCTGTGGATCAAACAATCTACTATGACTATCAAAATTATAAAGCTTTTGTTACAAATGAAATTTTACTTCTACTTATCTGATGCAGGAGCTTTACAAGTGGAGAATATCTTTTGATTTATGGCCATCAATGTCCTACAGTCAGTAGATGTAAAAATTCAGATTTATCTAGCTTGGAAGTTTTAGATTTATTACAAATGAATCAGCAGCTCCTCCTCGGCTCCCCCACCCACAAGATGAAAATAAAAGATGAGATGTTTTTGATGTATGGCATTGTTATCTTTTTCATAGCATTTTGTTTGAAGATGTTGCTGAACAATACTGAACATCAGAAAAAAGAAACAGATGACCTATGCAACATCTTACATCAAAATGAGTACCTACACAACTTTATCAAAAAGTGCCTGGCCACTCAACGCACTACAGCACAACTACCACAAGCTATGAAAACAATAACACATAAAAACATATGAGAAACAACCAACAGACTATGGAAGCTACATAGTACCACTGTAGCATAGATCAATTAAAGCCCTCCAAATCATCCTAAGTAAACCAAAAGAGCCAGTAGCCCAAGGGAAGAAACATAAGTCATCCGCAATATACAATGTAAGGACTCTAACAATCACTATGTAGGACAAACAGGCAGAAGATTAGCAGGGGCATCCATCAGACCCAACTAGCAGTCAGACAACACACGGACCGACTTAACCATACTTTCAACTGAGAAACTGTGAGCGTCCTAGATCAAGCAAAGTCCAGAAACACCAGGATTAATACCAGACCAACAATCAAGAAGTGAACAATACGAGACTTCCGGTTTGCTGTTTGTCCCCGCTGGACGCTCCTTTGGGATCGTCGCACCCACTGCCTGTAAAGAGCCGCCTTTATAGCGGAATGGCGGCTCGAAAAAACTCCGTTTCCATGAGGAAACGGAGATAGAGCAGGCTGGGGTGGGTTGAGTCCTCTGCCTAATCCCAAAAGTTTTTTTTTTACTTTTGGGACGGAGCGGAAGAGACTCCCCGTATCCCCAGCCGATGCTCCGGGCTCTGGGAGATCTCTGCTACACGCAGAGCTAGGTGGCAAAAGCAAGCCTGTAAACTTGTTAAACTAATTAAAGAAGACATGAGCTGGACCGCTGACCCTGAGGCGCAAGTATTTTTTTTTCTTATTTTAGAAAAGTTACTGAAGTTGTTTAAGAAGTGAAAGGAAAAAAGATTTTTAAAATGGCGATTGCTGAGGCTTGAAGAGAGGCTGAAAAGGGAAAGTCCTTCCGTTTTCTATTACAAAGTAGCGGAATGAATACTTCTGGTCGTAATTGAGGCAAAACCTCACTCTCACTCTTGCTTTTTTTTTCTTTTTCTTTTCCTGGGGATCTGATATTGATCTTGGTTGGAAACAAGCCTTTTTTTTTTTCTCTCTTTTCCACTAAATCTTGTCTGTGTGGGAAATGGCATCGGGACTCACACAGCTAGACAAACAGGGGGGGGGGTAATTTCCCCCATTAATAAATTACACCAACAAGTTGTAACTCTCCAGTGTCAGAAACCTGATTTTAATATAATAGAATTTCTTCTTGAAGAGATTGTAAGAAGGGATGAGATTGTGAACCAGCAATTCGAAAAATTTAAGCAGGAAATTAAAGAAATTGGTGAATTGGTGAAATCAAAGTTTGACTTTTTGAATCGAAAGATTTTAAATACAGCTAATGGTTTATCAGACTTTCTGATTCGGGTGGATGCAAAGACTAAATTATTAGAGTCTAAAATGAAGGAAACTGAAGAGAATTTGGATGACAAGATTCAAAAAATTAAAAAGGATTTGGTAAACATTCAGGACAATAGCTCAGAAGACAAACCTAAAATGGAGGTTGACCAAAAGACTGGTAATGAAGAAAATGTGCAACAGAGGATTGAAAGAGAAGTTTTAATGATTCAATATAATTTTACAGAATATGCAATTAGACTGAGAGGTCTGCAGGAAAATAATAGAGATGACTTAAGGAAAATATCTTCTGAAATTCTGGCTGGGATTTTAAAGGTTCAACCTGATGAAGTGTTTTGCAGGATTGATAGAATTTATAGAATAAACTCCTGGTTGGCAAAGCAAAGGCAATTGCCTAGAGATGTGGTGATCTATTTTACAGATAAAGAAATTAGGAATAATATTGTGCAGAACTCTTTTAATTCTACTTTGCAATTTCATGGAAGAAAGATTTGGATTTTTAAGGACCTCCCGACTAAGATGCTAATGGAGAGGAAGAAACTGAGTTAAAAAAAAGAAATATCCTATTTAGGTGGGATGCCCCAGTTGGTTTAATATTGAGACACCAAGGAGTAAGATATCAACTGAACACTGTTGAAAAAGCGGAAGAATTTTATCAAAATTTTTTAAAAATGAACTTAACATCTTTAGGCACAATACAGGATAAGCAAAAGGAGTTGGAAACAAAAGGAAAACATCAAATTACAGAGGCTGTGGTGGATAAATTGTCTTTGGACTCCCTGGATACCCCAGCTGGACTGTCTATAAATAAGAGAGCAGTGTCATCCGACTCCAATGTGATGAACCATCAAGTCACAGACAAGTGCGCAAATCAACCAGTTGATATACAAGTGATGGAGAAGAAAGATGAGATGACAAAACTAACCCAACAAGATCAACTCATAAAGCAGAATGAAAATCGATCAGCTGACACACAATTGGTAGGCACGAAACGAGGATGGAAATTCAACCCGCAAAAGAAAAAGAAAAGAAATAGATCTCATAGAAACAGCAGTTTCTAAACCAAGCAACAGTGAAGCCAGGGACTTTAAAAAATGAATGAATATCTGAAAAGATAGTGGAGGCGAACAATTGTTTAATACTATCCTGAGGATTATGGCAGATCTCTGTAATGCCGTGATTTTGGGATGTGAAAAGAGCCTTACTTTGTTGGATTTGAATTATCTACTCGGGATTTCTTTTACTGGTAAATATATTATAATTATTTTGAGTTACAAGGCAAGAGAGTCACGCTGGGGCATGCAGAAGATCTGGATGTTACCCATTAGGATGATGGGAATCAACAATCCTGATGAATACCACAACTATAACTATATGGATATAATTATAATGTCACTCGGGTGGTTGTTTTTACTTTTATATATATACGAGGATATCTACTACTGATGGGGGCAGAAGATGATTGAAGATTTTGAACAAACTGTTGCACCAGCATGTTATTTTACCCTATTATGGGTGATGGATTTAACAAACCAGTGGAAAGACACCAAAGAAGATATTATATGGATTATAAATTTAAAGTTATTGTCTTTTTTCTTTTTACAAAATGGAATGCATATATAGATATGTGTATATCTTAGTAAAGTGGGCAGTGGATTATATTTAGAATTGTATTGCATGATTTTGTAGGAATTGAAGGGTTGAAATAGGTTAGTTTATTGATTGATTAGTCTAAGAAAAAGGATCTTTAAGTCATATATTTAGGGGAGTGGAGGAATTGGATAGAACTGAATAAATGTTAAATTTGGATGTAGGGAGAAGGCCGCTTTAAAATGTTATATTAATATATATAAAAGATTAAATGTTAAATTGTAATAATACACTATAAGTTTAGGGGAGGAGAAAAAGGGCAGATTATCGTAAAAATGGGAGTTATAAGAATAATATGCTAAGGGTCAGTATTCTGAGGAGGGAGTAAGGGAAAGGAAAGATATTATGTATGTAATTAGTTATGAAATAGCCTATTGTTGTGAAGAAGTCACGGGGGGATGGGTGGTGAGGGGGGGTTAGGGAAGAGGGGGGGAAAAAGGGGGAAAAACTTGTATTTGAAAACTTTTTCAATAAAAAAAAAAGAAGAAGTGAACAATACCATAAGCAAGGAACTACCAACTCTAGCACACAGTAAACAACAACCTAATGAAGGAGTTACCAAGAAGAAAACAACACCCCCATCAACACTGACAGGACAAGCTGCCATATATAGACAAAGAGAAAACCCCGATCCCTTCTAGCATTGAAGATGCCACCTAGTTGGCTAATAAAATGTCTGCAAGAAAATAACCAAGCTTAGAGATCACTATGGACTCCACAATTTCTCTGTTTCCATCTTCCCATTGAGTCGCCACAGTTTGGGAAGAGTGAGTAGTGAGGTCACTCCATCAAATGATGGAAAAATGCACACACACTAGAAAAGAAAAACAGAGCCAGTAGAAGCCACTTTATCTTTCACAATATAAAAAGCATACTCCCTAGGAGGAGAAAGACATTCTGGGGACTAAGTAAAAAAAAAAAAATCTCTTTTACAGAGAAAGAATCAAGGCATTATTTGCAATTTCTATCTCAATTTGGGAAGTTCTTGATGAATCTAGAGGTGAAATGAATCTGGGGGTCCTCCATCTCTTTCCAAAATGATCCCAAACTACTGAATAGACATGTGCATGTACACAAACCTCTCCCCAATCCTTATAAGAAAATGGCATGGTAGGGATGGTGATATGGAATGGAACCGGAATTTTGTGACTGACAATTCAATAAGATGTGAACACATTAGAAATAGGGTGGAGTTTTTTTGATGGTTTTTGTTGTTTTTGTCTGCAGGAGCACTCAGAACCCCATGGAGGAGGATTGTGGTGTAACCAGTGTTATGCTAGTTTACACTGGCTCACAAGATCTGTTTACTGACTTTTCTGGTCACAAAGAAAGATGCCCCTTTTGTGCTTGAAAGAATATGAGCCAGGGAAGGGAAGAGAGAAATTGTACTGTTGCACTAAGCAGTGACCTAATGCTGTATATGTGTGTGATTGTTCTGCCTCCAATAAAGAATAAAACAAACGACCCACTAAAGGGCATACCAAATGTTAATTTTCTCTACTCGTACTAAACAATGTGCACAGGCTCTACAGAATATACCTTAATGTATTCCCTCAGTAAACTATTGTTCATCCATTCAATCATTGATGAAGCAAATTAAGTTTCTGTTACTTTCTTGTACACCGAGCAGAAAATCAAAAAGCAAAGCTAAATGCTTTTCAGTAATTACAATTATCTAACTTCTGCATCTTTCTATTTGATTTTTTCCCCCATGTATATTACCAAAGGCATCTTTTTGACATTTGCTACTTTCAGACACATTTACAAGCAAACAACAAATAACATCTAAAGCATGACTGAAACATTAACAATTCCATTTGCAAAAGAATGTCTATGCATTCTTTTGAAATTATGAAAATGTTACTCCAGGTCTCTTTTATGCTATATGTTGTTTTCATACAAATTGTACTACACACACACACTGCAAGATCCTAAATAATAAAACCTCCATTGATGATCTCACAAAGATCAAATGTTCTATTCTTCCAAGAAATAAAGTTTAGTTTGATTATTTTTGTTTTGTTTTGTTTTTGGAAAATCAAAGTAGACACCATTTTGCTTCTCCATTGTGGGTGGAGACAGCAGCCAGACGTGGGTTGTGCTCATTGGTCAGAGGTTGGACTGAGCCTGTAAAATCTTCTTAAATCCTCCCCTGTTGCTAGGGCACCCAGCTTTTTGCTCAGTCGTCAGACTGGACAGTTGTGTGGAAAGTTTTCTCTGTTTGCCTTTTATTGCTGTTAAATCTTGCTATCTGATTCATTCGGTTCTTTGACTTTGGATTCCTGGTGACTATTCTCTTGCCTGCTGGATTGGATTTGGGTAAAAAAATTATCTTGTTAGCTCCTTGTGAGTTTCTGAGTTTTCTCTCCCTCACCTCCTTCGCTCCCATTTCATTGATTTATCTTTCCCTCTTTCGTGGAGCTCTTCGCTCCCCTTTGGGGAGGAGGGTGTTGATTTTGCCCTACATTCTTTATCTAAGGGCATTTCCCAGGTCTTTTAAAACTGTTGTGGAGCCTCACGCCCCCCCACCCCATAGGCTTCTCCCGGTGGCCTGGATTTTTAAATTATTTTAGTTGCGGAGTTTCGCACTTCCTTGTGAGATCCGCTTGTCGGGTGACGCTTGGCTTCTCGTTTGACGGCAGTTTGAAGCCCGTTTATCTCCCCTTGCTGGCGCTAGTCGCCCCTGCTTATCAACGCCGATTCTCCGATCTTCCCTCTTGCCGATTCTAAGCCAGGCAAGCATCGGAGTGAATCAGTCTGCCCTCAGCTGTTCGGCGCAAGGAGCGGAGCACAGCGCTCCTAACTGTAGCCGCTTGTCGGCTCTTCTGAAGGGATCCTCGTGTCCCTAGCTGGCGATTATAATATCGGGGGCGTTGTTTGAGCTGCTTACCTGTCGGAGCATCCCCTTGCTTCTGTAGAGCCTCGTGCTCTCCCGGCAGCTTGCTCAGGTGCCATTTTGTGGCGCCGAGCATTTACCTTGTGTAACAGAGCTTCGCGCTCTCCCTGCTGTTTGATCGGGCGCCATTTTGTCGTTCTGATTTTTGGCTACCAGCAGTTTGAGCATTACAAGGAGCTGCGCGCCCCTCCTCCACTTCCCAGAGCTTCGATTGACTCACTCCTCTTCGTGAGGGTGCTATCTGCAGTACTTAACAGATTGAGTGGGCCGCCCTAATCACTATATTAGGATTGCAGTTTACGTTAACTTACCTGGTAGATTGTTATCTCAATAATGCCTAAGGCACAGGCCAAGTCCAGACATGGCCGCAAGGCCACAGTGCGCGAGCAGTCTAAGGCTGCCCTCCAGGAGAGCCAGGCTCAGGTGCCAAATGAGGGTGTGAGGGCTCCTGCTTCTGCCACCAAGCGTCCCTCTCTTCCCTCCAAAGTGCCTAAGGGTCAGGGTAAGCGTCCCACTGACACTTCTAAGAAGCAGGTTGGCAATGGACCACCTAATTGTAGGCCGGCCAGGTTTTCTTCTGAGAATCAGCTGCGGGACATATCTTTGACTCCGGATCAAAGATCTTTACAGGATTTTCCACTGTCAGTGCCTTCAGCAGAAGTTTGGGGATCAGCTCCCTTAGGGGGGATTCATTCTACGGTGGAGTCAAACGCTCCCAGTCTTCCAATAGTTCACCCGCCTATCTCCTCCGGGCCGGTCTGAGCCTCTAAAGAAGCCGGTCCGGTTCCAGGTCCACCTCCGGTTAATTGGCAGCTGGAAGACATTCAGCGAATGATTGCTGTAGCGGTTTATCATTCCTTGTCCACTCATTTCAATCCTGCTCCAGGTCCGTCTCTTTCTCACCCGGTCCTTCCAGAACCTCCAGAGTCTCCGAGTAGGTTTGATATGGAGGATGCCATTTCTCTGGCAGGTTCGGATTCTCCATCCGTTTCAGGGGTCAGTGATCACTCCAAGGAGGTGTACACAGAGCCTCAAGAACCTGAGCTTTCGGAAGATGAGGGATTGCCCCCTGACCAACCAGCCTTTACGGGTCTTTTCCCCCAGTCTCTATTTAAGTCATTGCTCTTTAAGGCGGTTAATGCAGCTCAATTGGGTCCTACTCCTCAGTCAGACCCACCAACTATGACCTCCTTGAATCCATTGTTTGCAGAGCAACCAAAGGCGGTGACAGCCATTCCCACACCGCCACTTTTTATGGAAGTCATTCAAAAGCAGTGGTCTAGCCCCTCTTCTGTTCCAGTGCCTTCCTCCACGGACAAGAGGAACTTCATTGTTTCAGCAGACCTGGAGTCCTTGCTCCAGATTCCCTCGGTCGACTCCCCGGTGGCGGCTTTGCTTTCCTCTTCCACCATCCCTGGAGATCCGGAGGAAGGTCTGAGACCTGAGGAATGCAGATCTGAACAGGTTCTTCAGAGGGCTCACCTCGGTGCGGCATGGGCCATTAAATCTGCTACCACCGCATCTTTCTTTAATCGGACAACGATTTTGTGGCTTAAACAATTGCAGGACAAAATGTCTTCTGAGGACTCCAGATTGAGGCAGGACTTGAACAAGATTATAGCGGCTGTACAGTTTTCTGCTGATGCCACTTTGCATGCCACTCGATTTGCTGCTAAGTCCCTGGCCTCCACTATCGCAGCCCGCCGTTTAGTGTGGCTTCGCCATTGGCAGGCCGACGCGAGGCATAAATGGCGCCTTGCTTCGGTGCCTTTCTCAGGATCTAAGTTGTTCGGCGAACACTTGGACAAGTTCCTCATAGAGACCAAAGATAAAAGAAAGATCCTACCGGCTGTTTTTCGTAGGGGGGAACCTAGGGTCTTCCCTTACCCACCTCGTTCTCATGTCAGGTCAGAGGGGGGAATAGGTCCCCACAGACATGCGGGTAATTTTTACATGGGGGCCCCGAATTTTAGGCAGAGGGCGGCTACGGAGAGACCTGCTAGGGGACGGAATTTTGGTTCCCAACGGCCCTTTCGAGGGGGAGGGGGTCGTTTCATCCGTCGCCGTCATTAGTAGTGCCAGGCATCCTCCCATTGGCGGACGATTGGGCCTTTTCGCCAAGGTTTGGGATGGTACTACTTCAGATTGCTGGGTCCGAGCCTCCATTTCATCTGGACTGGCTATTGAATTTATTTCCACCCCCCCTTTGTCTTTTATCCGATGTCCTTGGTCCCACGTAGCCGAACGTCGTTCCCATATGGAGTCGGCTATAAACCATCTGCTGGCCATTGAGGCTATTCAATTAGTGCCTCTTAACCAGGTGGGGCAGGGGTTCTATTCTAGGGTCTTTTTAGTACCTAAGTCATCGGGTGGGTGGAGACCTATTCTGGACCTTAAGCGGTTGAACCAGTTTGTGGTCTATAGAAGGTTCAAAATGCAATCTTTGTCTTCAATCCTGGACGGCGTACGGAGGGGCGATCTCCTCTGCTCAATTGATCTCACGAAGGCCTATCTCCATATCCCCATTCGCCCCTCTCATAGGAAATTCCTTCGTTTTTGCTATGCTGGGATTCACTACCAGTACAGGGCCTTACCCTTCGGTCTTTCCTCTGCTCCCCGTAGTTTCACCAAGATTCTGGCGGTCTTGGCGGCCCACCTCAGGCTTAGGGCCATTCGTCTCCAGTGCTACCTGGATGACATCCTTATTATGTCCTCTTCCCATCAACAGGCCATGTCTGATATCCAGCTTACCATTCAGACACTGACATCACACGGCTTTTCCATTAACCTGGAAAAAAGCCACCTGGAACCATCAGCTAGAATTCTCCACTTGGGGTCTATTATTGATTCAGCTCAGGGTAGAGTTTTTCTCTCGCCGGATCACCAGGCGGGTTTGAGATCTATGATAGCTAAGGTCCTTAGAGACAGGAGGGCTTCTCCTCTTCTCCTTTCCAAACTGCTAGGGAAGATGGTCTCGGCCATCTCTATTGTTCCATGGGCCAGATTACACCTTAGAGACCTTCAATGGTTTCTCTTGCCTTTCCAGAGAACGGGCAAGGGATCCTCCTCGACCAAAGTGGCCGTTCCACGGACGGTGCTTTCATCCCTTCGCTGGTGGCTGTCTCCTGCGCTCTCCAAGGGTTGCCTGTTCCTGGAACCCCAGTGGATGACTGTGACTACCGACGCCAGCAAGTCCGGCTGGGGGGCTCACTGCGGTGCCCAATTTGCGCAGGGGACCTGGTCCACTACGGAGGCGGCCCGCAGCATCAATTGGCTGGAGCTGCGAGCGATTTTCCTGGCACTTCGGTCCTTTCTACATCTGGTGTCCGGCGAGCATGTGCTGATATTAACAGACAACACCTCAGCCAAGGCGCATGTCAATCGCCAGGGTGGCACCCGATCTCCATCGCTAATGCGAGAAGCAAAGAGACTAGGCCTTTGGGCGGAGAGGCATCTGGCCTCCTTGAAAGCGGACCACATATCGGGTGTTTCAAACGTGACGGCAGACTGGCTGAGTCGTCAGCAATTGGACCACGGAGAATGGAGCCTCCATCCTCTCCTTTTTCGACAGATAACGGTTCTTTTCGGAATGCCAGTAGTAGACCTCTTTGCGTCCCCTCAGAACAGCAGGTTGCCCCGTTTCTTCTCTCGATTCCCTTCCCTTCAGGCGGAGGCTGTGGATGCTCTACGCTCCCCTTGGCCACAGGGCCTGCTGTACGCTTTTCCCCCGCTTCCCCTCATACCGAGTGTGATTCGGAAACTGTTACTGGAACAAGCGGAGGTTGTTCTTGTGGCCCCTCATTGGCCACGGAGGTCATGGTTCGCAGACCTCGTTCATCTGTCAGTGTCCCCTCCTTGGAGGATTCCATGTGCTCCAGATTGCCTCAGCCAAGGGTCGATTGTACATCCAGAGCCTCAGTGGCTCCAGCTGACCCCTTGGCGGTTGAGTGGGAGGCTCTGCAGTGGGATGACATCCCTTCTGACGTGATCCATACCATCCTGGCATCTCGAAGGTCATCTACGGAACGAATCTATTCTGCTACCTGGCGTTCATTTTCCTCTTGGTGTGAATCCCAGGGGTTCTCTCCCCTTCGAGCATCAGTCTTGCAGGTCCTCTGGTTTTTACAGTCCGGTCTAGCCAAAGGGCTGGCCCCGAACACACTCAGGAGACAGGTGGCTGCAATTTCCTACATCCTGAGGTATAATTCTGTTCATTCGCTTTCTCAACAGCCTCTGATTCGCCGTTTTCTACGAGGTGCGACTAATCTCTGCCCGCCGGTTCTGCATCGGTATCCCTCTTGGGATCTTCCCTTGGTACTGGACTCTCTTATGGGATCACCTTACGAGCCTCTCGAGTCAGTCTGCTTGCGCTTGTTGTCTGGCAAGCTAGCCTTTTTGGTTGCAATTACATCGGCGCGTCGAATCTCAGAGCTGGCAGCATTGTCCATTAAGGAGGATTTGTGTGTCTTCCATGAGGATAGGGTGGTCCTTAGACTGGACCCTACCTTTGTGACTAAGATTAACTCTCTGTTTCATCGCTTACAGGAACTGGTTCTTCCAGATTTCTATCCTTCTCCTTCTGGTCCGGCGGAACGTCGTTTGCATATGTTGGATGTCCGTCGAGCACTTAGTCTCTACCTCCAGAGGATTGCTGATATTCGGTGGACAGAATCTCTGTTTGTTTCCTTTCTACCGTCTTCTTTAGGGCAGAGAGTGACCTCTTCCACGGTGGGTCGTTGGATCCAGGCTACGATTACGACAGCCTACGAACTTCGGTCGTTGCCTCCTCCTGCTTCTGTCACAGCCCACTCGACCAGAAGTGCTGCGACCACGGCGGCTTGGGCTTCAAAGGCTTCCTTGGATGAGATCTGCAGGGCGGCAACTTGGACGTCTCCTTCTCCCTTTATTAGACATTATAAACTGGATAAGTTCGCCTCCGCGGAGGCTGATTTTGGAAGGCGTGTGTTACAGGGTGTTGCAGTTAGGGAAGGGTTTTCTGCCCAGACTGTTCCCTCCCGTGATTTGGGACAGTGATCTTTGGTATGTCCCACGTCTGGCTGCTGTCTCCACCCTCAATGGAGAAGGGGCATTGGTCCTACCTGATACGCCCCTTCTCGTTGAGTGGAGACAGCAGCCAGCCCCTCCCTGATCTTTTCAGTCTGGTCATTACTGTTATTGGTTTTACCTCATTGTTGTTTTTTTCTGCTTTTCTTTCCACACACCGAGCCTGTTTCCTCCTTCGACAAAAGCTGGGTGCCCTAGCAACAGGGGAGGATTTAAGAAGATTTTACATGCTCAGTTCAACCTCTGACCAATGAGCACAACCCACGTATGGCTGCTGTCTCCACTCAACGAGAAGGGGCGTATCAGGTAGGACCAACGCCCCTTCTCTCAAATTTGGCAGACTATATCCATTCACAAAGTGCTAATGTGCCTGTGCATTTTATATTGTTCGGTTGAAAATTAAAATCTGAAAGCTTTTTTAAAAAGTATGTTTATCTTTCTATTATTTCGGTGGATCAAGTTGCCCTGAGTGACCAGTGTCACGGGAAAAAACACTTATCTTTCCATTATAGTAAAAAAAAAGAAAAAGAAAAAGAAATGCAAGGCTTTAGCTCATTTAGAAATACAGAATAACAGAGTTGGAAGAGATCTTGTAGTCATCTAGTCCAATCCCCTGATCAAGCAGGAGACTCTATACCAGTGATGGCTAACCTTTTTGCCATCGCGTGCCAAAAGCGGGGAGAGCGGGTGCCCACACCCATAATTCTATGCACCCAGCCCTACACACATGCGTGTGTGACCCCCCCACACACACTTTCCCTGCTTTTGGCACAAGATGGCATGGTGGACCCGGTAGGCTCATTTTTCGCCCTCCCCAGGCTCCAGAGGTTTTCTTGGAAACTGGGGAGGGCAAAAACAGCCTTCCCCACCCCCCAGAGGTTCTCTGGAAGCCAGAAATGGCCTGTTTGCTGATGTCTGGTGGGCCCAAAAGGCCACAAAATCAGCTGGCTTGCGTGCCCACTGATATGGCTCCATGTGCCACCTGTGACACGCATGCCATAGGTTCACCATCACAGCTCTATACCATTTGTGAGAAGTGGCTATACAGTCTCTTCTTGAAAGCCTCCAGTGTTGAAGCACCCACAATTTCTGAAGGCAAGTTGTTCCATTAGTTGATTGTTTTCACTGTCTGAAAATTTTCACCTTATTTCTATGTTGAATCTCTCCTTCATTAATTTCTATCCATTGTTCTTTGTCTAGTCTTTGGGTGCTTTGGAAAATAGGTTGTCCCCTTCTTCTCTGTCACAGCCCCTCAAATATTGGAATAGTGCTATCATGTTATCCTTAGTCCTTCTCTTCACTAGACTGGCCATGCCCAGTTCTTGCAACCGTTCTTCATATGTTTTAGCCTCCAGGCCCCTAATCATCTTTGTTGCTCTTCTCTGCATTCTTTCTAGAGTCTCAACAACTTTTTTATAGCATGGTAACTGAGTGCAGTATTTTAGCTGTGGCCTTACGAAGGCTTTATAGAGCAGTACTAGTACCTCAACATGATCTTGATTCAATCCTCCTGTTAATGCAATTTAGGATTGCACTGTTGTGACCAAGGCCCAAATAGTGATTACCAAACATAATTCAGTTCTGAACAAACTTATTTTATTAAAACAACTGATAATTATTTCATTCTCAACTTGTCCAAAACAAATTCTTCATAACCAGTTTGTTGGCTTTATCACCAACCTTTAATGTCTTTGGCAACCTGCCAAAGGCTTTTCTTGCAAAAACCTCACAAAATTCAAGAGACTCTGACAAGAAGCACTGGAATCAACATTGCTTTTCTACAAAGAAGCCAAAGGTTCATTGCTGCTCTTTTAAGCCTTATGGGAGTTGCCAATCATCTTCTGGCCTTACTCCTGAGTTGTCCTTTTTGCTTCTGTTGCTCATGCCTTCTGGCAACTCTTTGCATGTATGCACTAGGAACAGGTCCTCCTGTTCCTTTGCCTCTCTGCTGTCCGGCTCTGGAGTCCATGCATCACTCCCAGATGGCTTGGCACCATCTCTGCCTCTGATCTGGGCCTTCCCCTGACTCCAGGACTGGCCCATTGTCCTCCCCAGCCTCCTCACTGTCCGACTCCACTGCCAGGTCCGCAGGCCGCTGGTGGACCACAACATGCACTGGCTTTTTTGGCTGCTGCTACACACTGCTGATTCATATTTAATTGATTGTCCACTAGGACTCCAAGATCCTTTTCACAGTTATTAAGCCAGATTTCACCTAATCTGTAGGAGTATTTTTGTTTTTTGTTGCTTAAGTGTAAATATTTACTTGTTTCTATGTTGAATTTCATTTTGTTAGATAGGGCCCAGTCTGTCGAGATTCATCTCTATCTTGAGCCTATTATCTAGTGTGTTGGCTATTCCTGCCAGCTTAGTATCATCTGCAAATTTGATAATATCTAGTCATTTATGAAGATATTGAAGAATACTGGGCCTAAGATAAATAAATCTGTTTATTGTTAGCCTTCATTCTATGAAAGGAAGGAAGGGGCATTAAATATGCAAATATGACACAAAGACAAGATTGAAAATCACAATTGCCTATCTTTTTTGGTCCATTGACTAATATCAAACAGAAAACAACTTTGTCAGACCTTCTTCTGCTTGTGCCTGTATGACAGAACCGTATCATGTCCTTACAATCTTTTTTTTTTTTTTTGCTTGATACAAATCTGGAAATGGAACTTATTGCCACTAGACAGAGGAAGCAATGGTCTTGCTTCTTCTCATGTGTGTCCGTATGTATATATGCGAATACACACATACTATTTATACATATGGAAATTTGTCTCTTTCTCCTATTGTCAGTATACACTGCAGTTCCTCAAATAGCTTTATAAAAGCTGCTGGACATGTTGGAGCATTTTGTAGTATTATGTGAGCTTTCCCAGAAAGCATGACCGGATGAGCTAATTCTATTTTATTGTAAGGCTACATTAACATAATCTTGCAAGTCTGAAAGTGCAAATCTCCTGTCGTCTCCTTTCTTGCCTGAAAAGCTAATGAGAGTCACTATTGAGCCTTTTCTCAGCCCATTATGCAGCTGTAGGCTATGCTCTCTCTTATCTGACTGTTCCCTAGGCAACGTTTCCCCTCTCTTCTCCCAAAGTAATTCCTTCATAACATTACATTATATGGCAATAGTACTCCAGTAGTAATTAGTAAGGTAAAGGTAAAGGCTTCCTTTGCACATATGTGCTAGTCGTTCCCTACACTAGGGGATGGTGCTCATCTCCATTTCAAAGTCGAAGAGCCAGCACTGTCCGAAGACGTCTCTGTGGTCATGTGGCCAGCATGACTAAATGCTAAAGGCACACGGAACACTTACCTTCCCACCAAAGATGATCCCTATTTTTTTACTTGCATTTTTATATGCTTTTGAACTGCTAGGTTGGCAGAAGGTGGGACAAGTAATGGGAGCTTACCCCATTACGCGGCACTATGGATTCGAACCGCTGAACTGCCAACCTTTTGATCGACAAGTTCAGTGTCTTAGCCACTGAGCTACCACATCCCTAGTTGTAATTAGTGGTATAACACTATTGTACTAGCATTCCTCTTGATCTGCAAGTCAGCTCTTGGGTGAACTATAGAAAATCACTGCATAGTGAATAAAAGATTTAAACAACCAAACAGTAAAATAAACAGTGAAAGTAATGAACCATCCATCACAGATCCAACTGGAAACATCACAATACAATCCTCACAAATGCGCACATAAATGAAGAGTGCCAAAACTTCAATATAAAATGATATTTGGAACATGTTTTAAAACAGAATATTCACAATCTGGGATCCATCTAGGAGACTATTATCACCATTTGATAATATGGTGGGAGATCAGCAAGATAAATTTTGTTTCTGAATATTCATGGGCTATTTCATCTGAAATCTTCAATCTTCACAAACTCTGCTTCTGGAAAAATTAAGTGCATTTATTTCTGCTTAAAATACAGATGTTATAAATCACTAGCTGGGACTAACCTAGGTCGATAGGATCTTCCTTATATAAAATTGCCCCATCAGAAGTCGGTGAACTTACAAGGCAAGAGAACTATGGAATTGGGGCATGCAGATGATCTGGTTGTTACCCTAACGTGGTTGTTGGAATTAATAATCTAGACAAAAGACATTACAAAAGATACCATATGGAATATAAATATAAAGTCACTCGGGTTTTTTTTTTTTACATACAGAAATACTTATTAATGATGGGGGCAGATGGTAATTGAAGATACTAAATACACTGTTGGAAGCAGGATTTGATGTTACCCTAACATGGTCGATGGAATTAACAATCTAGTTGAAAGACATTACAGAAGATACTATATGGAATACAAATTTAAAGTCATTTGAGGGTTTTATTTATATATGGAACTATCTTTTAGTGATACGGGCAGAAGAATAAAGATATTAAATATAGTATGTATGGTAGACCTGTAGGAAAGTGGGCGAAACAAAATTGATATGGTACAAGGTGATAGGTTAGGTTACTGATTGCTTAGTTTAGGAAAAAGGATGTTATGTTTAGATATTAATATATTTAAAAGATTTGAATTAAGAGATATACGTATGGGGGTGGAGGAAATGGGTAGATTATGAGTAGAATAAATGCCAAATTAGGATCTATTATATAGCTTTATAGCTGAATGGTGTTTTGAAATGTATAGCATTCGGGGGACATAATAATAATGTTAGAAAGAAATGTTTAGCACATAGGGGGTGGTGTAAAAGGGTGGTAAAGTATTATATAATGTGATATCAATTTGGATTTCATCTTGGAGAAGCCATGGGGGGAGGGGAGGGGGAGGGGGGTTAGGGAGGGGGGGAAAGTGGGAAAAATCTGTATTTGAAAAACTTTTTCAATAAAAAAAAAAGTCGGTGAACTCACCAACAAATTATTGCTGTTTTATATAAGCGGTTTCTAATATATTTTGACTATGACAATATACAGTGACCAAAGAGGCAAAGCAACATTTATTTATTTATTTATTTATTAAATTTGTATACCGCCCTACTCCCGAAGGACTCAGGGCGGTGAACAGCCATGAAATAAAACATATAAATACAAGATTTAAAATAGATTAAAACGAAATTAAATAATTTGGCTGAACAGATTAAAACCCCAATAATTTAAAACCAAATTTAAAATTTCCATTTAAAAAGGGGAAAAAACTTAGGTCAGGCCGGCTTGGTGAAATAGAAAGGTCTTAAGCGCGCGACGGAAGCGCGCAGATCCGGGATCCTCCGTATCTCCGGGGGGAGCTCGTTCCAGATCGTAGGTGCCCCCACAGAGAAGGCTCTCCCCCTGGGGGCCGCCAGTCGACATTGTTTGGCCGACGGCACCCGGAGGAGCCCCTCTCTATGGGAGCGTACTGGTCGGTGGGAGGCTATTGGTGGTAGCAGGCGGTCCCATAAATAACCAGGTCCTAAGCCATAGAGCGCTCTAAAGGTGATAACCAAAACCTTGAAGCGCACTCGGAAGACCACCGGGAGCCAGTGCAGCTCGCGCAGGAGAGGTGTTACATGGGAGCGCCACGTCGCCCCCATCACCACCCGCGCGGCCGCACTCTGCGCCAGTTGGAGCCTCCGAGTGCACCTCAAGGGGAGCCCCATGTAGAGAGCGTTACAATAGTCCAAACGGGAGGTGACGAGGGCATGAGTGACCGTGCGTAACGAGTCCCGATCCAGAAAGGGACGCAACTGGCGGATCAGGCGAACCTGATGAAAAATCCTCCCGGTCACGGCCGTCAAGTGCTCTTCTAAAGACAGCCGTGAATCCAGGAGGACGCCCAAGTTGCGAGCCCTCTCCGTGGGGGCCAATGATTCGCCCCCAATAGTCAGCGATGGCACCAGCTGACTATATCGGGACGTCGGAAACCACAGCCACTCGGTCTTGGATGGGTTGAGCCTGAGCCTGTTCCTCCCCATCCAGATCCGTACGGCCTCCAGGCACCGGGACATCACTTCAAGGGCATCGTTGGGGTGGTCTGGGGTGGAGATGTACAGCTGGGTGTCGTCAGCGTACTGATGGTATTCCACCCCGAAACCACGGATGATCTCACCCAGCGGCTTCACATAAATGTTGAACAAAAGGGGCGAGAGAACCGACCCTTGTGGCACCCCACATATAAGGGGCCTCGGGGTCAACCTCTGCCCCCCCGTCAACACAGACTGCGACTGGTCGGAGAGAAAGGAGGAGAACCACCGTAGTACGGTGCCTCCCACCCCCAACTCTTCCAACCGGTGCAGCATGATACCATGGTCGATGGTATCAAAAGCCACTGAGAGGTCTAACAGGACCAGGACAGAGGAGCACCCCCTGTCCCGAGCCCTCCAGAGATCATCCACCAACGCGACCAATGCCGTTTCCGTGCTGTACCCAGGCCTGAAGCCCGACTGGAACGGATCTAGATACGTCGTTTCATCCAGGTACTGGGGAAGCTGTCGTGCAACCACACTCTCAACAACCTTCGCCACAAAGCGAAGGTTGGAGACTGGACGATAGTTAGCCAATACTGCCGGGTCCAGGGAAAGCTTCTTGAGGAGAGGTCTCACCACCGCCTCTTTCAAGGCGGCGGGAAAGACACCCTCACCCAATGAAGCATTTATAATCCCCGGGAGCCAGCCTCGTGTCACCTCCCGGGAAGCCAGCACTAACCAGGACGGGCACGGGTCCAACAAACATGTGGTCGCATTCAGTCTACCCAGAATCCTGTCCACGTACTCAGGGGTCACAGGATCAAACTCATCCCAGATAACATTCTCAGGACCTGCCTCCGTCATCCCCGCTGGATCTACCCAGTCGGAGTCCAGATCTTCCCGAATCTGAGTGATTTTGTCATGCAGATACTGCACAAAATCCTCGGCTCTTCCCTCCATTCCCTCCAACATGCCATTCCTTAAATCTAAAAGTTTTCATTTCAAACTTGAGGAAGGTGCATATTGCATAAGTAATATATCCAAAAGATTGCCATTTTTGTTGATTAATTCCACATACTGAATTCTATAAGTAGACTGGAAAAACGAAAAGGCACCGTGAGTGAATTACTCTGAGTCTCAACTCTGTGAGTTTTTCCCATTGAAAGAAAGCAGAAAAACATGTTTTGTGGCTAGTCAGAAATAACATTTTCTCTGCTACCATGCTACTCTGTTACTGCCACTTTATCTGTGACAGTGATACATACAGTACATCTCAAAGAATTCAGAGAGGGTCATTATTTCAATGCAGCACCTGAAATAAGATGAAATTCTCCAGGAAGGAAAACAAGACAGTTTCATCTCCCCAGTTTCTTCAGTGACTTTCACTAAAAACTCATTACATTGGAGTAAATGTCTCTAGCAGATATCACCCCATTTTCACTTACTGTTAAACTTTTTTTTCCCAAGCTTTTTGTTGGAAATCTAGATTTATAGCTGTCTGTCTTCAATTGTAGAAAACTATCAGAAGTCCAGAAGACTGCTTCAATAATTTCCCTTGTATGCTTGAAAATGGGATGGCCCTTTGATTGAAACAGTGAATGACTGCCTAAATCAGTGATGGCGAACCTTTTCGGCACTGAGTCCTCAAACCAGAATGTGTGTGCATGCATGTGCGTGCGCCAGAGTGCCAGAAATCGAAAGACCAGTTGGCCGGAGCGCATGTGCATGCCAGCCAGCTGGTCTTCAGGTTTCTGCCACGCGCATGTGCTCCGGCCAGCTGGTCTTGCGTGTGCCGGAGCACCGGAAACCCAAAGACCAGCTGCTGGTGTTCTCATGCCTGGTTTTGTGGTGTTTTATGTGCACTGCACATGAACACTGTAAATATGATCCTGTTACTGAGCTCCCAAAATTTGGTCATGTGATCACAGAGGAAGCTTGACCATAGGAACTTTGAATTGGGGTCATATGTCCTGTTTTTTTTGGGGGGGGGGTTAAATCAAGGATTATCTGTATACTAAAGCTTGTGTGTCAGACATACCCATTCCTGGACCAGGAGACCTTGCTCACAATCTCTCTTACCTTGATCACTTCCTGGTTGGAGTAGTGCAGCGTCCTCTACCTAGGGCTGCCCTTGAAAACAATTCAGCAATTACATTTGGTCCAGAATGCAGTCACACATGCTGTCTTGAGTACCCCTCAATTTTACACCATTTTCATGTGAGCTGCACTGGCCTCCAATATTTTTCCAGGTTCAATTCAGGTTGTTGGCTATCACTTTAAAGCCTTGTACATCATAGGACCAGATTATTTACACCTCTCTTGGTATCTGCCCATTCCATCAGGTCAGGTGGACCATCAGGCATGCTCAAGGTCTCTTTTCTTAAAGAGATCTGGAAATACATTTCTTTTCAAAAGCAGCTCCTTCTCTGTGGGATTCAGCAGGCTCTCACAAAGTTGACTCTTCTCCCAAGCATTGGAGTGGAGTGAATCAAGTGTCCAGTGATTGTTATTATCAAGGAGAGTTGCTTGAATGTATTGGGTACTGTTTCCTTTTTAATATTGGCTACTTATTTAACATGTTTTTACTGTTGTTGGTATTACGGTAGTCCTCAGAGTTATTGTATATAAGATGGTTTGAGAATGAAGACAAATACCATATTCTGGTAAAAGAAAAGTTTCCTGAGGAGAACTTTTCTGAAAGCACAAGTCTGAAAGTTTGGAAGAGTTGGTCCTGGTGACCAACCCAAATTGGATCCTACAAGATGGTTTACTCTCTAAATTTTCCAAATGAACCAGTAAATCAACCCTAACTCTTAAATTTTATAAATCCATCCATCCATCCATCCATCCATCCATACATACATACATACATACATACATGCATACATCCTAATCAAAAGGCCATTACTATGGATCTTTTACACTGGTTCTTTTAAAATATTATAATACTATTAGTGCTATTTTAATAGATTTTCATTGTAACCTATATGTTTGTCCTCTTAAAAGAAAGCCTGCTAAATTTGATAAGTCTCATTATCTTCTCGGTGTAGATTGCTTCATGCATTAATCTTTATTAACATTTGAGATTTTTTTTTTAAAAAAAGTTGCTTTGATAAAAACATTAAAACAGCAATATTTTAAATGAACGAATAGTGTGAATATAACAATAAAAATTCACAGGAAATGTTTCCACTTTATGCATAAGCCATACAGGTTTGTTTTTGTTTTTTTACAGTGAACCAATATGCACCCTGACATACTTCCTCCAGTGCCATTTGATATTTTCTGATGTATCTTCAAGACTAAAGTGCCAAAAGCTATAGAGCTACAGCATAAATTTCTGTAATCACCAATATTGAACAAGGCATTCTAAATGAAAATTCTGCAGATGGTTCAATAAAAAGCAAATGAATAGCACAGAAAACAACACACTTAATAGTATTCCAACATCACCTGAATTATAATAAGAGAGACTTGAATAATATATATATTAAAAAAAATTGTCAGAGCATCAGTTGGAATACATTTTTTTCCTAATGGTCCTTATTCTGCATTATATGAAAAAGGATAAAATGTTAGAATGAATAAGGAGCAAAAGGAATTTTTTAAAGAACCAGTTATTGTAATTATTGTTTTAAATTTCCCTTCTGAGAAGTCTGCTTCACTTTTATTTATTTCTTAAAACCTCTTAAGCCTGATAATTTGGTTGGCTATGTCTAATTTCACTTATGTTTTGTATGCTAATTTCCGCCCCCCCACAGAGTTTTAGGGAAAAAACCCCCTATTTTCTTGTGTATCATTTTCATACGCTCTATTTATATTGTCTGCCTAAATCTTCATAATCCCAGCTCAAAACAGATGCTCTTATTAATCAGTAAGATTGTGATGTTTAGAAGAAAACATGAAAGGGGTTTTTAATCTTAACTAAAAAAGAATCACCTGAAAGTGCAACTATATTAAAAGTCAAGACCTTTTGGAATGTAATTAGAAGCAGGAATCAAAGAGAAGATAATTATGTAATTAAAATTGCAATGGTATGTTCATTCCAGGAAACAAGTTTCATTTAAAACATTAAAGCTCACTTCTGAGTAAACATAAAAAGGCATACAGGCTGTGGTGTATTAAAATTCTCAGCAGCTCTATCCAACATGGCCAATGATGGGGAAAGAAGAAAAGTGTAGCCCATTGGAATCATTCACACAATGATGTATAAATCCTTCCATCCTCTACCAATCAATCAGAACTGAAGAAGCTTCTTTGATGAGAAGTGAAGTGTCTTCAAGGGAAAACAAAGTCCAGTTTACTTTTGGAAAAAAAGAAACACCTTTGGGACAATGATGTATCATAATTCTCACATTCAGTAATTGCACAGGATAGGGCCAAACAGTTAACTTGAAAATGTTTGTAATTTTTGACGATGAGTAAGAATGTAAACAAGAAGACGTCAGATAGTACTTGACTTACAGCCATTCATTTAATAATTGTTCAAAGTTACAACAGTCTTGAAAAGAATGATTTATGACTGTCCTTGTATTTATAATCATTGCAGTATCCCCTGGTCACAATTTGGGCACTTGGCAACCATGTATTTCTGATTGCAGCCTCTGGGGGGGGAAGGTCACTTGATCACTGTTTGCAACCTTCCAACAAGCAAGATAATAGGGAAGCCATACTTGTTTAACAATCATATGATTTGCTAATGACTATGACAAAAAAAAAAGCAATCAAATTAGATATGACTTGCTTAATGACCGCATAGCTTAGCAATGGAAATTCTCTTCCCAATTGTAGTCGGTGGAAAGTTGAGAATTATCTATAGTAAAAAATGTTGTCTCACCACTTGACTCATTTAGCTCAGTGTGCATGATGAAGTTCAAGATACCGGAATCCTGCACCACAGGTACCCCTAAAAATGCATAATCAGTTTCCTGGGTAATTAGATATACCCACAAACAATATGCATCTTTATATCTATGCATGAACTCTTTATCCATTTTGTAGATTCATTAGCTATATGTATAGTAGTAGTTTACTGGCCCTTATAAAACAGATGGACTCAAGATACTAGCAAACTCATAAAGTCTGGCACTCCTGCTACTAAAAGAAGAGAGGGGGGAGGGAGGGAGTGGGGGAGGGATGGATAGATAGATAGATAGATAGATAGAGTGAGTGAGTGAGTGAGTGAATGAATTACATGAGCACATTTTCTAGTTTGGAAGGAATGGTTTCAAGTTACAGAAATCGATTAGTTTGAAAGCCAATCTCTTTATTAGCATCTAAACCAGAGCCATTTCTTACCATGTATATGTACCTAATCCTTTTGACATTCAGATGTCATCAGGATTTGTATCATAGAATTAGAATCAGATATAAAATGCAAATATTTAATCCATGATAATTGCAGAACTCTGGATGACAAACAATCACAGTGTATAACAAAGACATGGTGATGCATAAAGAATATTCCTTGATTTCATTTTACAAAGGAAGGGAAAGACAACTTAATCTGGACATAACATCCTTCACAGCAGTATCAAAATAACATTTTAACCTGTCCTTAAGGTAAATAGGATGAACTTTAGCTACTAAAGTAGAACATTCAGTTGATAGAGAATAAATCCCCCAGGACAACTTTTTCAGTACTTAATTATATTAATAAATTAAACTCATATGCTCCTGAATAATGCTGACTCATGGCAATTTTTAACAAAATAAAATAAAATATCAATTGTAAGAAAAACTAAACTAAACAAAACAAATCTAAATAAAACCTCCAAAATAAGAAGGGGGGGGGAAGAGAATTACCGGTAACAAATGACAAATTTATTCCACACCAAAATGCATCTCAAAAATTAAGTCTATAAAAATAGGAAATAAGTCATAATAAAGAGAAAATTATGATAGTTCACATCCCAAATACTCTTTGAAAGATGAGTAATGGGTTTCTAGAATCCCGTTACCCAAGGGTCCAGTCTAATTTCTAGAAAGTCTTCTTTAATGAGTAGGTATTGGTTGAAATAGACATCCCTAGAGGTTTCCTGATGCCAAGTCAACTGAGATGTGTTGCTCACAATCTCAGAAGAAGGGGCTTTAGTAAGGAATTTGCTACTATCTATACCAAGGACCCATTTAGCATCAAGCTTGGATTATATTTAAGATCTCTTGGTGAAGTGACTGAACATTAGAAACAGATATAATCATAATCATAAGTTTATTTGTCAAGCATATATAAGATAACAGGTAAAAGTATAAACATAATTCAAATACATGAAAAGAGTAAGTAAAAAGGAATATTAGGACACGGACGGTAGGCACGCTGGTGCACTTATGCATGCCCCTTACAGACCTCTTAGGAATGGGGTGAGGTCAAGAGTAGACAATTTAAGGTTAAAGTTTTGGGGGTTTGGGGAAGAAACTACAGTCTTTAATGTTAATAAAATATTAACTTTAATATTCTAGTATTGTGAAATGGGCTGAACATCATCAGGTTAATGATATTTCCCCAATTATGTATCCACAATTGAAAGACCTCTCCCCCATGAACTGTATCTGTCATGCCCCACCCCTGCCCCACCATATAATTTATGTATACACTGCTGTTATTCTCTGGCCCCATCTAGTGGTCGGGGACAAATACCAATCTGTATTAGTTGGAAGCTGACCCAGCCCTTTAAGAATCATCAATCCATCAACACTCACTCAAAAACAAGTGCATCCTGGGAAGCCAGACTCTATTTCCTTTAGCATTCAGAGGAAACAGAAGAATCATGAAGAATCCAGCCTAATCTGTGGCACACATTCATCTGAGAACAAAAATCCCATACACACAGCATCGCTGGTGAGATTTAGATTTATCTGTATTTGATCATTGTTATGCTCACTAGCAACTTAACACTGCTTATTTTGTATTTTGGTTCTATTATATGTATTTCTATTTTTCCCAGGTTCACCTTTAATAAAGCATCCAGATCCACATACATGGCCTGTTTTATTGGAGGGTAGGTAAATTTAGCTGCATATCAAGCTGCACACAGAGAAGTGTGTAGCAAGGACAGAATATGTCAACTATGATAAGAAAACAAGAGTGCTAGTCTCCAAGGTGGAGGCCTTGTATCTTCAGATCTTTCTACTCTTCAATAATGCAGAGCTTGGAGGAAAAAAAAATACTTTGGCTGTGAAACACATAAAAGGCTTAAATGCAGGCTTAGATTTCACAATCTGTCATGGTGAGACTACTTATTGATGGTTATAACTTGTGACTGTAGTTCTACAGTTTTACACATAATTGAGTATAAACAGTCACATTGGATAGTATACTTTTGTTTACGCTTACCATTTTTTACTGAGAACAAGGTCTCATCAATTGCAACATAACATGCTTCCAAACAGACAATCCTATCTCTAGAAGCAAATTCTATCCAAAGTGGGTTTTAAAAAAATATTTTTCATTTTTGTAATTTATTTCATAACTTCAAACTTTTAAATGGTTCAGTCACTAGGAAGACAGATAAGCGAGCAATAATAAAAAGAGCCACATGGCAGCACCATAAGGAGTGTGGGTGGAAAGATTAAAACTGCAGCATTATTTCTTGTCTAACGCATGTCTTTTCATTGCACCTCCCAGACTCCCCTTCCATCCCTTCACTCTAATATTTCTGTGTAAATTATCCACATGATCTTCAATAGGGCAATCTTGAAGAAGTACAGTTGATAAATGAAGCCTCTCGCTTGCTAGTGGACAGTAACATAATGCCAGTAACTGCATGCTAAATCTTATCTGTGTTTGAGAGAAAGTGAACAACATTACTCTTTTATTCCTCTTTTTCTGATGCTTTGCTTGAGAAGAAACAGCAATGTTCACCTGTTAAACCACATATAAGTAAATAAATCAAAGAACGTACAAAAAAATTTCTGAATCAGATCAAAAATAATTTTCAGCCAGTCTTTGTTTCCATAGGGAACCAACCAGAGAAAACTTAAAAGCAGCAAGAAGCCGATATTATTTCATTGCTTGGGATTCAATACGCTCAAGGGTAGCATTCCCAATTTTGAAGGTGTCCATTGATAGCTTTGTGTGATATCAGTACCATTCCTACCAAACCCCACTCCCATTACAGATCCCACCTTTTTTTCTTGATACAGGATTCAATCTTTTAAAAGAAGGTGCATCATGAAGGGACAGTTTCTACTCCACTTAGTTCCAGATGGCTTCAAACTTGGTTTGAAGACTGAGGTTATTAGTCACCAGTTGATCGTCTATTCTTCTATGCTAGCACAATTGGCTGTCAGCCAACAAGAGAGTAAACAGTATGTCAACTGTAATCTAGAGCAGCAGTTAGTGGCCCAGCAGGTGGAATGGGAGAGGGGAACTGCCTGCACAAGGAGAAGGCTGGTGCATACATGCTTACCAGGCCACCGTTCACACAAGTTGAGCTGCGTGTGTATGTCAGCCAGTCATTTGTTTAAATCAGCCTATGCATGTGCATGTGTGCCAGCCAGCCAAGTTGAGCTGTGCGTGTGTGCACATGCATCAGCCAGCCACTTGTGCGGACCGGTTCTCAACAGGCCACAGCCTGGTAGTGGGCCACGGCCTAGGGGTTGGGAATCCCTAGTCTAGAGATTTGCAAACTCAGATACAACTTTTCAAAAGATTCAAAAGAATCTTTTTCACCAGTATCTTAAGATGGCAAGTGTACATGTAGTCTCAGGCTTGGCACAGGTCAAGACCAAAGTATATGATAAAAAGATAGGAGACAAAGTGAGGTGGAATCCAGAATTCAAAGCATGACATAACAAGATAAACATGATGGTCTAAAAGTTGTTCTTGGTTATTTCTCTCAAAAGGCCAATAAATAAATAACAGCTGGGGGATATTATTCATTTACTCTACTGCTAACCAACTTCTTGCATAGTATATCTGATCTGTGGAACTCTGCTTCTGTGCCCTTACAACACTATCCGTGCTTGGGATTCAGTGGGTGAACTTCAGAACCTATTTGCGGAAAAGATCTTGGAGGTTTTCTGGATCTGCCTCAGCCAGAGTAGAATTCCTGATTTCAACATTGATCAAATCATTGACTCCAGGACTATTATTCCTAGAAGCCTTTTACGCTACTATCTCCCTTCAAGTCAACAGGATGAGCTCATAAAGCAGTAATGAAAACATTCTTCTTAACTTCCCAGCAGCTCCTTCCACCATCAATGAAGCTATCCTTTATAAGCACTTGGAGAGATGTGCCATGGAAGAAGGATTATTGACTTTAACAGGAGTTATGTACACTCATGATATTGAAAAAAACCCAGAATTCAGCTATCTTTTAAGATCCGATTATGTTATTATATTTTATTAATTGCAGCAAAGAAGCCTTCAGTAAATCCTGACCAGAGATCTTCCGTTTGAGTTTAGCACAGCCCTCAAATTATCAGAGAGGAGAAATAGTACCGATAAATAATTCATAAAATAGGATGCTTGCTTTTATTTATTTTTTTTCACTGAATTTTACCTAAATAAAACACCTCACTTTGGACTTCAAGTAATGATTTGTAAGCAAACGTTGTGGACTGGAATGGAAATAATAAAAGTGATGTTTGCTAATAATTCCCTGTCATTTGTATTATTTCCATAGAAACACTCCAGCCAGTTTAGGATCAACAGCATTTTGGAAAACAAAATTAACTAGAGAAAGTACTAAATTGTTTGGTTTTTTTTTAAATGAATGGAAATTATACATTATTTAAATTGTGCAGATAAGAAAATGAAACACCCCCCCCCTCCTCGGGGGAAGAAAGCTATTTTTTTTTGCTACTATTCAGAATAATTCTTCTGTTATGAGATTGAAGTTAGTTTTCATAATAGATCAGAGGCTCCCAACAGCTGGGCCACAGACTGGTACTGGTTCACAGCTTGTTATGAACCAGGGCATGGAAAGGGCAGGTGAGCACATTAACCTTCATTTGCACATGCATGGGATCTAGGTTGCACATGTGAAACACACACACACATCCCACTGCCATCACTGCTGCTGATGCTCCATGGAGCCAGAAAGATTGGGATCATTGTAACCAATAATTCCTAAATGCTACGAAACCGGCCTTTAATGTCTAATGGCCAAAGGCATGTAGGGGAGAGGAGCTATGGTGCCATTTATGATTACATAAACAACCCCTGACCCTTCTACAAACATTTGTGAACACTATCTTGACTTTGATGCCTTATACCACCCAAAAACACTTGTTACAATAGCAGCTGTCCCATTCATTAGTAATAGGATATGTTAGTCATTGTATTTGAAGTAATAAAATATTCTACATGAGGAAAAACTATAATTACCAGCTCTGATGGACAAAGTCTTTAATATACTCAGACTGCTTGTGGGAACACAATCTACTTCTACACAATCTGATTAAAATCAGGAAAGGTTCATTCTGTGACCAACATTCATGCTTGTCAGATCTCTGTGCATTTTACCTTAAACTATTCTGTAGAATTCCAGGTAGAACTTGATATACGGGATAAAAGAATGGCTGTGCCATTTCTGTGGCTGTTCTAGAGACATATTTAGTATTTTAATAACACTGTGCATTTATTTTCATTTCATTAATTGCAAAATGGATATTCCAGTATAAATTTAATAAATATACATCTCAATGTTGTAAATTTATTAATATTGTATATGTAAAAAAAGGGGACATGGTGGCTCAGTGGCTAAGTCACGATTGAAAGGTTGGCAGTTCAGCGGTTCGAATCCCTAGTGCTGAGTAACGGGGTGAGCTCCCGTTACTTGTCCCAGCTTCTGCCAGCCTAGCAGTTCAAAAGCACGTTAAAAAATGCAAGTAGAAAAATAGGAACCACCTTTGGTGGGAAGGTAACAGCATTCCGTGCGCCTTTGGCATTTAGTCATGCCAGCCACATGACCATGGAGACATCTTCGGACAGCACTGGTTCTTCAGCTTTGAAACCGAGATGATCACTGACCCCTAGAGTCAGGAATGACTAGCATATATGTGCAAGGGAAACCTTTACCTTTACCTTAATGTTTTGGTGGATGTGCTGGAGGGGAATTACAAGTTTCTTAGCAAGCAAAAGGGTGTATTTGCTGAAGTAACTTCATTTGGGGTTGATCATATAATTAGTAGATTATAAGCATTGCTTAATTCCTGCAAGATTTGCCAATTCCCCCATAATAATCTGATAAGCAATCATATTTCTGGCATTTACTCCTGGTGCCCTTTACTCCAAACTAATACTATGAAGTTTATATAGTTTAGCTGCTCTATATGCAATACATCTATGGTAGTAGAGACAGTCTTTGACTTACACTGACAAATGGGACAAACATTTCTGTCATTAAGCAATGTGATTCTAAAGCATGAATACATTGCTTATATGACAGCACTAACCGTCCTAATGTCATGGTTTCAAGTAAGGCAAATTTCCAATTTGCCTTACTTTCCAAATAATAATAATAATAATAATAATAATAATAATAATAATAATAATAATAAGTAGTAGTAGTAGTAGTAGTAGTAGTAGTAGTAGTAGTAGTAGTAGTAGTTTGGATTTGAGTACAGCAAAAACCACTGGGAACATCAGGTTGAGAAAGTTTTAGAGAATGAGAAACTCAAGATCTTGTGGGACTTTAGGATTCAGACTGACAGGCACTTGGTCCACAACACACCTGACATAACAATAGTTGAAAAGAAAAAAGTATGGTTCATTGACATTGCAATACCTGGTGATACACGGATTCAAGATAAGCAGCAAGAAAAAATCACAAAGTACTTGCAAATTGAAATTGACTGACTGTGGAAAAAGAAATTGTGTGTTGTCTGGATTGTAATTGGAGCCCTTGGAGCAATAACCAAAGGGCTACCCCACTATTTAGAAATTCTAAATTTGCCAGACTTGAACATTTTGACTCTACAAAAAACCACCTTACTCAGAACAGCTTACATCCTCCGACAATACCTTAACAGTTCCTAGGTCCTTGGTTAGGACTCGAGCTGCTGAGCTATTAACCAGCCTCAAAGGCTATGAATCTCACTAAAGATTAAATAATAATAATAATAATAATAATAATAATAATAATAATAATAATAATAATAATACTGTATTTCAGTTTCTCTGATGCCCAGTTCCCCTGTGCTACAAGTTTAATTCTGACGAAGATCTTGAGAGGCCTCTGTTTGAAAGTCATACTAACTCCGTTCAAGTCTAGTCTGTGAGGAGTCTTTGATTTCATGAGGTTCAAAGACACTTCTCCGTGGTATCAACAAAAGGCTGGCAAGAAATGGGAAAGTTCTAAGGCAGCTGACTGTCTCTGCAGTTCTCCTGAGTGACTTTGATGTAGAAGAAAGAGAGAAAGAAAAGTTGAATTTTCCTTTAGGAGACTTCCACTTTCTATGCTAAGGTGTTGCTAATCCAGGTAGTGCTACTTGGGAAAAATGGGAGACAAAAATGGGGGACAAAGACTAACAAAAAAAGAATCAGAAAGAGAAAAAAAATGAGGAACAGGTTGGGTCTGGTAACCTAGTTGGCTTAATGGCTTGATGGTTTTGAGAAGGGTTTTCAACCTCCTTTCTGCTATCAAAAGAGATTCCAAGAAAAGTCAATGAATCATTGAAAAGAATATATCTATTGATTCTACAAAAGAATCACCGTGGAAAAGTTATAGCTATAGAAGCATGACTTTATCCATTTGCTACATATAACACTGATTTACTTAGCCCAGCAATCAGCAGTGCTGAAAGAATGGAAGAGAATGTCTGCACAGCCTTACTTTTGAAAGATCACACCTGGGTCCCTTTAATAAGGTTTTTATTCTTTGTTGCAACCAGAATTGTTCCATACAGTCACATAACGGACTATCAAAAAACACCCTACTTATCTTCAGACTGGGGTCCATTTTCCAATGCCTGACAATTTTTTTCTAGTGTATGAGTATATCAATTTTAATACAGAAGCAACTCTTTCTGCAATTGGTGTTTGGGATACTGTACTATGGCTTGACCATAGTATTGCCACTAGGGTAACAGAGCCAACATAGGGGTACAATTTAGAGAAAGGGAACAAATTAGGTAACAAATCTCCTCCATCACCACAATAAATTCTCATGAAGATGCCAAGTAGCATGTTAAACTAGCTGGTTTTTTTTTAATCCAGCAGAGATGTGAATCTTACTCCATGCAGAAATATTTTTTCTCTAAACTTCAGAATCCACATAAAGTAGTCACCAAGTGCCTAAATATAACTATAAACACTCCTTTTCTAATAGCAATGAATTTATGAAAAATGCAAACCACCATATGAAACTGCCTTACATAAACATCAACTGTCAGATTTAAGGCGGAGGTCATTTCCAGCTTTATCGGTGCAAGAATTTATTCACCTTTTATTACTGGAGAGGCAAAAAAAAAATACTGGATTTTTTAAAAAAGTGCTTTATACTTTAGTAACAATTTTAAAATGTTGGAAGTATCAAAATGACACTTCTATGTCTCAAAGAATGCATATTAAGAAGTTGGAAGAGAAGCAATAAAGACATTAGCTGTGTGCAGCATCTTATACTACATTTCTCTGACAATTAGGCATACAGACTCTTAGCTTTATAGAAATTTGTGCAATAAAAACTAAAACTAATTTTCAAAAGCTTCTAGCTATTAATCCTAGAGATAGGAACTACTTAAATATGTGTCAGTTTAAAGTTTAGTAGTGCTTTATAAAACCCTAGCAAGACAACACCTGAAATACTGAAACCAATCTTGGTCACCATACTACAAAAAAGAGGGTGAGACATTGGAAAAAGTTCAGAGAAGAGCAACTAAGATGATCAAAGGCCTGGAAACTAAAACATATGAAAAATGGCTGCAGGATTTGGGTTTGGCTAGTCTAAAGAAAAGAAGAATTTGGGGTGCCATGATAACAGTATTCCAGTACTTGAAAGGCTGCCACAAAAAGGAGGGGGTGAAATTATTTTCCATAGCACCAGAAGCAAGGCAAGAAACAATGGTTGGAAACTAATCAAAGAGAGAAGCAATGTGGAATTAAGGAGAAACCTTCTAACAGTGAGGACAATTAACCAGTGGAACAGCTTGCCTCCAGAAATTGTGGGCGCCCCATCACTGGATGTTTTTAAGAAGATCAGGGATAGCAACCCGCAGCTCTGGAGCCGCATGTGGCTCTTTCATCCCTCTGCTGCGGCTCCTTGTTGCTGGTCGGCTCCACAATTGATAGAGCTTTCGGTTAGAACAGGTAGAGGAAAAAGGATACCATGCTGGGAGGAGGCTCTATGGTGGGGGAACTGGACTTCCGGTCAGCAGAGGAAAAAGGATGCCAGGCTAGGAGCAGACTATGATGGAACCGGACTTCCAGTTGGGTCCAGAATTGAATGGGGGCTTCCAGTTAGGACCTTTGTGGCATTTTGAGTGTTTAAGGTTGCCGACTCCTGGTCTAGACAGTGATTTATTTGAACTAGTATAGGTTCTCCTGCTTGAGCAGGGGCCTGGACTTGAAGACCTCCAAGGTCCCTTCCAGCTCATTCATTCTATTTTATTCTATTCTTTTTTTTTTTTTTTATGTTTTTCCTATTCAGATATAACAACAGAGAGCCTACAGCATCTCTGGGACTTTTTTGGATGGCATTCTGAGCTTAGATCTTAGAACCAGCCTTTCATGGAATGAATAAAATATATAATAAACTTGTCATATATTTCTTTTCAGAAGAAATTACATCGAACAGAATCAATACTGACACAAATGACAAGGTAATTTAGAGTTTACTAGTATAAATGCATTTTTATTGAAAAAAGCTACACAAAATGCGTGCACTGGGAAAATTAATCCTACACACAGTTTTTGTTTTATACACACACACACACATACATATATGTGTACATGTATGTGTCATACTTGTGACAATTAGACTATCTGCATATCCCTTACCTATATAGTCACATTTACTGATTTATTAAACCAGTAAAGGCCACATTTAGTGATTTATTAAACCATATTATAATTTGGATTAGCATATTGTCCCCGCCTGGACTACTGTAATGCTCTCTACATGGAGCTCCCCTTGAGGAGCACCCGGAGGCTCCAACTGGTCTAGAATGTGGCCGCGCGGGTGGTTATGGGATCGACATGGCGCTTCCATGTAACACCTCTCCTGCACGACCTGCACTGGCTCCCGGTGGTCTTCCGGGTGTGCTTCAAGGTATTGGTTACCACCTTTCGAGCGCTTCATGGCTTAGGACCTGGGTACCTATGAGACCGCCTTCTGCCATCGGTAGCCTCTCACTGGACAGTACGCTCCCACAGAGAGGGGCTCCTCAGGGTGCTGTCGGTCAAACAGTGTTGACTGGCGGCCCCCAGGGGGACAGCCTTCTCTGTGGGGGCACCTGCCCTTTAGAACGAGCTCCCCCCGGAGATACGGAGGATCCCAGATTTACGCACTTTCCGCCATGCCCTCAAGACTTTTTTATTCCAATAGGCTGGGCTGGCCTAACTCTTTTTAATTGCTTAATTTTAATTTGTTTTTAAAAATGGGGTGTTTTAATTAGTATGGGCCAAATTTGTTTAATATGTTTTAAATTGTTTTTAAACTTTATATTACATGTGTTTTATCTTTGGCTGTTCACCACCCTGAGTCCTTCGGGAGAAGGGCAGTATATAAATCCAAATAAACATAAACATAAACATATTGTTAAAATATAGAAATTGAATCAGATTTAGGTCATAGTACAGAGCCATAAATGCCATGGCTCTATGAAACCCTGTTATCATGTTGGCCTTCCATGATTGCCTTCCATCTACAGACTGAAGGCCCAATTGTAGAATTATTCTTCAGGGACCTCATTTGTGCAATTTAGAGAGGGAAGAGGCTGCTTAGCATTCCTTGTGCATTCATAGTTACACATGAATACATTGACTGAACAGGTTACTTATTTGTGAATATAGTTTATGTGGCACAAATCAAGAGAGTTAATTCTACATTAGTGAAAACAGGACTTATAACCAAATACCATGTAACTGTACATTTAAACACAGAGCGAGACACACAATATATGCATAAATGTGTGTGTGCGTCAGTGGTGGGATTCAAATTTTTTTACTACCTGTGGGCGTGGCTTGGTGGGCATGGCATGACTTGGTGGGCATGGCTTGGTGGGCATGGCAGGGGAAGGATACTGTAAAATCTCCATTCTCTTCCCACTCCAGGGGAAGGTTACTTCAAAATCCCCCATTTCCTCCCGATCAGCTGGTACTTGGGAGGCAGAGAATAGATGGGGATGGGGCCAGTGAGAGGTGGTATTTCCTGTTTCTCCGAACTACTCAAAATTTCCGCTACTGGTTCTCCAGAACTGGTCAGAACCTGCTGAATACCACCTCTGGTGTGCGTGTGTGTGTGTCTTTGTTCTCAGGAGAAAGAAGCACCACAAAAGAATATAGAGATACTTAGCTTTTTTTAAATTTGATAGCCTATTCAATTTCCACAAACCATTTGCAATATAAATATATTAAATTACAGTATATTAATACAGTATATTGTATAGTATATTAATACACTAAAGCAGAAACTCGTTCATATAGTAGAGAAGATAAATTAACCTGTTTCATAACAGTACAATAATGAACTGTTAGTATCCTTTTTGTGGTAGCTGAGTGTGTATGTTCTTGTTTTCATAGTAAATTAGGATTAAGTGCAAATAATTACGCTTCCATGTCAATTCTATTTTTTTAAAAAAATAGTCATATATTATCTGTCTCTCTATCTATCTACCTGCTCATTCTTAGTCAAGCCAGCCTGCAATGGTTTTAGTTGCAGCGAAATGTCTGCTTTTAAGAATGGTTGCCTTCATATGTGTTTCAAAGCTGTTCTGTGTTGAGAGAACAGTAGTCTAATTGAACACTGTCAGAGTAGATAATTAATCATTATCATATTTAGCCCTTGGCATTATAATAAGCTGTGTGAGGCTGGCCAAGAGAAATCATGAATGTATGAAGTCTGCATGGAAAACAGCGTACTAATCTTTATGCCCCATAGGAAACTCATAGGAACTGACAGGAAAAGTAAGCAACCAACATGCTTAGCATCGTGAGAGCTGTGATGGGTATTTACTTTGCAAACCATGGTAGTCATTTACTGCTTAATGCAGAGGAATAAGCCAATGCTAATGGCTGTCACTAATTAGCTTTTTAAAGAGTCCAGTGTGAATTCTAATTCAAAATGATTGTTCCAAAGTTGGAAGATTTGACCAGACCATACTTGAAATGCATGAAGAACATAAAGAAAACTAATATAGCATTACTTGTTTGATTTCTGTTGGAATTCAGTAAGGATTAAAGCTGATGGCTGTTCCAAATTATAATTATTTATATACTGGGTATCTTTAGCAAGATGTCTTATGAGGAACCTGCTTTAGGATATATTTACCCTTATCCACGCAAACAGTATGACAGTATCATGAGATGATCATCATAGCCACATATCACGTTCCAGATAGCCGGCATTTTTCAATTGTTGCAAAAGGGCAGGGATGAAGGTAGGAAAAGTGAAAAGGACACACAGAGAATGTAACACAAGGAACAACTAATACCCATTTCAACATTTCTATGTTTTCTAGTTTAGGTTCCTTTTTCTCAGCCTTTCAGATGTGGATAGATTTACTGTTTCAGTAAGTTTCATTTAAGTTCTTGAATAAGAGCATCAGAATTTAATCACTGTTGACAATTGACCATGAAACCTTTCCCCAATGCCACCACTTTTCTTTTTTATGTTGGCTATAGTGATAAATTCTGCTTCATATTCTGTTTCCATAGCTTTGTACTAAGAGTAGATACTATTACATAATTGGAAACTTAAGCAAATTAAGATGCTAAAATGGATTAAGGCTGCTTGCTCATCTCAGTTATTATCCAATTTACCATAAATATGTGGTGGATGTTTTCTCCTTGGAAGCACTGAAATCAGGTCATACCTGATGTATTTTCTAAGGACATTGTTTCCCACAGGGTTACCATAAAAACTGTCAAAGTTAAAACATTGAGTTTACCAAACATAAATATACCAATTATTGTTCACTTAATGCTCATTAATACTGTACTTTCTAGAGGCACATTCAGAGCAGGAAATGTTGTCTCATACTGATGATTTGATGGCTTAACCATAACAAGCTACCAGATTCTGGGTTCATGACAATCCTTTGTTCCTTGTTTTAGCTATGTGACAGAAATAATTGCTTATAGCTTCCATTTACCTGCTTCTTTAATTCCTAAATCAACTCCAACACTTGACTCAAAGGTCTGTAATTAAATGCCTCAGTGAAAAGCCATTATAGCATTGCTGACTAAAGTTGAATTTTTCAAGGTTTATATCAATGCAGTGTAAACTTATTTCTTTAGATCTGTTTTAATATATGGTTAAACTTGAAATATGGTTACAACTTGAAAGGTTGTATAGAAAGTGTGGAGATACAAAATCTTTTACCGGGATTAGAGACAAGGAAAAGGGAGAGAGAGAGAAAAGAAACTACTGTGAGAAATCGGAGTTTATGTAGTCCTCTCACACTTCTATTGATTGTTGGATACATTATTCCTTAAACATTGCAGCATAACACTAATATGTGAAAAGTTGATAAGAGTCTTTAAGTGTTGAAAAATTGGAACTATGAAAGGAAACCGTGACATTTTCTATGGCTCTCTCCTCAGACGTATTTATCCAGAGGGCAGGAAAGAAAAAATATTAACTACATTCATAGAATTTGTAAATTGTAGATCTGACCTTGAGAAAGGATAAGGATAAGGGGGGCATTATTCAATTGTTAAAAAGGAATAAAAGATAATTCAATTCTGGAAAATGAAAAGCATGAGAAAGAAACACAAAATAACTCCACTTGATTGTGTGTGTGTGGGTGGGTGGGTGGGTGTGTAATGAGATAGATTCTACTGTGATAGAGTGTCCTGACATTAATCCCCCTTCCCTTTCTTGACCCTGTCTTAAAGGGCTGAGGTTATCATAGACTGTGCTCATACAGCACATTTTATCTTTAAAGACCATGTGCTAAACTTGGGTACTTTTAAAAAAGCCAATCCCAACACAGAAAAATGAAATAATTCAGTAACCATGCTAATCACATTATTCAACACAGTCCTGGCACTGCGAAAACCCACGGGAATCCTAGATCCTGTTTTGTGTAAGAATTCAAATGAATTGGATCCAGAGCTATGCAGAGTTGGGAACTTTGCCTTTTGTGTTCCTGACAATAGGCCAGCCTAGAATTGTATTAACCTGAATGCAGTGACCTTGGCATTTCAAATCTCACCAGTAAACATGGATGGGACCTGGGAGGACTGATTCTGTTGCCCCAACACTTTCAAATGTTGAGATCCTGAAGGGGATTGTAATGCATTCAAACACTAATATGATAATAGGATGTTGTATTGAATTTCATGGGACCTTGCATCCTGCCTGTCAATAAAACAGAGAACCGACCTGGTTCCTTTCCAATGAAACAAAAAGCACCTTGATGGTACCAGAAGATCTGAGCAAGTGAGCAGGTCATACTAAATTATACTAAAAGTGCATCCGCTTATGTTACTGCCTGCACATTTTACAAAAATGCATTAAATTAAAATCAAATGAATAAAAATAGAAAATATTTTCTATTACATTTTGTTGCTTGCCATAATTTTCTCAAATTAACTACCGTTGGAACAGCTCAAACTGAAACATGATTTTGATTTGCATTGAAACAGATAGATAGATAGATAGATAGATAGATAGATAGATAGATAGATAGATAGATGTGTGTGTGTGTGTGTGTGTGTGTGTGTGTGTAGTTAATATTGCGGGTTTCTTCCCGTGTAATTGTGGATATATCCCTAAAAGGGTAGAAGCAACGTTTTGACAAAATCCCATCTGCCATCATCAGGCTTATGTCAGCAGTCATTTTGTACTAACTGCCATTGGTATTTCAAATCTGGTGCTGGTATTCTGGGATGGTTCATACTTAAAGATAAGCAATATTATTCACCCCATATTATGGGACAAAATAAAACAGCTTGCCACCTGGGGATCTGAAATAGAAACCACTCATAAAACTTACAGACATTTAAAGAAACTTAAGAAATTAGAACATAAAAAACCTCCAACCACAACACAACATCATTTAAAACAAGTAGTATACAATGCTTCCGATAGAAAACTAACAACAGCAGAAACAAATGTCTTATCAAAGGGCTTTAATTTTGCAGTGGCACCCAATAAAATTCCAATAGAAACCATCATATGCGAAGTTGAAACCAGCCTAAAGAAACTCAGTGCTGACGATGCTGATGAAGTCAGACATGACGTCACCAACATTCTATGTACTAGTAAACCACCTAAAAGCAACTTATCAAAAGAAGAACAACAAGCACTGAAAGTTTTAAAAAACGATAATAGCATAATTATATTACCAGCAGATAAAGGCAATGCAACAGTAGTAATGAACACAGTGGACTATGAAAAGAAACTGTCTGACTTACTTCAAGATGCCACATATAAACCCATAAACACAGACCCAACAACATATCTAGAAAAAAACCACGAAGAAAAAGATAAAATCAAGTACTATAAGTAAAGAAATCCAACAAAAAATTATTCCCAGAGAAAAATCTTCAAAATGCCCAAAACTGTATGGCCTCCCAAAAATACACAAAGATGGAATACCTCTCAGACCCATAGTAAGTTCCATAGGCTCACCTTTACAAAATCTAGCCAGATATTTAGCAAAACATCTTCAACCTTACGCAGAATCTGCTGCTTCATATGTACAGAACTCATACCATTTCATACAAATAATAAAAAAGCAACACATAAAAGAAAGTGACCTTCTTGTAAGCTTTGATGTTGTATCACTATTCACACAAATACCTGTCAAAGAAGCCCTGTCATCAATTAAAAACAAATATCAACTACCAAAACATATCACAAACTTAACAGAACATTGTTTATCCAACACATATTTCATACACAGAGGACAGAGATATAAACAAATAGAAGGTGCACCAATGGGATCACCATTATCACCAGTCATCGCTAATCTTTTCATGGAAGAATTCGAATCCAATGCCTTAGAAAAAACTGTTAACAAACCAAAATTATGGCTCAGATACGTTGATGACACCTTTGTGATCTGGCCACATGGAAGAGATAAATTGGAAAACTTCTTAGTATATTTGAATAACCTCCATCCCAAAATAAAGTTCACCATGGAGATAGAATCAGAAAACCAGTTACCTTTCCTCGATGTATTAATTTATAAAAAATCTGATGGCACCTTAGGACATACCATCTATCAAAAGAAGACACATACGAACTGCTATCTCAATGCCAAATCACACCACCATCCAGCACAAATAAACTCTGTTGCGAAAACATTAACCACAAGAACTAAACGTCTGGCTGATGAAGCACATTTACAAACAGAATTATATACACTAACATTAATGTACTGACATCAAATGGGTTCTGTAGAAATAAAGTCATCAATATGATCAAACATACAACACCAAGACATAATAAAAAACAACAAGAGGAACAAAACAATGGGAAAGCCATCTTGCCCTATATTATTATTATTATTATTATTATTATTATTATTATTATTATTATTATTATTATTATTATTATTATTGAATTTCTATACCGCCCTTCTCCCTGAGGACTCAGGGCGGTGTACAGCCAGAATTAAAAAGACATGCAAGACAAATATTAAAAAACAATTAAAAGATATATAAATTTGGCCCAATTAAAACTCATTACCAATTAAAACGTTTAAAACATTTAAAACAGTTAAAAATTTCATCTTAAGGCAGCCCAGCTTGTTTAAATAAATGGGTTTTAAGGGCACGACGGAAGGCACTGAGGTCCTGGATTCTCCTTATCTCTGGGGGGAGCTGATTCCAGAGGGTAGGTGCCCCCACAGAGAAGGCTCTCCCCCTGGGGGCCACCAGCCTACACTGTCTGGCTGATGGCACCCTGAGGAGGCCCTCTCTGTGGGAGCGCACGGGTCGATGGGAGGTCGTCGGTAGCAGCAGGCGGTCTCGAAGATAGCTAGGCCCTATGCCATGGAGCGCTTTGAAGGTGATAACCAGCACCTTGTTGGATTTCTTTACTTATAGTACTTGATTTTATCTTTATCTTCGTGGTTTTTTTCTAGATATGTTGTTGGGTCTGTGTTTATGGGTTTATATGTGGCATCTTGAAGTAAGTCAGACAGTTTCTTTTCATAGTCCACTGTGTTCATTACTACTGTTGCATTGCCTTTATCTGCTGGTAATATTATTATGCTATTATCGTTTTTTAAAACTTTCAGTGCTTGTTGTTCTTCTTTTGATAAGTTGCTTTTAGGTGGTTTACTAGTACATAGAATGTTGGTGACGTCATGTCTGACTTCATCAGCATCGTCAGCACTGAGTTTCTTTAGGCTGGTTTCAACTTCGCATATGATGGTTTCTATTGGAATTTTATTGGGTGCCACTGCAAAATTAAAGCCCTTTGATAAGACATTTGTTTCTGCTGTTGTTAGTTTTCTATCGGAAGCATTGTATACTACTTGTTTTAAATGATGTTGTGTTGTGGTTGGAGGTTTTTTATGTTCTAATTTCTTAAGTTTCTTTAAATGTCTGTAAGTTTTATGAGTGGTTTCTATTTCAGATCCCCAGGTGGCAAGCTGTTTTATTTTGTCCCATAATATGGGGTGAATAATATTGCTTATCTTTAAGTATGAGCCATCCCAGAATACCAGCACCAGATTTGAAATACCAATGGCAGTTAGTACAAAATGACTGCTGACATAAGCCTGATGATGGCAGATGGGATTCTGTCGAAACGTTGCTTCTACCCTTTTAGGGATATATCCACAATTACACGGGAGGTCTTCTCCCACGTAAAATTGGAAGTGTCTTGGCGACGTTTCGACGAAGTCTAATTCGTCATCTTCAGGCTGGTGTTCTCGGCTTCGTGCTTCCAGAACACCAGCCTGAAGATGACGAATGAGACTTCATTGAAACGTTGCCAAGACACCTCCAATTTTACGCAGGAGAAAATACGAATAACCAAAGACCTACATACAAACACCCGCGAAAACCTGAGAAAATATATATATATATATATGTGTATGTATGTATGTATGTATATGTATATGTATATGTATATGTATATGTATATGTGTGTGTATATATATATATACACATACATATACATATACACACATATATATACATATACATATATATATATACATGTGTGTGTGTGTGTGTGTGTGTTTTCTGAGGTTTTCACGGGTGTTTGTATGTAGGTCTTTGGTTATTCGGATTTTCTCCTGCGTAAAATTGGAGGTGTCTTGGCAACGTTTCAATGAAGTCTCATTCGTCATCTTCAGGCTAGTGTTTTCGGCCTCGTGCTTCTAGGAGCAATGTGTGATCGCAGTTGTTTCTTCCTTTTAACTGCCAGTGGGGTGTGAACTGATTGGGTGGGAGCTTTTAAAGTGGCTAATGATGCAGCTGTAGTCTGGCTTCTGGTTTATGGTTGTGCCTCATCATCTGTGTGGGTTTGAGTTTGCTTTTTGCGTGGATGTGTGGTGGTGACATCCTGTGTGGTTTTCATGAGTGTGAGTCTGGTGTCATTCTTTGTGTTAGGGACTCGTTTGTCAATAAGGGTGGGTTTCCAAATGGCTGGTAGGCGGGAGGTATCATCTTGTTTATTCATGCTGTGTGGGCGTTTTTCTATCTTGATGGCTTCTCTGATTATTCTGTTGTTAAAGTGTTCAGTTTTGGTGATAGTTTTGGTCTTTTTAAAATCAATTTCATGTCCTGTGGCTTTAAGGTGTTGGACCAGGGAAGAAGTTGGTTCTTCTTTTCTGACTGAGTTCTTGTGTTCTTCAATGCGTGCACTTATTCTTCTGTTGGTTTGTCCGATGTATGTGGTGGGGCAGGCAGTGCATGGGAGTATATGAAATCCCATGGATCGGTCCCATGGTGCATGGTCCCATGCACCATGCACATGGGAGTATATGAAATCCCATGCACCGCCTGCCCCACCACATACATCGGATAAACCAACAAAAAAAATAAGTGCACGAACGCGAAGCCAAACAACAGCAACGCAGCTCACCAGCTCAAATCCCCCTGCACCTCAGACTAACCCGAGCACAACCAAGCCCCACCCAAACAGAACACACCCCCATCCAATCAGAGCACAGCCAAGCCCCCAACCAATCAGAACACACCTCCACCCAATCAGAACACAGCCAAGCTCCCACCCAATCAGTTCACACCCCCACTGGCAGTTAAAAGGAAGAAACAGCTGCGATCACACATTGCTCCTAGAAGCACGAAGCCGAAAACACCAGCCTGAAGATGACGAATGAGACTTCATTGAAACGTCACCAAGACACTTCCAATTTTACGTGGGAGAAAACCAGAATAACCAAAGACATATACATATATATATACATATATCCAGATGTTAAAATCAAGGTCATGCAACTGTCTTATTATATATGCCTGATTTTACAGCAGGTTCAGAGGTGGGTTTCAGCAGGTTCTGACCAGTTCTGGAGAACCAGTTGCGGAAATTTTGAGTAGTTCGGAGAACCGGTAGTAAAAATTCTTACTGTCCCCGCCCCCATCTATTCTCTGCCTCCCAAGTCCCAACTTATCGGGAGGAAATGGGGACTTTGCAGTTCCTTTCCCCTGGATTGGGGAGGGAATGGAGATTTTACAGTATCCTTCCCCTGCCACGCCCACCGAGCCATGCCCACCAAGCCATGCTCACCAAGCCATGCCACGCCCACCAAGTCACACCCACAGAACCGGTAGTAAACATTTTTGAAACCCACCACTGAGCAGGTTGTATTGTCATAAAAGAAGAATATGTTCATATTTTCCTCCCGTAGAAGCTGAAATAGCAGTAATATTCATGGGACTGAAGGATACGTTTATGCAGTTTAGCCAAGTGCAAACTCATTTCCTCCCAGCCTTTGAGCAGGAAGGCAGTGGCCTCATTTGGCTGTGTCATTCATTTTCTCCAAATACACCATGCCTTATATTTTTCTTTCCGGTAACACAACATGCTGCAACTATAACAGTATTTCTGGCGGAAAGCATTAAATGACCTGTGACAAATAAAAAAGGGTTGCCATGAAATTCTTACAACAACAAAAACCTACCACGGTCTAAAACAATTAACTTTGATTTTGGACAGCACAAGAGGGGGAGAGAAAAAGAGTTTGCCAATTTGTTTAAAAACACGTCTGTTCCCAATGTTTGTCAAACAGGAGAAAACTAATCTCTCCAAGGGCACCGTATACAAATACAGGATTGAAATTCATGGCTGACGCTCACTGCAGCTTCCTTGTCCTTGAACCCTGCCAGTTGGAATGATAAAAAACTGTTAACCAAAGATAGTGGATCAAAAGTGAAACTCAACATAGTCCACAAGATTTGCATATTGCTGATCTGGTTCTTGAGTCAAACCATCAGAGTCACAAAAGTAATGAGTTCTGAGATGAAGCCTCAGTTGCAGTGAAGCTGCAATTTTAGTTAGTTTTTCTCTGTCACCCAGATTTTGTGTATAGACTTACATATAACCCCTTGACAGATAAGTGACAGGACTATGCCAGTTTCTGCTGCTCCAGAATCAAATAAAGCCTGCAGGCTTGTAAACATCTTCTGTCAAAGATTGATACTTTGCTGCTAGAATCGAGTAACACGCTGAAGTATGGAGAAAATGTATAGCAGAAAAATGTAAACGCTGCCCACTTACTTGCAATGATTATGTATGATGGCTTTGGTAGTGACAGCTTTGTCCTTGAGATTTCAATGCAAGGAAAAATGAATTCATGGCAAAAGGGTAATAGAAAGTACTTTCAGGAATAAATATTGCAAAATATTTAGGGATAATCTCACAGGTGGCACCTTAATTCCAATACACCATTTTTGCCACACACACATATAACTCCCCCCCACACACACACACCATGGAAATTACCAATTGTTTCATTTGAACATGTTTTCCTGACACTATCGACAAATATAGCTATAGCCATATCTCTTTCTAACATTAAAAATTAATATACTTTCTGATCTTTCTAGAAGAGGGGTGTCAAACTCGATTTCATTGAGGGCTACATCAGGGTTGTGTTTGACCTCTCTGCCAGTGAAAACGGGCTCTCTGCCAGTGGCCACACATGGCACACCCAAGCTCTGTTTTCAGCTGGGACAGCCTCTTACAACCTTCTACCCGCAAAAATGGAGCTTGGGAGGGCTGCATGCGGCCCTCGGGAGCTCCATTTTCACTGGCAGAGGCACTGGGGGCCGGTCCTTCGCTGTTTCCAGGGCATCCCCATAGGCCAAATCTAAGCACACCATGGGCCAGACCGAGCCCCCAGGCCTTGAGTTTGACACCCCTGTTCTAGAACTCAACTAATGTAATATCCAGGTAATTATAACTACAATTCCATATTTATTTCCCAAGCAGTAAGTCAACTGTCTTGCTTGTAATTAGACACAAGTAATCCTCGACTTTTGACCACATCCATTGTTAAGCAAGATGTTGCTAAGTGAGTTGTGCCTGATTTTACACCCTTTTTTTGCCATGGTTGGTGGGTGAATCACTGCAGTTATTGAATGAATCATGTGGTCATTAAGTGAATCCTATGTCCCCAATTGACTTCATGTGACTCCAAGACTCTGCAAACATTGTAAATAAATGCCAATTGCCAAGCACCCAAATGTTGATTGTGTGACTATGGAGATGCTGTGACAATCAAAAGTGTAAGTTACTTTTTTTTCAGTGCTGCTCTAGCTTTGAGTGGTTGCTAAATAAATGGTTGTAAATTGAGGACTACCTGTATGCATAACACTGTAAGTGCAAAAAAGCAGGATGAAACAATACTTGAAAAAGTCAGTATTATGACCTTTGGTTGCCATCCGTATTTTTTGGCCCCAGTTCTATACTTGAAGAGGTAAAGTAAAATTTAACAAGCAGAAGTTATTCCATAATTTGTGTTTGTAGTATAAAAGGTTCATCTATTAATCTTTGGCTGTCATCAAAGGCTTATAGTATTTGCATTTAATACATGATATATCACAAAGGTTTATCAGAAACTAAAAAAAACCAAAAACATATTCATAGGATAGATAGATAAATGATAGATATATAGATATATACTAGATAGATAGATAGATAGATAGATAGATAGATAGATAGATAGATAGATAGAAAGATAGAGAGATAGATAGATAGTGTTGTGAGTAGTTAGTATTAAATACAAACAGTTCAAAAACAAAAAGACTTTATTAGAACAGCTGAGAATTAACTCATTCTCAGCATAGTCCAAACTAAATTACAACAAATTCTTCAAAATACCATTCCTCAGTTTAACACTGACCTTGGGATAATTAGGCAAACTGCCAAAGGCTTTTCTTGGCAAAAGTTCAGAAGCAGAAGACGCCAACAAGAAATGAATACAGTGAAACAAGAAGCAATTCTCTCAACGTTGTTTTCCGGCAAAGAGGCCAATAGCTGTTGCTGGTCTTTTAAGCCTTATGGGAGGGGCCAATCATCTCTTAGCCCTACTCCCGAGTCATCCTCTCTGCTTTATCTGCTCCTGCCTTCTGGCAGCTCTTCTCATATGTGCACTAGGAACAGGCTCCTCCTGTTCCTCTGCCTCTCTACTGTCAGCCTCTGGAGGCTCCAAAGTCCCCACATCAGTCCCCAATGGCCCTGGCCCCATCTCTGCCTCCAATGCAGAGCCCTCATCTGGGCCTTACCTAGCCTCTAGGACTGGCCAGGGGTGGGTTCTAACCAGCTTTATTACCAATTCTCTTTGTGTGCGCATTTTGCGTGCGATTGCCTCTTCGGTCGCGCGCTTTGCGCATGATCGCCACGCACACCAAACGAGCACTTCACGCAAGCACGTTGCGAAGCTACCCAGTTGACGTGCGGCAATCCACTCTGCCACACCTCTCAGCTGGGCGAAAAAAGAAGAAATAAAAGGTCAGAATAACACAGGGGCGGGCGGGAGGGCCCATCTCCCAAAGACAGAAAAACGGTTTGGTGACGTCATATTGTCACCTCTACCGGCTCTCGTGAACTGGCCCGAACCAGGAGGAACCCACCACTGGGACTGGCCCATGTTCTTCCTCAGCCTCATCGCTGTCCAACTGCACTGCCAACTCCGCAAGCTGCTGGCAAACCACAACAGATAGACAGAGATATAGATGATAGATAGATAGATGATAGATAGATAGAAGATAGATAGATAGATAGATAGATAGATAGATAGATAGATAGATAGATAGATAGCTTGGTAGGTAGGTAGCTTGGTAGATAGATTATATGAAATGCATTGTTTAATTCATAGATGAAAATACAAATGATAGATTTTGTCTGTAACATTTTCTACATCCAGTGGATTTCTATAGTCTAGCCTGAGGCCAGCCACAGGACTTAGAAGTTTTACCAAAATAATGAGAAAGGTGTTGTACAGCAATGTCCATCTCTTCTGTATGTGCATATACAGGAAAGTCAGGAAAGGAGAATATTGGATTTAAGATGAATAAATAGTATTACAGACAAACTCTGCCCACTGCCAGAAATTCGATCCTGACCGGTTCAAGGTTGACTCAGCCTTCCATCCTTCCAAGGTCGGTAAAATGAGGGACCCAGATTGTTGGGGGCAATAGGCTGACTCTGTAAACCATTTAGGGCTGTAAAGCAATGTGAAATGGTATATAAGTCTAGGTTCTATTGCTATAATTCCACCCCATCATGATTCACATGCAAAAGGGGTGGAAATATTATTTGATGCAACATTCCCCACCCCCTCATTGGACAGCTGTACCTCTTGCTTTGCAGACACCTCTCGATTAATCCTGACTGTATGCTGGTTTTAACAAATGAAGGATGGGGGGAAATCGTTCAATTCTGTTTCAATGCAAATCTGTCTAATTCAAACGTAAACTGAAATAAAACTTTTCTTCAAATTAGAGGTTCTCTTTACTTTCCCAAATAGTTTATCAACTTGTTTTAAAAGTATACACAAAAAAGCAAGTAATATGGTACTAAAATGTGTCGTATAAAGAAAGCAACATACACAGACACGTTGTTTCAGGAATGTGTGTGTGTTGTATAATTGTAAAGATTCACTGATTGTGAAAAAGTGCATACAATGTGAATTTTGGGGGAAATATCATTATTTTCAAAAATAGCATACATATAAATGTATGCTTTCTAAAAAAAATGCAAAGAGAGAGATGAGGAGGGAATAAGGTCAACCAAATGAGAAACAGAGGAAAACCCAGATTTACAGATTTTTTTCAATGCTGTAACAGAAATGTTGAAACAAATAACTGAAAAACATTTGATATGCAGTCCACTGCTTTCCTAGTAGAAAAAAAAGAAAGCCAATTGCCTACTGAAAAATCTTTACTTCCTTGTTGTGCTCCCATAAAATAGAAATATAACCACCATTGTAAATTTGTTCTATAGGCCTAACCTCTTGAACAACAATGTAAAACAGAGAAAATGACTTTCACAGATTGGGCTATTAAATGTGTTCCAGGAATGATCATCTAAAATCTTGCAATCCTGGGTTTCAGCTACTTGCTTGTGCATTAAATTGACTCTCAAGACGAATAAAGCCACTATGATTCAAATGCAGATACGACTCTGGCTCAGCATTCCCCCTTACGGTGTCAGGAGATGCTGTGACAAAGGGGTAGATATATAATGTGTGCTTGGAAAGCATAAATTCCCTGAAAGGATCTCGGAAAATAATTATCAGTCAAGACTTTAATCATCACAGAAAGCTAATTTGGAGAATATCCTAGAACTATCATGTAATAGTTCTAAGTTAAAGCATCCACAGAATGCATTTCTTTCTTTCAAAGACAATTGAGCCATTCCTCAACCTGGTTTATCTCTGGTTTATTTCTGGTAGTTCAGAGAGAGGAGACTGGGGGGTGGGAGGAAATAATAAAGTAGCAACCATGATAATAGTAGAATCATTGAAGAGTTAGTCTTGCTTACTAGGCATAAAACTGGGACAAGAGAAACAATTTTCCATTTGGAAACTGTTTAATTTCGCACGTTACCCTTTGGAAGTCCCCAAAGGAACGTACACTTTGTCTGATTTCCATATCAATTCAACATTTTTCAAAAGGCTATATTAAAATTCCTGACAGTTAGAACAATTAATCAGTGGAAAAACTTGCCTCCAGAAGTTGTGAATGCTCCAACACTGGAAGTTTTTAAGAAGAGATTGGATAACCATTGGTCTGAAATGGTGTAGGGTTTCCTGCCTAGACAGAGGATTGGACTAGAAAACCTCCAAGGTCCCTTCCAACTCTGTTATTCTGTTAAAATATGTATTCAATTTTTGTATATTTTCCTCAATTCACGCTTTCAGGCATTGATTTGCCCAATCTGACTTTTTTTTTTTTTTAAATTGATTTATATGCCGCCCTTCTCCGGAGACTCAGGGCGGCTTACAATGCGTTAAGCAATAGCCTTCATACTTTTGTATATTTTATACAAAGTCAGTTTATTGCCCCCACAATCTGGGTCTTCATTTTACCTACCTTAGAAAGGATGGAAGGCTGAGTCAACCTTGAGCCTGGTGAGATTTGAACTTGCAGTAATTGCAGGCAGCTGATGTTAATAACAGCACTGTTGATAACAGTGCTTTAGTGTGCTGCGCCACCAGGCTAGTAGTTTAATGCTAGCCTTTTTTTTTCTCCTTTAAATATTTAAATATCTTTTTTGTGTGCGTATGCTACTTTATTGTGTTAATATGTTATTAATATGTTTTCCATGGAATTTTGAAGTTTAACTGATTACATGTTTGATGTATTGCTTCAGAAGTACAAATACAGGCATTAAATGTGCATTGAATTCTAAACCAAATTTTCTTTTTAGCAGCAGTGTGCTAGCATCTTGTTGGAGATTTAATACCTGGCTCTAAATGGCTGTCTATCTTGCCAGAAGAACACTAAGGCAGCTAACAGCATACAAAAACATTGTCCAAGCAGTATTAAAATAGTTGTAAATGCAGCTAATATAAAGACATATTTCACAATAAATTCAATCAGAACCACATGGGTCCCACTAAATACATAATCTCCTAGCCTATGATGTTTCACAGTACCTCCAAAATAGTTGAAATGATGGCTCTTCCCCCAAACACTGAACTAGGATGAGGGTTATGCTGTGAGGATATTTGTTCAGGCACGTCAGAGAAAAGTATCTTTTTTTTAAAAAAGCTATGTTTTTATGGATTGTTGTGAACTGCCTAGAGTCATTGTATGGGATAGGCAGCCATATAAATAAATAAATGAAGGAAACCACAGAGGAGGTTTGCAGTGTATTTATTCCCATGCTAATACTACTTCCTGTAGCCTATACATCATCAATATATTTTTAGCATTTTGAACATTGCAAGAGGATTAA